>OY763892.1:26345853-26945853 GCA_963667165.1 Barbarea vulgaris
ACAGTAGAGAAGAGAGACTAAAGAAAGGAAGTAATGAGAGAGAGAAAAGTGCACGAACTTTAGCGAGAAAAGAGAAACAGAGCTCAAGGTCCTTCCATGGAAAATGAAACCAGAGAAAGCTAACAAAAGCGCAACATTCAAGAAGAAGAGAAAACAAAACAAAAAAATATGGAAGGAGTGGCAATTTTTGTAATAAAACATAAAAGCATGGGCTTTAAAGATAGAAGAGGTTTTTGTTTGAATGTGATGGGGACTACAGTAGTAAGATCCGACGGTTGAGAATGAGTAAGTGAGAAAGACTCTGAGTCGTTAGATCTCGTGGAGAAATAAATAATAAATACATGTCGTTGTTACAGGTAACATGGTTTCAGGTTTCTGGTTTGTAAGGAAGCTAAAAAAAAAAAAAAAAAAAAGGATATTTACGAAAAGAAAAAAAAGAAAGGAACTTTTTATTTGATTTATATATTTCTGTATCCTTTTGGTAGGTCCACAAATAACATGCGTGTGTTTTAATTATTTTATTTTCATTTATTATTTAATACATGTTGCTTAAGATAATTTTGCAAAAGAAAATTGTATAAATCGGGTTTTTTGTATATGATTTTATTATATTAGTCCTAAGAAAATTAATTTTAATAGAAATGGGACCATACAATAGTTAAGAGGCTGAGTGGTCTATAATACCTATTGAATTTAACACTTTTTCATTTAAATTAAGTTTCAATAGTTATGGGACCACATATCGGTTTAAATTTTGTCTATCTAAAAATATGCTTATTTCCAATGAAAATTAACAAGGAAAAAAAAAAAACTTTAAACCCGGGTAAAAATTGGGAAATTACGAAACAAGTGAATTTTTTTTCTAAAATGAGAGTAAAGAGTAATTATTATTTTAGTAATGGCCTGCGAAATTAAGAAAAGAAGAGGGAGGGACAAAAAAGCAGCAATTGAACTTGGTTTTGCCGGCTCGTTATCTATTTTTAATTTTTATTGTACTTATAATATACGACCACCATATTTAAAATTTATTCAGTATTGTCTCCCCTATGTTTTTAAAAATTTTTTACTGAAACCGAACCTGATACAATGTATTTTGATTGGTGATCAAATTTTTAAGCGTCTTAAAAAAAAATATATATATATATATATATATATATAGGTCAAAGACTGTAAATTAAGGGATATATATTATACCCTATATTTAAAGACATTTTTGACTAAAAATATATGGATGATTTTATAAGAATAATAAAATGATGGTTAAATTTAGAAGGTCATGATCAAAGAGACACGTTGGAAGCACGCTTAGGGAGAAGGGAAACAAACAAATCAGGCTTTGCAGCTGCACTGTTGACATGCCTGTCACCTACTCCATTATCACCCGCGCTTACCTTTCTTTCACATCATATGTCACCGATCTGTATCAATATCATTATCACCTTCTTGTCTCCCCTCTTTTGTTGTTGTGTAATTGTTTTTTTTTTTTTTTTTTATCAAGTAAAAATCCTTTTTAAAAGTTAAATTTTAGTATTGGGTTTCCTTCTCTGAGATATATCATCTTTTGAAAACAAGTAAAACGTCACTTTTATTTGATTGTTTTCTTATTAAAATCCAATTATTTGAATAATTATGTATTTATATTCTTTTCGGAAGTTTTCTTGAATATACACTTGTAAGTAAGTTTTTTTAAATATATGATATATAGTGGATAAGATAGGATATGAACAAGTTTTGTGCAATTGAAACATCAAACAATAAATATATATGAAATTTTACAACAGTATATTCGTTATATAGTTGTCTATTGAAATTAAATGTTTTTTTTTCTTGGTTAAAGAAATTAAAGGGGTTAAAGAGTACAATTTGATCTCTCAAAAGTGAATACAATGACAATCATAAAAAATTTGGGACAAAAATGTATTAACTTCTTAATAGTATTCCAATATTCAAGTTGGAAAACACAAGAATAAATGGCATGTAAAAGCATAAGAAGACTCGATGCACTCAGTGGCAGAGGTAGAAAATCTTTTTACGAAGGGGTCAAAATAAAAAAAAATTATTTTATATGAGTTAAAATGTTATTTAAGCTAAAATTAATATAACTTTTATTGCAAAAATGCACTAAAATACAATAAATTAAAAAAAGTTATGGATGTCATATGACCCCTATCCTCTTCTCTTCCTCGGCCCTGCATGCACTTGTCCATTTTTTGTAAATAATATAAGGTTGGCTTTCATAATCATATATTTTACACATTGTGGTTTTAAACAAAGAGATGCAAGCCAAAAGCAAACCTACCCATGATTTTTTCCCTTAAGGTTCTGTTCGCTTCGTCATCTGGATAAAATATATGCATCCAACATTTTGATGCTGCATCAAATATTGTTCGTTTACATATTTTATTTTGCATCTAAATGTTATATCTGAATGAAAATTTATTCGTTTTTGAGTTTGTAGCATTAAGATACAACTAATTAAAAATGACCAAAACATACATATTTTTATACTAATAAATAATATTAAATGATCTAACATTATATTTGCAATTTAATAATTACCAAATTATTGTTTATAAAATATTTTTATTTTATTAACATCTTTTCATAATTAATTGTTATTTTTCTAATTTTATATTTACTTTTTAAAATAATTAAACTAAAATACATTAAGAAATACTTTTTAATATATAGAAAATAAAACAACAGAAAATTAGATGTTCATACAATTCAGTTAAAACATAACATACTACCATTAAAAATATATAAAATGACCCAAGTAGCTTTAGATGAAAATACAAGCTCAATGGAACAAAATAACTCAAATATGAGGTATAATGACAACTGGTTGTTATGATCTTTCCCAATTTTGTTCCCAAGTTTGCATGTGGGGAGCTGATCCAAACATGATGAGTTTAAATGCCTAACAACTTCTTCGAGCTGATAGTTTCATACTTAAATTATTTGGTATTTCATTTCAGAACCTACCTTCATTCCCATTTCCAACTCATGATGTTATTGTCAGATATAGATATCCACTTGAGTTTGAAGTAATAAAATTGTAAATATATGATATTTCATTCTCCTTTCCTTGGCCATGTCGTTGTCCCAATTTAATTTCAACGAAATGTAGTTGCTTATATTGAATGTCAGCCCAGAAGTCTTGAAAAAACGCTTGTTCTAAAAGATGCGATATCATATCTTCCTCATGTAAGTTTCATGTACACTCCATCTGCAAATAAAGATTAAACCTATATACTTATAATTTTGTTTCATTTCACAAACTCTAGGTGTCAAATGACTTACATTAACTTTTGTAAGCCATTGTTTCCAAACCTTCATCATTTGACAATTAGAGTTTGTGAAATGAAATGAAATTATAAGTATATATATTTAATCCTTAATTGCAAATGGATCTAGTGTACATGAAACGTACATGAGGAAGGTATGATATCGCATCTTTTAAAACAAGCGCTTTTTCAAGATTTATGGGCTGACATTCAATATAAACAACTACATTTCGTTGAAACATGAAAGCCAATATGTGTTAAATTGGGACAACGAAAGAGCCAAGGAAAGGATAATAAAGTAATCATCTATTTACAAATTTATTACCTCGAACTCAAGGGGATATCCATAACTGACAATAACATCATGAGTTGGAAGCGGGAATAGAGGTAGGTTCTGAAATGAAAAACCAAAATAATTTAAGTATGAAAATGTCAGCTTGAGGAAGTTGTTAGGTCTTTAAACTCACCATGTTTGGATCAGCTCTCCGCACAAAACTCGGGAACGAAATTGAGAGACCATATCCCAATTTTTAAAACTGTTTTTAAGCAACAAGGAAAAATAGTTGTTTTTAAAACTGAAATAGTTGGATATCCTAATTGGGAATGCTATATAGTGATAGAACATTTTAAGGAAGTATAGAAAGCAATGGGAAGAAAATCTCAAGGCGGCCATTCATAACCACTATCATTGGTTCCCCCCGTTACCACTGGAGCCCCCGAGTTCAGGTCATTCACCTGAAACAAATGAGGGAAAATTCCACGCACACAGAATTATCAGTGCATAGCTTCTTAAACGAGAAAAGATTACGAGCAATGCTTGGAACATGAAGAATGTTATTCATTTTAAAATTACGTGAGGGTGAAGGAAGAACCGAGGAACCAGTGTTTGTGATCTCTAGTCTTGTGCCATAGCCAATTTGGACATCATAACTACCAGTGTAAGGCGGGTGAAAAGAGAGAGATTGGCGAGATCTGACATTAGGCGATGAGAAGCACCCGAATCCATGAGCCATGCAGCCTGCTCCGGTGAAGCCATCATATCATTGTATGCTTGAGGAGTAGCCTGCTGAAAACCTCGAGATTGACCGTGGAATTGAAGTTGTGCTGTGAGATGCCAGGTTGAGAGACAATACAAAGAAGAGGGCATCGCTCCACACTATGACCATGTGTGCCGCACGCTTGACAACGACCAAGGTAGGGTTGAGGGGACTAATTTCCTTGTTGGTGATTGGAGGACTGATTACCAGTATTGTTTTTTGTTGTTATTGTCGTTGGAGCACCAAGTTTGATTCCTCTGCTGAGCGTGCTTTCAGGGTTGTTGTCAATGAATTTTAGGGTTGTCGTCACGACGGAATTTCAGGGTCAACTTCAATGAATTTCAACAGATCGTAACCACGAAGAGGTGATCGTACTTGAAGCACTCCATGTGATATAATTTGTTGAGGACATCTTGGTGACGTTAATCATATTAACAAAGACCAAAGAGGTTGAAGTTGGTCTAGAATTGATGACTTCAGACGAGGAATCAGTCGACATGGCGACAATTGGAAAAAAAAATTTAGAAAATGAGGTCCTTTATAAGGAGAGCTTTGCTACCATATAGAGGAATAGGTTTATGATTGACAAACAAAACGATACATGATACAACAATATATATATATAGGAGATGTTCTAAATCTATACAAAAGATACAAGCTTATCTATACATAATAATATCTCAGAATAAGCTAACTAGAAGATAATACTATGAAATATCATATTATCTCGATAGCAACCATCTGTCATGATACCTCATTTAAACATAACTCAACTAGCGCTAGATGAAAATACAAGCTCAACAGAACAAAACAACTCAAATATCTATGTATTTCAAGCTAGAAAAAATGAAATACAAGCTCAGCCGAACAAAATCAATTCACCAACAATCAATTAACCATTCGAAGAACAAATAAAAGGAGAAGCGACTACGAAGGAGAAGTATGTGAGCTTACTCAAACTCGAATCGAAGCCCATGCCCGCCATGGAGAGAGATGTGTATGAGAGCTTTGTTTTCAGATTGAGATTATCGTGTTCTAAGAATCCAGCGGAGACGAAGGAAAAAGAATTGTAAGAAATGTTTGATTTTGTTTAGGATTTTAAGGCTATTTTAGTCTTTTTAAAAATATAAGATGCAGATACAACATCCAGATTCTATTTTTTTCAGCATATCAAATATCCAGATTTTTTTGATTTACATCCATATATTGCATCCATATACAAAATTTAAAAGGCCTAAAAAGAACAAAATATAACATTGCCTAAGTTTTCATCCCACTAGGTGATACCCGCGTGGACACGCGGATACATTTTATTATATATTTTTAAATTATAATTAATATAATAATTTAATAACATGTATATTATTTTGATTATAAGTTTTATAGTTTTTTTTGTTGTATTTTAATATGTTGTTTAAAAAAAATTCAAATAACTTAAGTTTAAAAAAAATTGGAAATTTTTTAGAAAAAATATCCTAACATGTTTGTTCTGAAAATAGAAATGAACTGTAGTATTTTTTTAAATGATCTCTTCGTTATAGTGTTTTTTATATATTATAGATATGATACATGTCTGATTTTTTTTCTTTGGAAGATAAAGTCCTTGTGAATTAATCGATTTATCCTCTAACTTCATTATAAAAATATAACAATTCACAAAGGGCTTAAAACATGATATAATGAAAATCTAGATTTTTGTTATTTTATTGTAAAAATATCATAATTCACAATGCCTTTAGAAAATGACACCATTTTTATATAATAGATTTTTGCTAAATTTAAGAACTACCATTTGGGTATTAAAGTATTATATCGTACGTTTATGACGTTGGCTATGGATTTGACTAAAAGAATCGATAATAGTAAAATATATAATCCTTCTTTTGCATTAAGCTAAGTGACTACTTTTGGGCTAAATTTTTTTTTTTTGGATTAATTGTTTAGGAAAATGAGTAGAACATATGAAATTATCTATCTACTAAACTATTAAAAAATAGCCAATTTTATAGAGTGTTTCCAAACACTATAGATGTTAAAATAAAAAGGAAATAATTTTATCATTATATCCAAACACACATTTTCATCTTTTCATTTTTCCTCTTCATCAATTATTTCCTTATTTAATATTACAATATTAATATTATGAATTATAATTCTCCTATCACATTTGTTAGATCTTATTTTCAAATTATTTTAAATTATTATATAATACATATAATTATTAAAATTTAATATTTTATATAATAGATTTTTGCTAAATTTAAGAACTACCATTTGGGTATTAAAGTATTATATCGTACGTTTATGACGTTGGCTATGGATTTGACTAAAAGAATCGATAATAGTAAAATATATAATCCTTCTTTTGCATTAAGCTAAGTGACTACTTTTGGGCTAAATTTTTTTTTTTGGATTAATTGTTTAGGGAAATGAGTAGAACATATGAAATTATCTATCTACTAAACTATTAAAAAATACCCAATTTTATAGGGTGTTTCCAAACACTATAGATGTTAAAATAAAAAGGAAATAATTTTATCATTATATCCAAACACACATTTTCATCTTTTCATTTTTCCTCTTCATCAATTATTTTCTTATTTAATATTACAATATTAATAGTATGAATTATAATTCTCCTATCACATTTGTTAGATCTTATTTTCAAATTATTTTAAATTATTATATAATACATATAATTATTAAAATTTAATATTTTTTCTGCATATATTGTGATTAAATTTTTTTTAAAAGGACATATATTACTCAATTAAAGAAGAAAAAAGTGTAAATTTCTTTTTTTTTTTGTGTTCAACATCCCACATTGACTAAATTTCTGTGCCAATGGTTCATAGTCGTATTATAAAAAGACCAAAATGATTTCAAATACGAATGAACAAGAAACTTGACATATCATGCGTCAAAATTTTTAAAAATGTATTCGGTTTATCCGGTTTTTTGTTGAAATAATTTAAACATCTCACATTGACTAAAATTTGTGGGCAATAGTTCAGTTCATTTTATGTAAAAAAAAAATCAAAATGATTTTAAATACGAGTGAAAAGGAAATTTTTTTATGTAAAAAATAAAATAAAAATGATTTTAAATACAAATGAAAAGGAACCTTGACTTATGAGAGGTCCAAATTTCAAAAAATTTATTCGGTTTAATCTGATTCTTTAGTTGAGATAATTGATGTATATACGAGTCAATTTTTTTATTTTATAAACGGAAAAATTCTATAAAAAAAACTTCAAAAGTGGCACATACTTCTACTTTAAACCTCCAAAGTGAAACTTTTTTCAGTTTAAACCTTCAAAGTGACGTTTTGTTTCGTTTTTCATTTAAAAAATTGTTGGGGTTAACTTCTGTGTTAACAGAGTAAACGTTTGCAGGATCAGAAATATCGGTGGAAAACAAAACGCCACTTTAATTTGAATATATAAACTGAAAATTCTTTTACTTTGACGGTTTAAAAGTGAAATGTAATACCTTGAAGGTTTGATGTAGAAATGTGTGCTACTTTACAAATTTTTATGGATTTTTCATTTATAAATAATAAATAAAAAAAAAATACAAAAATTTATTGAAACAATTGACCCGCAATGTATACTATTTTACAGGATTTTAATTAAATTTTTCCGTTTATAAATAATAAATAAACAAAAAAAATTAAATATTTTTATCAAAATAATTGATCCGCGGTGTACCGCGGGTATAAATCTAGTGAGTTGTTCAAATTGGGTCCGAATTCAATTGACACGATATTTTGTTTTCTTAATATATTTTGATGCTAATTTATATAAATAATTTTATTTAGCTCTAGAAATAACTTTAAGTGGATTCGAAAAATAATATGAAATATCTAATTTTATTAGGCTAGTGGAGCAAAGCGTAATTAGTTTGTGGCTCATTATTTTTTCTACAGATATATCATTAACATGTCAATATTGATCATGTGCACAAAAATAAATCAGTGCGGATCATAAAAGCTGGAAATAATCATGTAAGTGGAAAATGTATGTTTTTTTTTTTAATAAATTTGAAATGTCCAAGAATCAATAAAAGTTTTTCAAGAAAAATTAGTTGTAATATTCATCACGAGAATCCACAGTATATGATGAAAGTATTTTGGAACATCGACAGTACTAAAATAATAAAAGATTTGATTGAAGTCATCTTGAAAAATATTATGACTTGAAGTTACATATTTACGATATAATTTTTGTTATAGAATTGATGAAATGATATTTACTGAATCAACGAAAATGATATTGAATCGAAATGAATCAGCATACAAAAGCATCATAATTAAAAAAAAAAAAAAAGCATCATAATTCAAGATGATTAAAGAAGATGACCGATCAGTGATCACTACCAGAATCATTATACTCGTGAAGCGATTATTCTAAATTTATAAATTAAATATCCAATGAGTAATTCTTTTTTTTTAGCAGTATATATTTTATACTCCCTTCGTTTCAAATTAATTGTCGTTTTAGGAGTTAAATTTTGTTTCAAATTAGTTGTCGTTTTAGGTTTTCAATGCAGATGGTTGGTAGAATTTTCCAGTTTTGTTCTTTTTGTTTTAATGTTTGACCAATAAAATTAAATCAAATAAACATTAATTAAGGATAAAATAGAAAAATCAATTGTTTTCTTAATCTACGTAAAATAATTTAAAACGACAACTAATATGAAACGGAGAGAGTATAAGAAAATCTTAAATGAAAAAAAACCTTGGTTTTGAGCCACAGGCATGTTTTGCGGGGGGGAATGCGACGACAGTGGGACCTACTGATCCCGCTTATGCCGGTCAACTTTGTATTTTAATTTTGTTAAATTTATTTAGTAGTAATTCATGACAAATTATAAAAACTAATCAGCATAGTTAAGCCACAGCCGTAGGATCGAGTACTCTGCTTAACCAAGACGAATGAATAACCGACAAGTGTCTACATGTTAAAACATCCCCCATGTGTCTACTGATAGAGGAATACAGTATAAGTCAAAGATCCTGTGCATGCGATCATATGTACATTACGTGTGGGTATCCTATGTATTTAAGCCACGTGTCCAGAACCTGCAGCTCCATATAAATAGCTAAGAAGAAAAATCCATAGTTTGTATAAACAGCAGTGGATTTAAACTCTTTTAAGTTTAGGCCCAACTATAAATAGGCTTAAGCCCAGTTAGTTGGATTTAAACTCTTTAAGTTTATGCCCAACTGTTTGCCAAAAACCAAAAACCACACCGAAAAGTCCGAATCCAAACAGAAGCAAATAGTTATAAAATCCAAATGGATTCTAAATGTTCCTATCCAAATTATCCAAACCAAATCCAAACCGAACTAAAAAACAAAAAGTATAACCGAAAACCCAAAATAAAACTATATATCCAAAAATATTAGCTATATTTAGTTATAATTTTATATCAAATAACAAAAATATCTTAAACAATCTAAAAATCCAAAAAAATTTAGTTATATCTGTTAAAAATATACAATATTTTGCAAAATTTAACCAAATTTTATTAGATTTTAACTAATTTTTATTAAAATTGAACAAAATTTTGGATTTCAAAAACCCGAAAACCGATCTAAATCCGCACATATCCGAACCGAAACCGAACCAAATAATTATAAAATCCAAACGGATGCTAAACTCTCATATTCAAATGATCCGAATCCAAAAATACTCGAACCGAATCCGATCCGAAATCCGAATGCCGAGGCCTATTTTAGACCACTGATCGTTGGAACAAAATGTGAGCTGTGAGTGAGAGAGACAACAAAATCACACAACTTTTACTTGTATTTCAAATTTTTACTGTTTTACAAGTAACTAAATACAACTTTTACATATATTTCACAAAATCACACAACAATGTTTTGAAAGTTATTAGGATTGTACTGTGAAACCTCTATAAATTAATAATGTTGAGACCAAAAAATTTTATTAATTTATAGAGGTTATTAGTTTATCGATAAATTAATAATTAGAGTTTTTCCAAATTTTTAAAAAATTTATATAAAAAGTAGAAAAATGAAGACAATTCTTCAATGTGTTTTAATGCATTTATACATTAGAAAATAATCACTCCATATATATAAAAAATTTTAATAATTTTTGATGCAATTTGAGAAGATAATGTCATATATTTTTGATATTTAAAAAAATAGAGATAAACTCCAACAAAAATTATAAATTTACGAATAAATAAACAACATTAGAATTATATTTCACTAAAAAATCTTGTATATATACAATAAATTTATATGATTATTAATTTATGTTATTAATGAGACCATATATTTATATAGAGATTCCAAAAAAAAATATTATCTTATTATCTTATCGAAATATGTTAATTATTACACCGGCCCAACTCAGGACCGAGATAATTTATTAATTTAGAAAGGTTATTAATTTATCGAGTATTAATTTATAGAAGTTCTACTGTAGCATATATATTAGAGATGAAGATTACCTACTATATATATATATATATATATATATATATATATATATATATATATATAATTCTGAAGCATTACCCAAAAATCTTAGTCGATATGGGACGTTGAACACACATTTTTTTCATTATTAATTGAGTAATATATGTCGTTTAAAAAAATTTAAATCACAATATATGCAGAAAAATATAAAATCTTATTAATTTATATGTATTATATAATTATTCAAAATAATTTGAAAATAAGACAAACAAATGTGATAAGAGAATCATAATTCATACTATTAATATTGTAATATTAAATAAGAAAATAAATGTGTTTGGTTACAACTGTTATAGTAATTCTGGTTTAAATTTATTTAAAGAGGTGTTTTTGGAAACACTTATAAATCACTTTTTTAAAAAAATTTATTTAAAGAGGTATGTTTGGAAACACTTATAAATCACCTCTTTTTAAATAGTGTACTAGATATTCGAGTGATCGTGGACCTTCTATATATTTGGTTTGGATTACTTGGGAGAAGTATACTTTTATTTCATATATCTTCAAGTCAAACCAGGCCATCAATCGTATAGTCAACAACTGGTTTGTTTGACCTTTTCTCAAAAGGTATAACTCATAGATCTACAAAATCTCAAAAATAATCAAAAATAGAGTAAAATATGATTTTCTGAAGGCTGTAACCCATATATTTTACCAAAAATATGAGTTTTGAGATAATAAAAATTGAAATCTACAAGTTCTCAAAAATAATGAAAAATATAGTGAAATGTGATTTTTTGAAGGCTATATATAAGCCACAGATTTTACCAAAAAATTTAAAAATAAAAATGGAGTGAGATGTGATTTTTTGAAAGTATAACCCATATATTTTACCAAACAATGAGTTTAAAGCCAAAAAATTAAAATCTACAAGTTTTCAAAAATTATGAAAAATGTAGTGAAATGTGATTTTTTGAAAGGTATCACCCACAGATTTTACCAAAAAATTTGTATCAAGTAAAAAATTTTGAAATCAAAAAGATCTAAAAAATAATCAAAAATGGAGTGAAATGTGATTTTCTCAAGGCTATAACTCACATATTTTACCAAAAATGAGTTTCAAGCAAAAAAATTGAAATCTAGAAGTTTTCAAAAATAATGAAAAATATAGTGAAATGTGATTTTTTTGAATGCCATAACCCACATATTTTACCAAAAAATTTAGTATTTACAAGTTTTAAAATATACCAAAAACGAAATGAAATATGATTTTTTTGAAGGATATAACCCACAAGTATTACTTAAAAATGAGTATCAAGTCAAATAATTTGAAATCTACAATTTCTCAAAATAATGAAAAATGGAGTTAAATGTGATTTTTGGAAGGCCATATAACACACAGATTTTACTAAAAATGAGTTTCAAGCAAAAAAATTTAAAATATAGAAGTTCTCAAAATAATAAAAAAATAGAGAGAAATGTGATTTTTAAGGTTATAACTCACATATGAGTTTCAAGCCAAAAAAATTGAGATCTACAATATCTAAAAAATAATGAAAAATGGAGTGAGATGAGATTTTTTGAAGACTATAACCCATATATTTTATCAAAAAATGAGTTTCAAGCTAAAAACTGAAATCTAGAAGTTCTCAAAAATAATGAAAGTAGAGTGAAATATTATTTATGGAAGGCTAAAACCCACAAATTTTACCAAAAAATGAGTTTCAACCAAAAAAATTTAAAATCTATAACTTCTCAAAAATAATAAAAAAAATAGAGTGAAATGTGATTTTTAAGGTTATAACTCACATATGAGTTTCATGTGATTTTTTGAAACTTTTAATAAGATAATAAGTAAAAATATTTTATTTTAAAACTAATGTTAAAAAATTATTTTCTTTGGTTGTTAGGATTGTAGCATATATATTAGAGATGAAGATTAGCTCATATATATATAATTCTGAAACATTACCCAAAAATCTGTGTCGATATGGGACGTTGAACACACACTTTTCATTATTAGTTGAGTAATATATATCCGTTTTAAAAAATTTGAATCACAATATATGTAAAAAATATATAATTTATTAAAATAATTATTCAAAATAATTTGAAAATAAGATAAAAAATTTTGATAAGAGAATCATAATTTATACTATTAATATTGTAATATTAAATAGGAAAATAAATGTGTTTTGTTACAATTGTTATAGTAATTCTGCTTTAAATTTATTTAAAGAGGTATGTTTGGAAACACTTATAAATAACTTCTTTTTTATTAGTGTAGTAGATAGATGGAGTGAGATGTGATTTTTTAAAGGGTATAACACACAGATTTTATTAAAAAATGAGTTTAAAGCCAAAAAATTGAGATCTACAAGTTCTCAAAAATTATGAAAAATATAGTGAAATGTGATTTTTTTTAAGGTTATAACGCACAGATTTTACCAAAAATGAGTATCAAGAAAAAAATTTGAAATCTAAAAGATCTCAAAATAATCAAAAATGGAGTGAAATGTGATTTTCTGAAAGGTACAACCCACATATTTTACCAAAAATGAGTTTTAAGCCAAAAAATTAAATCTACATGTTCTCAATAATAAAGAAAAATGTAGTGAAATGTGATTTTTCTGAAGGCCATAACCCACATATTTTACTAAAAAAATTAATATCTACAAGTTTTAAAATATAATAAAAAATAATGTAAAATGTGAATTTTTGAAGGATATAACCCACAAGTATTACCAAAAAATGAGTATCAAGCCAAACAATTTGAAATCTAACCCATAGATTTTACTAAAAAATGATTTTCAAGCAAAAAAATTGAAATCTAGAAGTTCTAAAAAAACAATAAAAAATAGAGTGGTATGTGATTTTTTGAAGGTTATAAACTCACATATGAGTTTCAAGCAAAAAAATTTGAGATCTACAAGATCTCAAAAATAATAAAAAATAGAGTGAGATGTGATTTTTTTAAAGTTATAACCCATAGATTTTACCAAAAAATGAAATCTACAAGTTCTAAAAAATTATGAAAATTGTAGTGAATTGTAATTTTTTGAAGGTTATAACCAGATTTTATTAAAAAATGAGTATAAGCAAAAAAAAATTTGAAATCTTGAAGATCTAAAAAATAATTATAAATGGTGTGAAATGTGATTTTCTGAAGGCTATAACCCATATATTTTACCAAAAAATGAGTTTAAGCCAAAAAAATGAAATCTACATGTTCTAAATAATAAAGAAAAATATACCGAAATGTGATTTTTTTAAGGCTATTACCCACATATTTTATCAAAAAAATTGAAATCTACAAGTTCTCAATAATTATGAAAAATTAAGTGAAATGTGATTTTTTGAAGACTATATAACCCACAGATTTTACCAAAAAATGAGTATCATGCAAAAAATTTTGAAATCTAGAAGATCTAAAAAATAATCAAAATTGGAGTGAAATGTGATTTTCTGAAAGCTATAACCCACATATTTTGCCAAAAAATGAGTTTCAAGCAACAAAAAATTGAAATCTACAAGTTCTCAAAAATTATGAAAAATATAGTGAATTGTGATTTTTTGAATGCTAACCCACATATTTGACCAAAAAATATGTATCATGAAAAAAAATTGAAATCTACAAGTTCTCAATAATTATGAAAAATGAAGTGAAATATGATTTTTGAAGGATATAACCCACAGATTTTACAAAAAATGCGTATCAAGGAAAAAAAATTGAAATCTAGAAGATCTCAAAAATAATCAAAATTTTAGTGAAATATAATTTTCTGAAGGCTATAACCCACATATTTTGCCCAAAAATGAGTATCAAGCAAAAAAAAAAATTGAAATCTACAAATTCTCAAAAATTATGATAAATGTAGTGAATTGTGAGTTTTTGAATGTTATAACCCACATATTTTACCAAAAAATGTGTATCAAGAAAAAAAAATTGAAATCTAGAAGATCTCAAAAATAGAGTGAAATGTGGTTTTCTGAAGGTTATAACCCACATATTTTACAAAAAAGATTAAAATCTACAAGTTTGAAAATATAATAAAAATGGAGTATTTTTTGAAGGTTATAATCCACAAGTATTACCAAAAAATAAGTATCAAGCCAAACAATTTAAAATCTATAAGTTCTCAAAAATAATGAAAAATATAGTGAAATGTGATTTTTGAAAAGTTATAACCCATATATTTTACCAAAAAAATGAGTTTCAAGTAAACAAAATTTGAAATCTAGAAGTTCTAAAAAATGATCAAAAATAGAGTGAGAAGTGATTTTTTGAAGGTTATAACTCACATATGAGTTTCAAGCCAAAAAAATTGATATCTACACGATCTCAAAAATAATAAAAAATAGAGTGAGATGTAATTTTTTGAAGGATATAACCCAAAAATTTTACCAATAAATGAGTTTCAACCAAAAAATTTGAAATCTACAAGTTCGCAAAAATTATGAAAGATATAGTAAAATGTGATTTTTTGAAAGGTATAACCAATAAATGAGTTTTAAGCAAAAAAAGTGAGATCTACAAGATCTCAAAAATAATGAAAATAGAGTGAGATGTGATTTTTTGAAGGCTATATAACCCATAGATTTTACCAAAAAATAAATTTAAAGCCAAAAAATTGAAATCTACAAGTTCTGAAAAATTATGAAAAATGTAGTGAATTTTGATTTTCTGAAAGCTATAACCCACATATTTTACCTAAAAATGAGTTTCAAGCCAAAAAATTGAAATCTAAAAGTTCTCAAAATAATGAAAAATAGAGTGAAATGTAATTTTTGGAAGGTTATAACCCACAAATTTTACCAAAAAATGAGTTTTAAGTAAAAAAAATTAAAATCTAGAAGTTCTAAAAACTAATCAAAAATAAAGTGAAATGTGATTTTTTGAAAGTTATAACTCACAAATGAGTTTCATGTGATTTTTTGGAAACTTTTAATAAGATAATAAGAAAATATTTTATTTTAAAACTAATGTTAAAAAATCATTGTTTTTGGTTGTTAGGCTTGTAGCATATATATTAGAGAGGAAGATTAGCTCATATATATATAATTTTGAAGCATTATCCAAAAATCTTAGTCAATATGGGATTACCTCTTTTTTAAATAGTGCAAGTAGAATAGAATAACTAATTATTCAAGCCACAACGACGCCGTTTAAGGCGTTTGAGATATGACACTTTTATTAAGACAGACAAACCTTTTTTATTTTATTGGTTTCTATTAGTATACAAACTTCAAGCCATCGCAACTGTTACCGTTCATGACGTTTCTGCAGTCTCACCACCACAACCACCAAATTATGCTGCTTTCACCATGTTTCCGCATTCACCGCTACAACTGCTGCCGCAACCGCTAGCTTTTGCTGCTGCTTTCGCCATGTCTCCGCATTCTCCGCTACAGCCACCACCACAACCGCTAGCTTTTGCTGCTGCTTTCGCCATGTCTCCGCATTCACCACTACAGCCACCGCCACAGCTGCTAGCATGTTCTGCTTTCGCCATTTCTCCGCATTCACCGCTACAGCCACCGCCACAGCCACTAGCATTTGCTGTTTTGGCCATTTCTCCGCATTCACCGCTATAACCACCACCACAACCACTAGCATTTGCTGTTTTGGCCATTTCTCCGCATTCTCCACTACAGCCACCGCCACAGCCGCTAGCATTTGTTGCTTTGGCCATTTCTCCACATTCTCCACTACAGCCACCGCCACAACCGCTAGCATTTGTTGCTTTGGCCATTTCTCCACATTCACCGCTACAGCCACCACCGCAGCCGCTAGCAATTGCTGCTTTCACCATATTTCCGCATTCACCGGCACCGCTACAGCCACCACCACAACCGCTGCCTTTTTCAGGAGCTTTGATAGCTGCATTCTCCACAGTCGTCGTGTTTGTCTTCACTTTATTATCTACAGTAGAAACAAGTTTACTTTCCTCTTTTACTTCTTTGGTTGTGGCATTGAAGCCATTGTGTCCTCCTTTCTTCAGAACAGTATTGAGTATGAAAGCAGATACTATTCCAGGCAAAACCAACCAATTCTCTTTCGCCTGCATAACGAATAACAGAGTCAAAATGAGCATGGCGAAGGCGAAAAAGAATAAGTTAAGTTCCGAGTTAAATCAAATTTGCACACTTGCCTCAATGGAACCAAATCTCATATCAACCAATCCCACAGCTTTTCCATATGGATGTTGCTTAGAAAATTCCACAAAGGTCATGAAATCTTGATCACTCCTACGGTTTGCACAGTGCTTTGGTTCATAATCCAGCTTTCTCCCAGAGAAAATCTTCACCTGTAATCCAATAAAAAAGCATAGCATCATTAAATTGCATTACATTGTGAAAACAAGAAGATTAATCTTCTTTTCTTGTTTTTCCGAGTGAAATGGCAGAACATACCGCACGAGTACCCAGGAGCTCAAAAAGCGGATTATCTTCAGTGGAGGAGTTTGTTTGTTTAAGTGACCATTTGGAGTCCAACAAAGACCAGAAACTTCCAGTATAATCTGCGAGCACACGAGTTTCACCAGAGTCTATCACACCTAATACTTGTCTTTTATCATCTTTAAGTGCTGCTCCTTCACTAGAGTTCCTAAAACACGACAAAAGCAAGAATGTAAAATCATGTAAATAACCAATTTGAGTCTATCATAGCAGAATCTATAATGCCATACCTCATTTGGAGACTAATCATCTCTGTTTGAGTTTCATCAACAATGTGTGTTGAACTCTTAGCAAGACGGGACTTTCCAATGATTGGAAAGAAGCAAGAGCCTTTGAGCGATGGTCTCGACTGAACCATGTGTAAGACTGATGGACTGCGTGTTGGAGGAGTAAACGAGACAGCAACACGCAGACTTACAGGTTTTGGATCTCCTTTACTACCTTTACTGGGTGTTAACTCCAACCACTTCTCAACAGAGAGTTGAGTAACAACTGGAAATAGAAACTCTTTTAGCGACAAAGACGCAACACCTAAGTTTTTAGGCTCCCTCGAAACTGGTATCTTAGATGGTGAAGAGGAAATAAGTTTGAAAACAAGCTCTCCTGTAGGTTCACAATGGAAAGAAGCAACTTGCTTTTCCCCAACCTCAGATAAAATGGTCAATCTACGTTCAGCACTGAAAAGAGAATCAGGCTGGGTTTTACTGAACACAACCGAGAGCTTTCCCTTATGTCCATCTGGTAAGTTTCTAACCGCGATAACCTCCAAGAGAACCTGGAAAATTTAAAAGAATCACACAACTACAATCACCTCAATACATGGAAGTGACAACCTCGGAGAAAGGATAAAAAGAAACTACCTCAACAACTTCCACCTCTGGAAATTGGATTAAATTCTGAAAATCCTCTTTTGCAGTTGGTTCTTTGGCCAAAACATCAGAAGTAAAAGGAGAAGTTGTGACAGGCGCAGGTGTTTTGCCTCTATACATTGCACCGGCTTTCCAATACCTTGTACCAAATGTTTCCTCCCATTGAGCAGTCGTCTTAGAAAAACCAGTATCAAGCTTTTTACCTTTGCCTCGATCAGAATCTGTGTCATCATGTTCCAACACTTTACCAATAAGCTTCTCCAAATCATCACAGTAAGAGACTGGATGCAACTGATGTGTGTGCCAGATAAGGTCAACATCATAAGTCGGAACACAAAACCGCTTTAAAGATCTTTCTCTGTTCTTCTTAATCAGATAAAGAAACCCCTTATATCTAGCAACAGCTTCTTGTAGAAAAATGTCACTGTTTACATGGGATCTTGAAACCTATGACAAGTAACACATCAACTGAATCAGGAAAAATCCGTATTTGCGGTAGTGATGATCTAACGACAAAGTTATACCTGGTAGTAAAATGGGCTTTGCCTCTTTACAGCTGAAACTAAATCATATTTAGTGCATTTCTCAAGAGTTGAAGACTTCACAGAGATGTCCTCAGAGTCTACCCTATTCAAGTCTAGCTCATAAGGTTCCTCAGGATACAACTTTTTCCATAAATCTTCAGTTTTCAATTTGCAGTTCCCATTAACAGAAGATTCAACTCCAGAATTTTCGAGAACTCTCCCGTAAAATTGCTCACAATCAGTCTTGTACCTCACCTGGATTTAAACATCATAAGCAATTTACTCAAACATCCAACAACAAAGTCAAAGACTCAAAGTTGAACCTATCAATAATATTCTTTAGCTTACCGGATTAAGCCTGTGACAATGCCAAATCCATTCACAATCAAGAGGAGGAACCAAAGGCCCTTCACTAAGTGATGATGACTCAGAGTATTTGGCTACCAAAGGAAGCCAATAAGCATTGTACCTGAAAAAAATCACCAAAATCACTTTAAAAAATTTGACAGCTTTAAACAATTAAAAATCCAAACTTTGATCTTTATCAAACCTAAAGATGGCTTTTTCAAGTGCAGGGCCTTCATAGAGCCATCGATTCCTATCAACAGTAGCGAGAAACAGAAGCTGTTGCTTGGCTGCAGCAAACAAGTCAACGCTTGTTTCTATCTTCTGTGCTTCAATCCACTCAACTTCATGATCCTTCTCCTTATCCATCACTTCAATTTCACCTTTTCAAAACAATTTATAAATTATTAATTTGCAAAACGATTAAGCAAATCAATATGTGATTACCGAATCTTTTGACCAGATTTTGACCATAAAGTTTTGATCTTTATCGCATAAACATATATATATATCAATTTTAAAGATCACATGCAAGAGAAAATCCAAGACTCCTCGGAGAATTTTAAATCCGATTTATTTTTTGTTTTCAATATCAAAATATACAGAAGAAGCAAGTAACAGAAGAAGCTAAACGGAAACACTTACCTCTGATCACCGGAAAACTTAACTTCTCCGCCGGGAAATTTATCCGATGTGTCGGAGAATAAAGAGAAAGGCTTACTGTGAATTGAAGAATACTTCAAGATTGGTGGTATTTGTAGTAACTCTGCGATGATCACAAGGGTCAAGGGAGTTGTGAAATGTTAAAATGACAAATATACCCCTCAATCATAACATCCGTTTTTTTATTCTTGACAAAAAAAATATAAAAGTGAAAGTGATGAAACGGCCAAGAAATAATGAAGAACCTTGGAGTTCCGAACTTTCTTTAACGTATTTTGGGGAAAAGCCTAAACAGAAACTACTTTAACGTATACAAATCTATTAAGCCGGATTTAACCATATCGGTTTTGTAGCTTAAAGTTTGTTTTTTTTATTTCTTTTGTGTTGAAGACTTGAAGATAAAGATCATACAAATTCAATATTGTTTTTTTTGGCATGTCACACAATGTTAAAAGATGAGATTATAGAATTTTAATCATATGATTTGTGTTAGAGAGATCTAAAAGCTTATGGTTTTATAAACCTTTTTGTGACTCTTTTATCAATGAGATTAATGAGGAATCTGTAAAAGCTTCTTAGCCTTGGCAAAAGCTTCTCATAGTCTACACAGCATAATTACCAACAAAATTGTATTGTAAATCAGATGAATCTGAGTGTATTGGAATCTAACTCTCTGTTTTAAAGCAAGGTTTTAGCTTTTGACCAACCCTCATAGCCTGAAAAACAGATCGATTCACATATGCAAACAGAATCTAATGGAGGAAAAGATAAAAACTTGAGCTTTTTAGTTTCCTACTTCCTCCACTGATGAAAGTAAAAAAAGGGGAACAAGAGGGTTTTACATTTCTTCTACTTTAAGAGAAGAGACGAAGATACCAACACAAAGTTTATACATCAACAGCAGAAGGAAGCAAAACTCAAAAAAGTTTAATGTAATGATTTGGTCATTCAAAAGATCTTAATGGACAAACAAAGTTACAGAGTACTACTATAAATGGATTACTACTAGTTTACTACAGCTATGGGAAGAAAGAAAGAATCATTCAACAGTACACATTCAACAAAAGATGGTTTCTTCTGATAAGCCAAAAGGCTCAGACTTCGGTTTCGGTTTCGGTTTCGATTTCGATTTCAATAGATATTGGCTATGCATGCTTCAAGTAGCGAACAAAGAAGGATTTGCTGTTGCGGTACTCACTTGCACCTCCAGCATTTCCAAGCGACGTTCCAAAAGATCCAACTTCTCATTCAAAGAAGCCAACTTGCTCTTAGTAGTTGATTCTGAAAACACACACACACACACACACACAATTACAGCAACACAGAGACTCTAATGCCTTTGATTACTCAACTTAGCTCATAAAAGAAACTTTCATCAACACACAACATTGTCTAAAAGACTAAAACCAGTTGAAATTGGAGTTGAGAATATCAAAGAGGTCATTACAAAGATCTCTCTCAGCACATGGATCTAAGAACATGAAAGTCAAAAGTATCAAATGGAAAGCATAATTTCGAACCAAATGCAAATGAAATCTGATAACTTTAACATAAAAAATTTTGAAATTTTTCATCAAACCCACCACCAAAATCAATCTCCCAATCATCAAAAACCATTCTTTAAAACAAAACCCTAAGAAAAAGTTTCTAAATTTAGCATATACGAAATTAACTAAGCGAGATAGGGTTTTTTACCAAATTGGACGAGGAATTCGAAGAGACGACGAACATTAAGAGAGATATGTGAAATGAATTCTCGATTCTCCCAATCTGCTTGAACAGCGATTCCTACGTTAACTGCGTTTGTGATCCCTCCTGCTTTCGCCATTATTATTAACACACCAAAACTCCTTCTTTCACAGATTTCAGATTCTGCAGCTTTTTAATTTTGCCTCTTTTTTCTGATTCAATCCAAATATGAAAAATGATTGAGGAATCGATTAGAAACAAAAAGATTCTGAATTTTAGGTGATGTGTGATTGATGAAGAAGATGAAGAAGCAGATTAGAAGAAACGGGTCTTTTATGAAATAAAATAGAAAGTAAAGGGGCCTAAAGTGTAATTTTGGATATATTGAAATATGTGAATGTGATGACGTTTATCAATTTGGGTGGTTTGGTTATGATACTTATAATTTTTGTAGATAGCGTAGTTAGTGTCCAATCTTTTTCATTCTATTTCAAGTGTCACTATCAAATTATATCATTTTAAAGATTGTGAAATTCTTGGTTCTTCGTAATATACAGTATATTATTACTGTTACAACAAATATTAATCTTTGAGTACAAGATATGTCGCAAGTTAAGTGAATTATTATTTGGTATGCTCAAATGGTTGTAGTAATAGTATATATATGTACTTTATATGAATGATTCTATGTAGTTGGTACACATACTATTAAAGGTGGAGGGACATATAAGAGAGGGGGTCATCTGACCCCAACTTTATAAAAAATTTATATACTATGTTTTTAAATTTTTTAATTTTGACCACTTATTAAAAACAAATTTGATCTTATTAATAAATTAATCTAAGATATATGAAAAAAAGAAGAAGTTAATTTGCCCCTATTTTATTTAGTTAGACTCACATAAAATTGAGCTCTAATTTATAGTTTTCAAACAAAACCAAGCTTTTTACTATACATTCCCCATCGGAATATTAGAATAACAATCGTCTATTATATAACTTCAATTAAGATAAAATCTTATTGGAAGTCCAAAAAACAAATATGTGTGGATTAGCCAAATTGGTGTATATAATATTATATTAACAGGAGTTGATTCGGGTTCAAAGAAATTTTATATTTGGTAACAATTGGTATCAAAGTTAGATTAATTGTTAGATTTCTTTAAACTTAAATCCTTTTTCCATTAATGTAGTACCATCTTTTTTGGGCCAACTGAACAAATCCACACATATTAATCTAACTTTTTTTCTTTCTTTCCAAGGAACTCATACTAATTAGTAATTGTACTTAATTAGAATTGGATTTGATTTATAAATTAAAAAGTTATAAATTAATTTTCCGATATGGGATTGGTTGATATCCCAACATATATATATATATATATATATATATATATTAGTATTTTTTTTATAAAGTTAAAATGGGTAAGAAATGGTTGAGCCCTGATTTAAATTTACTGTTCTATTTTTATCCAAGTCCGAAACAAAAGCACCAACAAATAGGAACTGAAACCAAACTATTCTTTTTTCAAAAAACACACCCTACTTAATCATATCTTATATATTTGTATTCATGTTTTAATTATATACTTGAAACCAAATGAGAGAGCTAGAAAGAATATAATCGACAAACTGCACCATTGCTTTCCCTTGAGACAATATCCATATAATAAAAAATCAAACCTTTTGGTTTGCTCTCTGACATGACAAGAAGTCGCACTTTCTCCTGCATCAAAACAAATTGAAATTTTTTAATCGAGCTATATGTCTATCTATATATGTACATATATATTTGAAGAGTTTTAAGATAATCAAGAACGAACAAGTTGTTATATCTTTTATGATCTTAGCTCTTTGATAGAGTCTCATAATGGGACTGCTCAGGCTGGCTTAGCTGCAGCCTAACCTGTGCATGGGATTCTGAATCTTCTAGCTCATGATTTCCCAATCCATTTGTCCTTGACGGTGCATATGCCTGCAAGACCATTTACCAAAAAGTAGCACTTTTGTATACTCTCTATAATTTGTCTAGTTTCAACTAGAAGGCTTTTGATTCAAAGTATGTATTAGTTGCAACTTAAAGTAATGAAGTTTTGTGTTTCTATATTTTACCTTCTTGTATAGTTCGACATTTTCTTGATGAATCCTTTGTACTTTTCTTGATAATTCGAGGTTTTCATGATGAACAAGATTCCTCTGCAAAAGATGAACCAATTATAAGAACCTGAAAACGAGAAATGAGAACATTGATTATGCGTTTTACATTTTTTTTTTGTGACTATATTTTTTTTTTCCTTCAAATTTAAAACACAATATATAGTTTCCAAAAAAAAAAAAATGATGATAATTAAGCAGAAAAATCTTAGTATCGTATTTGTTTATCATGTATCATTGGAGTTTCACTGTTTAAAGTTGTAATGGACAGATGTTGTAGTTACCTTTCTAGAAAGTTCTTTGATTTCATTTGTCAAAATTTGTTCCTGCAAGGTTCGAAAAAAAAACTGATTAGTTTGAATTTCATTGATGTATGTGATAAATTTTTAAACATCATTCTTTAAGACAAAAATGATCTAGCTATAGTATTATGTATTCATATATGTATGTATAATGTATAGATGGAAAGATATATATATATATATATAACCTTTTTCATACGAATTCCACGTAAACTCATTTCGAGTTGGCTCTCTAGATTGTGTAACTCCTTAACGCTCAAGCCATTTAATTGCTCTCCCGTTAGCTGACTGTATCATTACAATTTACAAAACATTATTGCGTTTATTTCATACACTGCCATGAGTTAAATGTTTACACAAAGACACACACAAACATGAAATGACTATATACATTATATATATATATCTAAAAAGTTATTAGGGAAATAAGATCCATTTTGTTAACTATATATGTTGGAGCTTTTTCTGAAAAATAAATATATATTATCACACAAAAAAAGGTGAGTATAAGAAAAATAAATATATACATGCACAAAATTTTAGCTGAAATATTGAAACACAAAAACAAAGAGAGGGAAGATTTAGTTAGGTCATACATAGTAAATGAGAAGAGATTAACACTAATATACAAGAGACATGAGTTAATCTAGTCATTACCAGTTAGTTTGTCCAACTCAAAAACTTACCGATGATTTTCTTGCAGTGAGTACAGTTCTTGCCTTAAAGTTTCGGCCTCCCTCTG
Organism: Barbarea vulgaris; assembly: GCA_963667165.1. Lineage (NCBI taxonomy): Eukaryota > Viridiplantae > Streptophyta > Magnoliopsida > Brassicales > Brassicaceae > Barbarea > Barbarea vulgaris. The sequence continues at coordinate 26,370,382 of OY763892.1, forward strand.
CCAAAACTACAATACCCAACACGATTTAACTCATTAACTCTCAAACTCAAGTCGAGCAATACAAACTTAATTAAAATCTTAATTACTATAATTTCCTTCTCCTCTTGTATGTGTTGTGTGATCTGTGTTGTACATACCTTAACTTCTGATGCGGGGTTCAATAGTTGTTGCTCTTCCATCTTGGTTTGATTGAATCGTTCAATAGCCGATTTCACACTGTTCATTTCAAAAAAAAAAAAAAAATCAACTTATAGTTACTCACTTACTCCATTGTGTTTGTTTCCATTTACTAAAATAAAATTTCTGGTTTCAATATTCTTTATGAAAGAATAAACAAAATCCTTGAGAAAGTTTCACTATCTTCAAAATTATTAAAAAAGGATATAATATCATTATCACATAAGAAACAGATGATAGAGGTCAGCATATATAATATATATCATTCATAAATGATATTCACGATGATTTAAGAATCATCTATATCAAACAATAAGTTTTATTTGATATACGAGAAAATTTTATCTTCAATACTAAATATGAATTCACGTGTGGAAGAATCAAAATTGATTATTAAAAAAAAAAATCCTTTTTATCAAAGTAATATTTTCATATAGTTTCAAAAATTTTACAGAGTCATCTAATCTTTCTGGCATTGTACTATATACACATAATAGTGAGATTTATATTTATCTATACAAGGTTTGTGAAAGGAAAATCATAATTTTACATATCATATTCAGATGTATATATATATGGTGACCATCTTGTAAACTCCCTTTTAGTTTTCCAACGTTGTACTTATTTTAGATTTTAGTTACTATCTCCTCAAATGTTTCTCATCAAATGTTTCTAAATTTGGCAAAGATACAAAATTTAAAACCACTATTAGATTACACACACAAAGCCATGAGCATCCTTCGAAATTTTTTTTCATCTTCTTTAATTAGATTATTTTTTATTTGGCATCACCCTTTCAAACTAAGTTTCCTTTCCAAAGGTTAAGTTTTATGAGCTACACATACGCCACCTTGAATATATATTGAGATATATATAGAATGTTATATCGACAAAAGATTCAAAATAATTGTACACTACACATGAGAAAATTAATTACATATCATGATATCATGTAAGTACATATATATATACTTCCATGTATTAGCTAGACACACAAATAGATAGATACATATATTCTATATGTATGTAAATGTTAAAAGATCTAGAGATTGAGTAAGGAAGAGAGAAACCTGGAGCTGGCAAAGTCATAGAGCTTGTCGGTATTGGAGAAAATGATGAGACCGACCTCGGCATCACAGAGAATAGAGAGTTCTTTAGCTTTCTTGATGAGACCCTTTCTTCTTTTGGAGAAGGTGACTTGCCTACTCGTCGAATCATCGATCCTCTGGATCACAATCTTTCCTCTCCCCATCAATTTTAACCCTACTTTGATCTTCCTCTCGTTCTTGGTAATCTTCGGTTCTAGGGTTTTTCTAGATCTTCGTAAGACCAAAGGAAGAGGAAGAAGAACGAATCAGGAGAATAAAGGGGAAAAAAAAGAGGAAGCAAGAGTCAATAATCTATTGGAGGAATAAACAAAGGATTAAATGTATATTGTAGTATATTACTATTTTTTTTTTTTACGGCAAGTAGTATATTACTATTTTAATGTCGTTGTTTTGGTTGATAATAACTTGGGGACTATTTAGTAATGTCCCTTGTTTATACCCTAACTTATGTGGAACACATGAGATGAAATTATACCATTCAAATTTTTTTGATCACATCAAAATTAACTGAAAGAAAAAGTAAACGAATTTGAGATAACATGTACTTGCATCAAGGGTTTATAATCATTCATTCTACCCTCTTTAAAAAAAAAAAGAATTTGGATTTAATACTTTCACAAAATGGTACTGCAGAAATTACCATTTTTTTTTGTTACTTGTCCATATATAAAAACTTATCCATAATATATTTTGATCTACTCAAACTTGTCTACTAAAATTTGTCTATTAAAAAATTACACTTACCCCAATTTTAAATAAGGTAATAATTTACAACGGATAGACCAAATTTTATCTTCCATCTTTTCCAAGAAAATCAAATTACTAACGTTGGATTTATGTTTCCTTTCATTTATTTTCCAACTAAAACAAGTAAATATGACAAGTTAGCATATATGTGACAGTCGTACACGTGGGAGTAGCAGAAACAGCTCCTGATGAGAATGCCAATTTGGAGAGGAGATGCCTTTGCACGCTCCTTGTTTTTTTTTTCTTTTTCTTTTTCTTTTTTTTTTCTAGTTTAAATGTGAAGATTTTATATCAAATTTTTTGAATTCTTTACCAAACATAGAGATACAATGAACAGATACATAAAAACAGAAATCTACCATCTAAACAGAACACGAAGAAATCTATAAAATCGGTGAATGTAAACTGAAAGAAAAGAACGACTTCAACTGTAAAGTGCATGCAATGTATGTTTTTTTTTTTTTTTTTTTTTTAAATTTAGCCTAAGCAAGAGTCCATATCTATGTAGGTGTGTAGAATTATTACGTTGGAACTTCACGCAGTAGATGGATCGAACTTAAGACGTGATGGCGCTCAAAACCATTTGACCACAAGACTCTGAAAAAAATAAAATTTAAGAAAGAAAATTAATTACATGCAATGTTGTTATGAGCGAAGAAGGTCCGAGGCCTATACTCAAAACCTCAGACCGAACCGAAGCCACCTACAGCTTCACCGAGACACTCACTCCTTGTTCTCGACATAAATTTTGTATACCTAGTCCATTTCTCTTTATTACAAATTTATTTTGCTTAGGAACAATACAAATAGTCTTTCTTTTTTCTTCCCAAAAAACATATATGTTTAGTCTTACAAATAATTCTTTCAAAAATAGCATGCATCAAAATCACGAATTTACGATGTTTGAGAGAAGATCAAAAAATTTTGACCAAAAATATTTAATTTTTGGAAGTTGAGATATATGCTTCCTTTCATGGTTTTACGATCATTTTTAATCATATAACTTCCAAAAGTTAAATGTTTTTATTTGCTTCAAATTTTTGAAACCAGTGTTTCAGGTGAATTTCTCTCCAGCTTTTTTTTTTCCCTGAGTAAAGTTAGATTCACTACTGTTAAAGCTTTTGAAAAGTTAAATGGGACCCAAAGAGACAAAATGGTGACCACGTGGGTTTGTTTTCACCAATCAGATCTCGATTTTCCAACAGACATCAGATTTTTTTCCTCTTTATGTTTATCCTTAAAATGAAAAAAAAAAAAAAAAAAAAAAATCAACTTGCCAGATGTCGACGATCAGCCGCCAGTGTACCATTTTGATCGTTCCAAGTTCTACTCACTTATAAAATTAATAAAATAATTGCTTTTACTGTTATCTTTAGTAAACATATAATTTATACAAAGAGACCTAAGAAAAAACTTAGGGTGATATAATTTTCTCGCCAACGAAACGTTACATTCGTCATGAAATAATGGTATCAAAATATTATTGGCTTCACTTGTGTATTGTACTTACTACAGTATTTATAAGTAAATTATCAAATTTGACGATTCGTTTTCTAAAAATGCTCGTTTGGAATTTTGGATATTTATCTTCTAAAACTAGCTCTCGCTTTTTTTTTGTTCATTTTTTTCCTACATACAATATTCAAAAGCGCATTAACATGATCTTAATCATTTATATATTTAGAACTATAGATTAGTTCTAGATTTATGAAGTTCACGTGAAAGAGTTATTAGTACCAGCTTCCAAAAAAAACTTAAAAAAGGAAAAAAAAAAAACAGTAATTAACTATGACATCATTTACATCATTATTCCATTTGATGCTTTTGAATCCACTACTCTGTACAATTAAAAGTAGATTTTATTTTCTGAGGTTTAATCAGATTACTTAATTGAAGCTTGAAATTTGAGTCGTTGGAACTTGAACACTAGTTGTAATCGTACTGTATGTTCCAAGGTTGTTTCCCATGAGTTCATATTCATTTGAACTCATTAACAGTTAAAAAATTATACTATTACTATACTTATAAAAGCATCTCAGCAGAAGTAACTGCTTCTGAGGTTCTCACTAATTTTTTTTTTAAACATATTTTGGTTATTTAATTAAATTGAAGTATTAAATGAAAGAACTGGACCAATTATATTTGTTCAAGTTAGCCCTGTTACGGATACGGATATCCGGCTTTTTCAGGATATATGTATTTGTATCCGTATTATCCATGATTCTATTATCCGTATTCGTATCCGTAGAAAAATCGAATATCCGTATTCGGATATATATTTTTTTTTGAAATTTTTTTTTAATAAAATAATATTATTATAATCATAAAATTGAGATTTTTCAAAAAAAAAAAAAAAAAAAAATTAGAATAGAAAAACTAGATTTGAGTTTGAATGCTAAATTTAAAGTCCCAAAACAAAACAAAAATTTTTCTACTGGATACAGATATCCGGTCCAAAATTTTTTCAATATCGATCCGTATTCGTATCCGTATCCGGCGGATCTGGAAATTTAATATCTGTATATGTATCCGTTTTCTCCGAATATCCGTTTTTCGAATCCAAATCCGGATATCCGCCGGCCGAATACAGATAATTCTGTCCAGGGCTAGTTCAAGTGGCAGATAAGTTTCAAACTAAGATATGTGAATTTATAAGTATATTCTAATATTTTAATGTTGAAATATCCATTGAAAAACCTCTAATGCAGGTGCTCTAACTAAGCACTTAAAAAAAAAACTATATGTGGGTGAGTCAATAGATTTGTTGCTACAGTTTTCCATATTCTATTACAATTGTTAATCACAAATTTCTGATTCGATTTGGTTAGAATAGTCTTGGGTTTGGAATTTAATGATACTGTGTCTGCTCTTTGATTTACCAAAACTTTACATAGAATTGTGGATCTGACTCTAGTTGTTGTCACTTGTCAACAATGTTCCCCTCTTCTTCTGTATCCGTGATGAGCCATACATGCCAACACTGCGGCTTCTTCGTCAATGTAACACCACTCTTCCATCCCTATATATGCTCTCACAAATAATATATATATTACCAACTAGTTTTATTGTAACAACTTACCTAGTTCCAATGCTTGCTGACTACTATGTTCTTTGAGTTATTCGGGGTTTTGGTTTCTGTAAATTGTTGTTCCTTTGGATTTTCTCATGCCACTGAATTGAATAAAAGGTCGCATGTAGGAAGGAACACTAGTTTAGTATATGTTGTTTGACCTATATATCAGACCCTTGTTATAGTGACAAGGTTTTGACATTGGTTGTAACCGGAAGAGTAAAATATGTTGTTGAAAACACTAAGTTCAACTAATCACAATTTCTTTGGAGACCATCGGATCATGATCAGTTGGTCTCTTATTAAGTATTTGCTTAATAATTTTATAAATTTGCAAGTTTTCTCTCCTCGTTTATGTTTAATTATATTATTGGACTTTTCTTACCATACATTATTGATTTAAAAAAATTTAAAACTGTTTTCCTTGTTCACGTCTGAGCTTTTGAATTTTCCAAATGTATGATTCAAAATCAAATCAATTGTTGATTTTGGTCTGACATTAAAATTAGTTATCTTAACTGAACAACCTAAACAAACTGCTATTAAAATCATATGTATTGTGTGTTTTACTATGTCATCTCCTAAATTTCCAAATCACATACTCCCTCCGTTTCATATTAGTTGTCGTTCTAAATTGTTTTACGTAGATTAAGAAAACAATTGATTTTTCTCTTTTACCCTTAATTAATGTTTATTTGGTTTAATTTTATTGGCTAAATATTAAAATAAGAGAGACAGAACTAAAAAATTCTACCAAACATCTGCATTGAAAACCTAAAACGACAACTAATTTGAAACGCAGGGAGTATATACTAGTAAGAAAGGCATATCAAAGTTTTGTTCTCTAAAGTATGACACATAATTAGCCAATTAGGAATAGTGTGCCTGAAAACATGGTGAAAACCCAAAACTTGGACAGAATGTTGTTCAATTTATTGATAAGTAAGTGCGAGAGAGACCATCTTCCATCTGACTTATGAGAGATAAAATACTCAGAAAAGGAATAGAGACATAGTTTGCGATAGGATAAAGGATCCTAAACAGCCCTTCAAATTTTATATTTCTAATATTTTTTTAAACCTCAAAAACAAAAAACAAATATAGTATACCACCCAGTTGTAAAAAAGAAATTTTGAACTGAATATATTTAACAAATTTTATATTTCTAATATTTTTTTAAACCTCAAAAACAAAAAACAAATATAGTATACCACCCAGTTGTAAAAAAGAAATTTTGAACTGAATATATTTAACATTCATTAAACAAAAAAAAGAAAAAAAGAAGAGATGATTGAATATCCAAAAGATTAACAAAATCAAAGAAAACACAATACAACATATATACCCGTATATAAGCTCTAGAGAAAGCATTTAGAAACTCAGAGTCATCAAGTTTCCTTATATGTTAAACAAACATTGAAAGTAATATCGACCTCCAAGAAGATAAATTCAGCTCAGTACACTAGGAAAAAAAAAAAATAAGTGCCACCATCTGAAGACATTAGGCCTTTGCATTGCAAAGATATACAACTTACCGGGTACTTCATATCATCATAGTTGCTATAATCCACAATTCCAGACATGCCTATAAAGAAAAAGCAACATAAATAGAATCTTATCGATCAACCAACACGTGTCATGATTTGTTGGGAAACAAATCAACGTTCAACGTTGGAATATTAGAAGACTAACAGTCTAATATATAAGTCAAGTCCAACTTTAATTAGTATGAAGTCTTTTGGGAAAGAATCCAAAAAAAATTCGTGCGGGCTTAGCTACTTAACCCAAAACGGACAATATTATACTAATGAGTGAGTTGAATTGGGCTTGCAGAAATCCAACATAATTTCGTTAAATATAATGTTGACACGTGTCAAATTTTCGTGAATGTAATTAAACTTTATATTATAAGATTGATTCTCTAATGACAAGACATGTAAATTCTATCAGAATTAAAGTTTATGTATTAAAAAGTTACCATTTTCTGGATAATATTCATCATCTGGAAATTGGAAACACATTAAAATAATTTGACTAAATTTATTCAGCATATATGGAAAGAAAATTAATATTGCATGTTGACCAGTTTCAGTCAAATAAACTGATAATTACAACCAAAAAAAAAAAAAAAAAACGTTACAAATGTATATAAGGAAAGAGTCATACTTTAAAATTATTTGTTTCATTGGCTATAAATTAAATCACAAAGTAAAAATATTTTTCTATCATTCGATTCTTATTTTCTCTGTTTCTCCAAAAGAAAAAAATGAAATTATGTGCTTCTTTCGTTATGTTCATCCTTCTATTGGACAGTTTCTCAACCGGCACAAACTCTCATTCAAGATTTTTGCAAGAAAGCAGCTGCTAAGGATCCAAATCTAAAATATGATTATTGCGTCAATTCTCTTCAACAAGATCCACGGAGCAGAATTGCGAAAAGTCTCAAAAGTTTGCTCGTAGCATCAATAAAGACTGCTGCAGAGAAAGATAGGAATGTGATACACATCTGTTGAGAATTGAGTCCTCCATTAAACCTGCAATAAGAAAAGAAGAAGCTTTAGAAGAAGAAGCAAGGAACAAGAAGAAGCTAGGAAGAAGATGTCGTGAAAGAAGAAGTCAACGACAAGAAGAAGAGAGCAAAGAAGTTGGACTTTGTGGTTTTGGGTATATGGGCTTACGATTTGGTAAAGCCCAATAAGTGTGTTTTGTTTAGTTATGTTCAAGTGTTTAGTTAAACACTTAGGAAGCTGTTGAAGTGGTTGAGTTCTATAGCTAAGGTTGCTTGTGAACTACAACCTATAAGTATGGTCTAAAAGAGTCATGATTAGAGTCTATAGTGTAGCAAGTGGAGAGAACCACTATATGTATGTGTGTTGTGTTGTAAAGAAAAGAATGAATGAAGCTACTACAATGTAGTATTTAAAGAAAAAACGTTTCTTACTCTTTCTCTCTAAACAAAGAAACTGAAACTAAGAGAGACTAGAGACAAGAGAGATCTGACCTTGTAAGAAGAGTGAAGAGGTCAGAATCCCAACAACATCATTATGGAGCTGGGAAGGAGTAAGGGTATAGGAATAGCCTTATACAGTTGTATCGAATATTTTAACAATGCTACTGATGATTTTAACGAATCTTTAGTGGTAGTAAAATCACATGATTACAAAAGTGTTAACATGTATATAAAGGCTGCTTCGCATGCCCCGGCCGCTTGTGATGATGGATTCAAAAAAATCAAGCCACAGAATCCGATTACAAATGAGAATAATGTATTATATCAGAAGATTTTGATTCCTCTGGCTCTTACAAATATGTTATTATTGAATTATTAAAGTGTTTTTTTTTTATTTAAACATAAACATGGATTAATGTTTAATATATAAACTTAATACAGAGAATGGAAATTAGATTGTGCTACTCTGAAATTATTTGTTTACATAAATGATATAATATTTTTCTTGCAACATTTTCTTGTTAACGTTTTTCTACCAACATTTATGTTGGATCTCAAATCCGGTTAGACTCGATTCACAACGTAAAAGATGAGATAAAATTTTCATGAGACAAGCAGAAAGATGGGTTAAATAAATTATATAAATTGGTAAAAAAATGAGAGAGATAAAACCACGTTCTAAAAATCAGCCTCGGCGACCGATTAACTGGCGGATAGGCGGTCGGTGGACTGGAACCACCACGATTTTAACTAATTGGATAAAAACTCGGATTTACTGTAAAACTTTTTTTTTTTGTTGTTGTTAATGATAGGAATCGAAGGATAAGTGTCAGATCTACCAAAATTAAAAACAAATAATGAAAGAATAAAATGAAGAAAAAACGCAACCGTCAGAGATTAGGGTTGCAGAAATCTGTTTCATGTGAAGAAAATGAAATTGAAAAGACGATTTTGCTCTTCATTAAAAAAAAAAAAACAGAAAGAAAAAAAAAACCCAAAATATGGACCAATGCTAACTCGAACCCGCGACCAAATGTTACAACTTCAGCTCCACAAACACCTGACCACCGTTTATTAGTGGGAATATGTGACATTATTAATATATAAAGGTATATATAAATAAAACCTTTAAAATTAATCTCCGATTAATCCATGTTTAATCTCTGATTTTTCTATTAATCGCAACGCCTTTGTCGAGCGCCCGACTAGCGCCTAGCGAAATTTAAAACATTGGATAAAACTATATATATTGACATATTTTATGTATTGATTACACAAAGAGAAGAAATTGTATTTAGTATAATTATTGGAAATAATTTTGTTTTTATCTAAAATAGAAGTGAAAAATATAGAAGATCCAGCTCCCTTGATAATGCTATTGGGTCTTATATTTATACATTGAGGAGATTAAATACGGCTAATTAACTTCATGATTTCTTTTAAATGTGTTCGTTTTGATCATGCCTTCAATGCTATAATATCTTGATTTTGAATTAACTATGCTTTTTATGGGTTTTTCCACTTTGGACTCGATCATAGGATTCGAGCTTCATAAACTTCCGTTTCGAGCTTCCGAGCTCTCAAAGAGTTCGCCAAAATTGATGGTCTCGGTGTAATTCTTTTGTCGTGGTGGCCACATGTCCATCTTTTCCTGGCATGAATCTCTAGTGTAGGATCTGGCACCAACAAGTGTCATTACTTGGCCATTAATTTACAAAATAACTTCCATAGTATTTAATTCATAAACTTGAACTTGAATAACAAGTTTATGAATTTGACCATGACAATTAATTTATGAATTGAATCACAAATTAATGTGAAGATTTGACAACATCTTTTATGCAATATATACATTCTTGGGTTTCGTAAAGCGATGAGCCTCTAATGCTCTAGATGGATCCGATATGCGGGATGTAGTACCAACAATTTACATATTTTATTTAAAATCTTGAACTGTATTTTATTAAAAGTTTAAAAATACGCGATTTTAATTTCTAAATCTTATATATATGGTTTTAATTTACATATAGATAAAGAATTTTCCAAACAACAGATGGGGTTTTATTTTGGTGGGTGTATACATGGCCAGTTCTATTGTTAAGGAGGCCTAAACAAATGTATTATTCATTATGTGGCATTTAATTCTTTAATTTTTAATTTTAAATATTAGGCTATTAGCTATTGAAACTGGTTTTGATACGAAATCTATTTTTGCACCATTTTTAGTTTATTTTTAAATCTAATTATGTTTCTTATAATAGTTGTAACAATAATATAAATTTCTTGTAAAATATTATTTAGAAACATGAATTAACATTAAAAATATGACATTTTTTTTTCTCAAAGATTATTTATTTAGTATTTTAAAGACTAATATAATTTAGTTTAGTAATTATTTACCAGTTTGTTATCACATTTTATATTTAATTTAAAAGTATAATTATGAGTGATGAGTTCCCAAAACTTAAAGCTTTGAAGATATTAAAAAATCAGACTTAATTGGTTGACTACCATTTATAACAATGGTCAAAAATCAGTAATTAAAATTTTGTTCAAAACTTAACTCAATTAAGTTTCTACCAGAAAAAGAAAAAAAAAGAGAGATGAAATTTAAGAAAAATATCATTTTAATAAATTAGTATATGATAATCTGTGCTATATGCAATGTGTATAAATTTTAAAAAAAAATTAATTGGTAGTTGAAAAATGTATTTTATAGAACAAAAAAAATACCAATAATCAAAATTGAGATTTAGAAGTATTAATGAAAAAATTTGATAGATAATATTAATATGATTTTAGGGAGAAGTTAACCCGCATAAGGTGCAAGTCAATATGGTAAATACCATTTACTTTTCTAACAAAGTTTGGTATTCAAATGAACCATTTGCAGAGTTTAAAACCATTGCATTGGCAATTAGGAGTTTCATAAGAGAATTACATCGTCGAAATGTTTCAAATTGCTTAGCCCTCCCGATCCACATACTTGCATAAATAATGAGATCCATTGTCTTAACTTGAGCTCCATGGTCCACATGGTTTTTCTAGTAGCCATAACAGAAAGGAAATTCAGATTCAAACTCTCATGTACCTTGCGTGGATACCATCATCATATCTAGCCTGTTCCTAAATAAGTATAATAGGCTCTGAGATGAAAGATGTATCAGTACCAAAATCTCTTCTCCATTGAATCATGTTACTCCACATTTATAACTTGGTTTTCCCGACATCAAATTTCATAGCTTTCAAGAATCTGCAGAGACAAAAGAACAGGACAATCATCATCATCATGATCATCAAGTCTTGATGAAATTGAGAGAAAGAAAATAAGAAAGAATGACCTCAACATAATATGATAATCATCAAGTCTTGGAGTGAGCAAATTCGGAGTACATTTTGGAATTCATCAGAATAAACAAACCTTGAAGTCGGATAACATTGTCTTAACAAAAAAAATGTGTCAAGATAAGATTGAAGCACATATACCTTTGCAATCAATTAACTACAAAACAGGGTTAAATACTTGAAGTTATCTTTGCATTAAAGTATGAAAGCAATATTTCACTAAGTCAAGGTTAAGCTAATAAGTTTTCGGGAGTAAAGTAACAGCAGAATCTTATTGACTTATCAAACACTAAAGATTTTTCAAAGATTTGAGATATATAAATAACCATTAATTTATACTAAAATACCAATTTGTCAGAAAAGGGTATCGTGAACAACCCCCAAAGGTCACAAGGCCAGACTAAAATGTGGCTCACGAGAATATAGATGAACCAAAGAAAATGTTTTAAGGGATATAAATTTAGAGCTAAATTTAAATCAGAAAATAAAATTAGTGAAAGTAAATTAGCTTACTCAGATATCATGAACCAGGTTCATGTTAATAGTTTGACAAGTTCAGAAAGAAGGTAGTCCTCGGAGCATAATACTCATCAGTATGGTCACTGTAGTGCAACCCTTTGGTCTCTGCACACAACAAACAATTGTAACACAAAGACATTGAAACTCTAGTAAAATGGGGTTCATGAGACATGCGAATATGCCACAGAGGAAAAACAAAAATATAGATGTTCCTTCAAATAGAGATAATTATCGTGTAAAACAAAAAGCACCCTTATGTAGATATAGATAACCTAGAAATTAATAGATACACATGTTCTACATTCTCTACTCCTAACAACCGCAAGAAATAGGCTCTAAGATGGAACTAAATTGTCGATACTTACACTCTCAAGAATCGGGATTTCTCACATTCACGTGCACCAAACCTTGCAACCCTAATAACTGAAGTAAGAGACAGAAAAACAACAAACACTATCATAAACCAAAGTTAATGAGGGCAAGAGACATTTGCATGATGCACAATTTTTATTCAGAATAGACCTTGAAAGCTCAGAAACAACGTATGTAAAAATAAACAAATTATATTTACAGAAAGATCAAACCTTAGCTTCACGTATTTTATCAAACCCTTAGTCTTTGAAGCTTGAAAAGAGTATGAAATTACCAATTTATTGTAGGTTGAGAATCTTGAGGGTGTTGCAATAACCAGATTCTGCTTCTCCTATAAGTATACTGAACGCATAAGCAGGAGATACTGATGGTGATGGAGATGCGTATAACCTTCATCCCAGGCATCTAAACCCAATCAACAACAGTTCCTGTAGCTTTGGATAGAAACTTTTCCAAAGTATCTTCTATGATTGAGAGCAATCTAAGCGAGTGTTGAGGAGTTATGACCACAAAGTAATAGCTTGCATCAGTCACCTAAGAAGTTACAACAACAAGTCAATAAATTTATAACTCCTGCTCCCTAATGAATTGATAGGAGTAAACAACACATTTGAAACTAAATAATTTTGAAGATACATACAAGTATAAAATAGTTCTTAGCTGCTGCTTCATATATCCATTTTCACAAACAAGCTGAGAAACCTGCTTCCGCAACCTATATATCATTCTCCTCCATCAACAAATTTATTCATAGCAGAAAGCTTCATGCTTACGCTCTGAAGCCTCGACGCCTCTTTCCTCTGCTTACACCTAAAATCGCACAACAAAACCAATCAGCAACACTGACCAAGATTTTTAGACATCAGTTACTAAACGATATACTGTAGCCAAAACAACATTTATCAAGCTAATGAGGAGGAAATGGTCATAGGACAACCAAAACTACCAGACAGATTCAGAGGAACCTTTTGGTAAGAACCAAAAATTATGTCGGAGAATTGAATCAAAGATCAAATTATAACATAAGTGGTCCTTCATTTTCATTGAATATATCAGATTCTAAATCCAATACAATCAAATTGCATATTCGTATGATTAATCCAAACCCAGTAGAGAGAAGCAATTAAAGAGAATGAATACCTCCGGTTTTGAAACCAGACTTTGATCTGCTTGGGCTCGATATTGGCCAAAAATGGAACACTCACGGATTAATTGTTGTCGCCGGAGCGAGCTAAGCTTAGGATACTCAGCTAGACACACTCAAGCACCTTCAAGATCCGTAAGTTGTGGTTTTTTTCGAGAAGATGAAAGCGAGTCGCTGAAGGCAGAAAAAGAAAACTAAAAGTTTGGGTTTTTTTTTTTTTTTTTTTTGTAAATAATAAATATATCGAACTGGAGTGTTGACGTGGCAAAAACCATGACATTCAAATTTCATATATATGATTTCAATGCGCGGTACACTGTAGATCAATTTTTTAATATATATTTATAGTTTTTCTCTATTAATTTTTTAAAATATTTTTATATATTTAATACATAGTAGAAGTTATTGTATGAAAATGAATGAGTTAGATAATTAAAAATAGATATATCTTATTATATTATATAAACCTTAAAACACACTCACGGGTAGCAACAGCGGGCGAGGTTCTAAGAGACAAGGACGGCAACTGGTGTGGAGGCTTTGCGGTCAATATTGGGATGTGCTCTACCCCTATGGCTGAACTATGAGAAGTTTATTATGGTTTGTTCATAGTGTGGGAGAGGCGAGTTACGCGGGTAGAGTTTGAAGTGGACTCATAAGTTGTGGTTGGTTTTCTAACGAGAGGGATAAGTGATACTCATCTATTGTCTTTCATAGTACTGTTGTGCTATGACTTTCTTATCAGACTGTTGTTAGTCCATATATCACATGTGTATAGAGAGAGTGATCGATTTGTCGATAGATTCGTTAACTATGTTTTCATTTTACTTTTAGGTTTTCATAAATTAGACTCTAGACCGGATTTTATGAATTCGATTATATTAAAAGATGCAAGTGGATCCATGAGACCACGTCATGTTCGAATGTAATCTTTAGTTTTTTTTTAATAAATAGTGGGAGACTTAATCTCCTCTCCCTTTGCCAAAAAAAACTCGATACAGAATCATGATATGTGTTATCTAATAGATTAGATTATGAACTAGATTATATGATACTAAAGATGTAGCATCTGAAAAAGCTTAATCCTACATATTCTATTTAAAACCCCCATAAATCATATTCCATCTTCACAAATTTATTTGATTTAATACATAGTCTATATTCTATATGGACCGCTTTGACACCCTAAGAAAAAAAAGTTGAGACACTTAGACTCATGGGCCGGCCAAAGGTCCATTAAAAAAAATAGATGGCGTTGTGTGAGGGGTGACGATATATATGTTTGAAAAAGCGATATTTTAAGAAATTTACATCGCTTAAACCTTAGGCCGGTGAGTGAGATTTCTGCTCATTGCAGTCACCTCTTTCAAATATTCATGGAAAAGAGTGGAACTCCGGATAAATCATCCTACTAAACAAAAAATTTTGCTTTATAGATGATCCTTCTAGAAGATAGATCAGGAGAACTCGAACAATCTTTCTAGGCTGAAACAGAAAGTTGGGTATTGTATTTTTATGCTCGCTTGGCCGGAATCCCCTAGCTGATAAAAGTGAACTTATTGCCTTACGAGGAGATAAAAGAAATAAAATAAAATAAAATTTTATATGTAAGTAATTATTTTGTTTGAAACAGTCCGTTCAGTTTTATTTCTTATGCACACAGCACATATAATACGAAATTTAACGACTAAACAAACTCTATCAATTTTCATATTATAAGTTGCTTTACTCTAAATCATAATCCTTAAATTTGAATTATTAGTTTAATTAACAAAAAAAAAAAAAAAATTAAACACAATGGAAGCAAAAGGTACAAAGCAAGCCTTGTGATTCCTCAATAATTATGACCACGTGACTAATCTTTGTCCTTTGTTCTCTCATTCACAAAGAAACTTATCAGTCGTTACTCTTTTTTTTTGTCCTCTAGAAACACAATCTATTTGTATTTTTCACCGGAGTTAGTCGCAAGCGAATATAAAGGAACTCAATACAACAAAAATTAAGCACCATTCCTTTTTATTTAAGTGAAAAATTAGTAGAATATATGCTAACTAAAACAACACTAGACGAATAGACATAATTTATACGTTTGTTCACCAGAAACATGATTAAGTCTTTACTAGTTGTCGTCATGCTCACGTATTATCTCAAAAGCCAAAACTATATATATTTTGGTCCCATTTTTACTATGATCATGTACCAAATAAAAATCGCGATTTAGTTTTGCATAATGTAATAGACTGAAATTTAACGTCCAATTAATATATCTACATCGTATATATATATATTGACTGATGCTTCTAAATATATTATCAATTTTCTGTTTTTTTTTTAATTAAGTTAAGTAGATTAAATATGCAAATCTTGAAATTTTATAACATTAACAGTTTAAAAGTGTTGAGGAACAACAACAGAGTAGCATAATGTTTTGATTTTTTTTTATTAATTAATGGATCCTTTGTTTTTATTTTACGCTTAATACCCTATCATTTTACCCATGATATTTAAGTGTACATTTTATTTGTAAAGATATTAATAACATTTTATAAGACCAATAATAAATCACTGGATCTTGACATCTTATCGTAGGTCAACTTCAGTTAAGATTTTTTTTTTTGTCGCAATTAGTAATAGAAAATAAATAAGTATTACTTATTTGTAGGGGTGTCAAAATGGTTAAAATGGGTTGATCCAACCCATTACCTATTGAGTTTTAGAGTTAAATAGATAATAGGTTGACCCAAACCATTTATCCATTTAATTTTATGGGTTAATGGTTTAAATGGGTTGATTTATTTAAATAATAAATTTAATTAATTAATTAAAAAATTAAATTTTAATTAATTTATTATCATAAAATTAACTAATAATTAATTATAATAAAACAATAAACATCATTATCTCCATCATCACCATCACCATCATCACCATCACCATCAACATCATCATCATCATCATCATCACCATCATCATTATCACCATCAACATCATCATCATCACCATCATCATCACCATCATCATCAAAAAAATTTGTCGGGCGGGAAAAATTGTGGATTAGTTTTTAACGAAAAAATTATGAATCCATTTTTTGCGGAAAAATTACGAATCCGTTTTTGGCGGAAAAATACATGATCAAGTTTTTGGCAGGAAAATTGTTAATCCGCATTTTAGAAAAAAAAAATATCTTTATTTTGGCGGGAAAATGATTGAATTGCATTTTTGGAAGAAAAATTGAGAGATTGTTAAAATTGGTTTGGTTCAATTGAATTAAATTAGATTAAAATTTGGTTAAGTTAGTTAAATGATTATAAATGGTTAAAATAAATGGTTAAATAGATAACTCATCAACTCATCACAAACCAATACATTCAACCCATTTAACCATTTATTCACTAACTCATTTGATCCATTAACTTGATCAAAAAATTTAACATATTTGGGTTGATGGGTTGAAATGGATGGGGTCAATCCATCCATCCATTACCCATTTTGACACATCTACTTATTTATAGTATATTTTCCCAAAATTACTATTTGTGAAAGTTAAGAAAAAAATATTTAAAAAAGGAATAATGACCATTTTAATAGGCTTAATTCAAAAATATATTCAATCGTTGAAAGAGCCACGAGTATCAAAATCTTAGTTCAACAATATCAAACCAACTCTTAATATTAATATCAATATCATTATTCATTAGCTAGAAGAAAAATTACATGTACTGATGTATATGTACAATTGTACACACATTTAAATACGAATTTCAACAACTTTAACCTTACGATGCGTTGAAAAAAAACACAAACTTACGGTTACGGGGAAGAAGGACTTAACCAGATTTGACTTTTTGCATATGAAAATTAAATGTAAAATTTGTTATTTTTCAAAAGTGGAAAAATGAAAATTAAATAGTCTCTCCACCATTCTAACTAACCTACTTTGAAATTTTTGTCTTGCACCAACGAAACCACGGAGCTGTAACGCATTTTAGCGTCATTATTATATTAATTACCTATATACTTATATACCTTTCTTGCTTTTTATGTTTATCTTCATTCTTTTTATTATCTTTGATTCGTGTAACTATTATTAACGAAAAATATTATAATATCGCTATTATGTATGCTAAGCTAAACTAAACCTCTGTTTTGCTTACAACCACATAAGTCTAATTATATTGTGTCGTTGTGTCTATATATAGTGGGTCGGCTTGATGCGCCATCATCATTTGTTTTATCTATGGTGGATGGCTTTAATCTCTTTATCAATTTTTTCCGCTGAATATCTATTTTAAGTTTTAGTTTTTTCAGCTTCTTTTGTACTAACATAAAAAAAATTAATTAAGAAAAATACAATACTAATATAAGTTTAGAATCATTCGCAATGAAAGTCAGAAAGATAAAAAGTTTAGAATCACTCACTAACCTCTCAAAATGACTTAAAGTTACCGAAAAGTAATTCAAAAGTAGTAGCGTTAGATTATCTAATTATTACCTAATTACCATTGAACTTTTTTTTGTCAACATATTGTACTTAAGAAAATATATTCTTAGTATTCATAATGTGGAGGTCAAATTAAGACCGTTATTCCGGTATTATGTCATCTTCAATTTTGTTTGGCCAATTTGATAACGTACGAATTAACTAACCCATTAGATTAAATTATACAAAAACAACTCAAAAATATTTGTTAACCTTTTTTCCAAATAAAGTCCTTGTACTTCTCCTAATTGATAGATTTAGTAAAACTGAATTTTCTAAATAGTAATACGATTTAAATACTAATAAAGCTATACCATATCGACATAAGTTAGCGATAATTTTGATATGTTTTTAAATATGTATATAAGACATTATAAATTCATCGTTAAAACAATGTTTTTTTGTTGATTTATCGATTAAAATACATGGTAATCAATGTTTTTTCCTTTTGTAGTTATTGTAATATATTGTCTGTACGTAGAACTAGATTTTTGGCTTAGACTATCACAATCTGAGTTTAAACATGCGATTGGGTCAAAGTGATAGTTCTCAAGTTGTATATTTGAAATCGATTAATGAAGAGAACATTTTACTTAGAGATGGAAAAAAAAAATAAAAAAAAAATTACCATCCATTTTCCTACAAGTTCGGCAATAAACGACTGGAGATAATTCTTTATTAATATGGATATCGTTGAGTTTTGACTCTTTAGTTTTTAAAAAATTGGGTGTTTTTCCACATAAGTCGTCGTTTTGGTTATACTGACTTGAATTTTGAAATTTCTATGTATTTATAATCGATGAATCCATCTGAAAGTCGTCGTTGGAGAAATTAAAAAGTATAGTACCATTTGGTGAATTATGATGATTATTATTATTTTGTTTACCATTTGGTACTTGGCATAAGATACGTAAAGTTGACCCTACTCTGACCAATTGACGAATTTTCTTATAGAAAACTGTTTTGACGTATTTTTGGCAGCCATTTCTTGGATTTTTGCATTGTATATTTGGCAATAAAAAACAGCTTTACAATATATCTATTTTGGTGTAAAATTCTTTTCCTTTCAGATTCAGAGTTTGCTATGTAAAATGAACTTTAAAATTTAGACGTTATATCTATTGAGAATAGATGACATGCCAAAAACATTTATGTGAAAACTTGACAACAAATTATATGCCGAGATTCAGCAAGTTCATTACATCATGAAACGACAATAAAAGAAGTAGAAACTTTTTGCGCATGGGAACAATGAGGTAAGGCTAAATTTGACATTTCGAGATGAACTTATAGGAATGTAATTTTTTTTTTTTTTTTAAATGGTAAATGTTAATTAGGAATCTAGGGTGGACAAGATTTTCCATTTGGGATAAATTCTTTGAAAATTTTAATTATTAAAGAATATAGTATGACATAATTATGTCCTACTACAATACTTCAAAATTCTTAAAATTAGCATTACTTTTGTAGTGTCCGGTAGTTTCTCTTCCCATTAATATAACTGAAATTTGAAACATATTTTTAGGCCTGATTTTATATCGAAATTTAGACACATTGTTATATATATATGTATACACATATATTTTCACAAAAAGTCTAAAAGGTTTTGGATCAAAATTAATATATTTATACAGGCTAGAGATCAAATAGAATATGGTTCATTTCAGAGGTAGAGATCTTGATGCTTGGTGCATATACATTTTATTATTTATGTCATGAATGTATTAGTTAGAGACTAGAGGGTTCTTATACTAATATTTCTTTAGTTGAAACAAATCATATAATATTCCATCTTAGTAATATAATATATTATTCCTTCTAGTTTCTTGTTTTGTTAAAAAAGAAAAAAAAAAGATGAAAAGGTTAGGCAACAAAAAGTCACACCTGCAACATTAAGATGGTCTAGATCAACTACGTACGCGCACACATTTAGATATACACATACACGTATATATACACATAAATATGTACATCTCCCCCACATCAAAAATGCAGATTCTCGAGATTTATAAAGCTATTTAAGATTCTAATCCTATGATTATTGTGAGAAACTAAAAAAGAATAATTAGTGAATTTTAGAGAAAAAAAAAGAGAAAGAGAGAGAGAGAGATTACCTTCTTCATAGGAAAAGCTTTTCTTTCTTCTTCTGCATTCCTCAAAATTTTACCTTCTCAAGAAACCTAACTCAGAAGATAATCTAAAAGGTAACATTGTTTTTTAATTTCACACATTTTGAGTTAATCTTGTTAAAAAAAGATTCCTTAAATCTTTGTCTATATATATAAAAACAAGTATTTTTGTGTTTAAATACGTATCTCTGCCTTAACGTTTGGTTTCTATGTCGTCGGAAGTTTAGTGAATTGTGGCGGAGATGAAAGTCAAAGCTCCGGAAAATAAGTTGGGTCGGGTCATCGTCCAAGTTCTTCTTCTCCATCTTCTTCTTCTTCAAAGTGTTCATTCTCAGAAATCTCAGTATGTTTTCTCTTAACTCAACTCTGTTTGTGTCGGGTCGGGTTTTTTCTTGACCCATCTAGTTTTTTTTTTTTAACCTTATTTTTAAAATGCAAAAATTGATTTTTTCACAAGCTTTTAATTTTCAAGTTCACATGTTGAACTTACTGACAGGGACAAATAGATGTTCTTAACTTTTTTCATCAGAATCTGGTGTACTGTTTTGTAATATTTCACTTGTCTTTTTTTTTTTTTGAAGTTCATGAATAACTTGTATAATTATAAAAATTGTTAACCTTAAGACGAAAATAAGAAATGTATAACCCAAAAACAAACATAAAAGAGAAAGCAAAGGTTTCCTTGATTCCATTTCCATATTAAACCTTTTTTTTTGTTGGGACAAATCATTTCAATATTAACTTCTTAATCTGTCTCGGAAAAAGAGCTTATATAATTATTTTATAATTTTTGTTCGTTTTGGTTTCCCATTTTTTCTTTTGTTAAAGTCGTTTTGGTTTCCTTGACTAGTATAATTAGTGGGTTTACAAGAAAACATAATTGAAGTTTCGTTGGTAATGACAAATTAACAATGCTTGATTACTTTCTTTAATTTGCGTTTATATCTACAATATGTATATACATACCACACATACAAATTTTATAACGTAAAAATATATGAAGAAGAGAATCTGGAAACCGAGATCGTCACGAGACGTGTGTCAAAAAAGTTACTATTGACGTTAAACGACAGAACAAAAAAAACAAAGAATATTTGTTGAAGGATTTGGTCTTATTTTATTATTCAACTTTCGTTTCTCTTTATTTTTAACCACACAAACCTTAGAAAAATGTTAGATTGTTTTTTTTTTTTTTACCTTTCGGCTCTAAACCTACATGTCTTTTTTTTTTTTAAACTACTTGTCTTCTCTGTTCTCACACAATACAAATAGATTTGTACGTTTTTCTTTTAATATTATATAGTTATATTTATTTATATAACAAATATGTTCTTTATGGGTACTTTATGCCTTTTATTACCATGATGGATATTTCTGTTCCCCACATTGGAATTATTCTTTTCGTCTTCTACACTCTTCAACTAATGTTGACCTTTCATATTCAAGTTGAGTTCGTACCATATAACAAATTAACCACTATAGTTGAGGCTTTTAAAATCCAACAAAAAAGTCAATTAAATTGTTTTCAGATCATTGACTCTAAGTAGAACCACAAACTAATGAACTATTGGATCGATAAATTGGTAAAAAATAATTTAATATTGGCTTTTCTTAACTATTTAATTACTTTTTAAAAGAATGAATAAACACATGATATGCTAATCAAAGATTACTTTATCTTTTTGGTACAATTTTTTTTATTACAGAAACAAACTTAACATCACAAAGCGTGGACAAAACATACCAGCTGCACTAACAGTTCAGCTAAGGAGAGATAGTCATGACAAGGTAAGAAATATTCAAATGATCAAATCTTCTTATTTAAGATTTTTCTTTTACAATTTTTATTGACATTTTTGTTGGTTTTAAGGTGGTCGTTGATAATGGTATTATTCAAGTTACGTTCTCGAGCCCACAAGGCTTAATAACTGGAATCAAATACAAAGGCATCGATAATGTGTTGGACGAAGAAATTGATGATCGCGGGTAAGATTTTTTTTTTATTCTTTTAACATATGAATTTATAACAAAATTTCTTGTATTTTTGGAACATATATGTTACACTAAAATTTTTTACATATAAATAAATAATGCAGATAACATTTTAATAACATCTAACTGTTTGTTATGGAAATAGGTATTGGGACGTAGTCTGGTATGAACCAGAACAGAAATTGGAGATTGACAAGTGAGTTTTCCAAAACTCTTTTTGTTAAAAATATTATAATTTATCGCAGCCATTTTTAGAACTTTTGTACATTTTCGTGTGTTTGTGTGGTTCGTAGATTAGAAGGAACTAAATTTGAAATCATAACTCAGAACGAAGAACAAGTTGAAATTTCATTTACAAGAACATGGACTATCTCCAAACGTGGCTCTTTGGTCCCCCTAAACGTAGACAAAAGGTATATCGATTATTGTTAAGAGATATATATATATTTATATAACTATGACCTCCATAAAGTAAATAATTGTAGTGAAAATGTAAATTTTCTTAAAAGATATATTATTCGAAGTGGAGTCTCCGGAATATACATGTACGGTATATTAGAGAGGTTAGAAGGTTGGCCCGATGTGGACATGGACCAAATAAGGATCGTCTTCAAGCTCAACCCCAAAAAGTAATTACCATATACGTTTAATTGACTAATGATATATATATATATATATATATATATATATATTTTTTTTTATATATACTTAAAATGCTTAAATTGTTTATTTTTTGGATGAAAATTTCAGATTTGATTACATGGCGATATCTGATGATAGGCAGAGAAGCATGCCATCGATGGCGGATCGAGACAATGCAAAGATTTTAGCTTACAAAGAAGCTGTTCTTTTGACAAATCCAAAGAACCCTATGTTCAAAGGTGAGGTTGACGATAAGTATATGTACTCAATGGAAGACAAAGACAATAATGTGCATGGTTGGATCTCCTCCGACCCACCGGTTGGGTTTTGGATGATAACTCCAAGTGATGAGTTCCGTCTTGGTGGTCCCATCAAGCAAGACCTCACTTCTCATGCTGGACCAATCACTCTCTCCGTGAGTCCATTCATATCATTATACATTTTCAAAACTTCTTAAATTATAATAAATCATGATTAATTAATAATTAGGTTTTGATTGCTATTCTTAATTGTTAATTAATCGTTAAAAATATGTGTAAATGTGGGATATGGTTAAGATATACTCTCTATGTTTCATATTAGTTGTGGTTTAGTTGATTTTATTTTATTGGTCAAAACATTAATACAGTAGAGATAAAACTAAAAAGTTTATCAAACAAATGCATTGAAAACATAAAACGATAAATAATAATATAAAATAAATTTTAACTTTTAAAACGACAACTAATATGAAACGGAACAAATATATGTTTATTATTTGAAACTGGTAATAACAATGTTGTTTCCTTACTATAATTGTGTTTTGTGTAGATGTTTACGAGCACGCATTACGCGGGAAAAGAGATGAGAATGGATTATCGAAATGGAGAGCCATGGAAGAAAGTTTTTGGTCCTGTCTTCGCTTATCTCAACTCTGTCTCTCCCAAAGATTCCACTCTTCGTCTCTGGAGAGATGCTAAACGAAAGGTTCATTGGTCGTTTCATTTTAATATATATATATATATATATATATATATATGATTATATTGAAAATTAGATTTACATTTATATTAATACTTTGTCGCAGGTGGCTGCAGAGGTAAGAAGCTGGCCTTATGACTTTGTAAACTCAGAAGATTACCCTCTTAGTCATCAAAGAGGAACAATCGAAGGTCAATTCTTTGTCAAAGACAGGTTAATAAATTAATATCCCTTATTTTAATTTACCAAAATATAAGTCTATTTTATCTTGTCCAATACTACAATTTTAAGATATTTACTTTTACCATTGTTTTAATCTTTATTTTCTTTGGATCATATAATGTTGTAGTTACATGTCAAGCTTAAATATATACGGGAAATTTGCTTTTGTTGGTTTAGCACCATTTGGAGAAGCCGGCTCATGGCAAACCGAATCCAAGGTATAGTAATAATTAATAATAGTCATATATATTTCATACAGTATGGTTTATATTAATTTTTTTTTTTTATACATGACACAAAGGGGTATCAATTTTGGACGAGAGCTGACAGAAAAGGGAGATTCATAATAGAGAATGTGAGGGAAGGCAATTATAGTCTCTACGCATGGGGTTTTGGTTTTATTGGAGACTATAAATATGAGCAAAACATTACCATCACACCAGGTAAATATTTATATATACGCACATACACTACGTATAATTATCCACTATCAACCTATTTTGATCATAGCTAGAGAAGCATGCTTGGTCTGACAGTTCACTATATATATTTTGAAATATATTTAAACGATTTTTTCGGATATAAATATGTGACATTGAATCAATTTATATAGGTCTAGTTTTGGTTTTATTTTATGTTACAACTAGAACTTTTTGTTATGGCCGGGCAAAAATATCTAAACCTGAAACTCGAACCTGAATCCGACAAAAAAATCCTCGAACCGAACTTTATCCGAAGTTTTAGAATATTCGAACGGGCCTTACATTTCAAAACCCGAATATCCGAACCCGAAATTGATCTGAATCGAAATCCGAATGGATATTCGAAATACCCGAAATATAGTTATACTAGATAATAACCCACGCTGCACAGCGTGGGAAAATATCTGCTTAGATTATTATACATTGTTTAGATTATATTTATTTTATATTTTTAACTTTCTATTTATCTTATTTATTTTTATTATATATGGTTTGTATTGTGTTAATTAAAATTATTAATATATATATATATATATTATGTATAATATGATTTACTATTAAAATATATATATAACAACGATATTCTAGTTTGCATTAACAATAGTAATATGATACACATTTAAAAAATTTAAACAAATTGATTGCATATCCCAAAGAGTGTACTTGATTTTTATTAATTGTCATTCCAAAATGCAATATATAATGGATATTGTCTTCTCTTCATCTAAGGTCAATCTTAAGAAGCATTATACATCTTTTTTTTGTTCTTCTAAAAATTCTTTTTAAAACCCACGCCTTGCATAGATAAATATTTATTAATTTTTTTTTATATTAAACATGTTACTGGATACAAGTTATTACTTTTCTTTTTATCATTAAACATGTTATTAAAGATTATAACAACCTATATATAATATTATATGTTACTTAATACTAATAATATAACAATGTTATTATGGACCGAAACTAATTTAATCTGGGATTAAGTATATATAAAAAATAAATTTATATTCAGATCATAGTATGTATCATAAATATATGTAGTTGATTTGTATAAAATATAAATGTGACATTTGGTTAATGACATTTTAAGTTGTTAAATTATGAATATAAATCAATCACAGTAATTTCATTTATATAGTATTTTTTTTCTTCTTATATTTTTTGTTTCATCATTTTAAGATGAAACATATAATTTTATAACACATTAGGTGAATGTCATATAAAACTGGGAAATTTAAATAATTTTTTTATTAAATAAAAACTATAAAATATAGACATAAATCATTGCTAATAAATTATAAATTTTTAAAAAAATTTAAATTGTATATTATTATATATAATTAATTATAAATATATTTATATATATAATTAATCACTTATTTCTTGTATTTAAAATTATATTGATTTTACTATATTTATAATTAACCCTACAAATTACAAATATAATGAACATGTTTTAATAACTTTACTTGCATATTAGTGTTTTTAATCTCAAACTTTATATGCGAATATCCATAAAAATCATAAATATGGAAAAATATTTTTACTTTGCGTATTTAATAAATATTATAATCTTTTATTAAAACTACTATATAGAATACATGTTCATCCATAAATTAAGGGAACTGATTTGGTTTGTTGTGTGAATTTTATATTATTAATTGAATTTTAATGTGAATTATGGTATTTTTTCTTTGAGGAATAAAAATAAATTAAGTGGGACCTACATAGTTTTTTCAACCAATCAAATAGAAGCATCAAAGTCAGACTGAATTTGTTGTGACGAAATTATCCTTAATGACATATTAATATTTTCTTAGAAAATAATTATAATCTAATGGCAATTTTTGTAATATACCACATGACTATTGGTTAAACTTCTTTTAACATTGCTCAAATAATAGTATAGAGATATATACAAACATTAATTATATTTAGACTTGATATAACCCAAATATCTAAAATGACAATTATAAACCCAAAAATATCAATTATTTTAAGACTAAAAAATCAAAACATCTAAAATAAGTTAAATATTCGAATGTTTTTAGTTATATTGGTGAAAATTTCACCAAGTTTTATTCAAATTTAACCAATTTTTTTTTATTTTTCTTCAATATTTCGGGTACCCGAATGTATCCGATCCAAACCCGATCCGAAGCTAAAAAAATACCCAAACGGGTGCTATACTCCTAAACCCGAACATCCAAAACCCCGAAATACCCGACCTGAACCCGAATGTCCACCCCTACTTTTTGTTGTGTCCCCCATTATAAGCCCACTTATTAGATCATCATGACTACAGAATCATGCTATTTGGTTTAAGTGCCGATTATTTTGTTTGCGTTTATATATATGTTTATATTAATTTTGGTGTGTAGGTAGTATGATGAATGTAGGGCCCATAGTGTATGAGCCGCCGAGAAATGGTCCAACGTTGTGGGAAATCGGTGTACCGGATCGAACTGCCGGAGAATTTTATATACCAGATCCTTACCCTACTCTTATGAATAAGCTTTATGTTAACCCTCTTCAAGACAGGTTAGTACTATATATATATATATATATATTTAACTATTTTTAGTAGATTTACGTATAAGTAGGAATCTCATTTCCAATTTTAAATCCATTTTTTCTCGATATTTTTTGGTTAGTGAATATAAAAATATAAAATTTTGCATTGGATGTAGTTTTGATTTTGGTTATGGTTGGTCTCCTTATATAAAAGATCCTTATATAAAAGATTTAATTAAGTTAAGAGTATTTTTTTTTTTAATTATTCATCCTTTTCTTTTTGGTTTGGCTGTTTTTTTTTCGGATATAGGAAAAGTAAAAAGAGTCTGGCATGCTTTGAATTCAAATTTGTTTGGTTGATTTTTTGTTTTGTTTAGTTTAGGTTAGTTTTTTTTTTTTTTTTTTTTTTTTTCCAACACTTCTAGTTACCAAGATAATCAATAAATTTAAACTGTTGCAGATTTAGACAATATGGATTATGGGATCGTTACGCAGATTTATACCCTCAAAACGATCTTGTCTACACAATCGGTGTAAGTGATTATCGAAGAGAATGGTTCTTTGCACATGTCACCAGGTAAAATTACAGAACTATTATTTAATTATATTTCCATGCTTCTGTTGAATTATTTATCTAATTATCTTTATTATTTAATTATATAGAAACGTTGGTAACAATACATACCAACCAACGACATGGCAAATCATATTTAACCTCAAAAACGTGAACCAGATAGGAGTATACACACTTCGTATAGCTCTAGCATCAGCAGCAGATTCCGAACTACAAATTCGGATCAACTATCCGAAATCTAATCATATTTTCACGACTGGTTTAATCGGAAAAGACAATGCGATAGCGAGACATGGAATTCATGGGTTATATAGATTGTATAGTATCAATGTCGCTGGAAATTTACTAAGTGTTGGTGATAATATGATATATTTAACTCAAACGAGAAGTATAGGACCGTTTCAAGGTGTTATGTATGATTATATCCGTCTTGAAAGTCCACCTATAACTTGAAGTAGTAGTCGGATAGATAGAGAGGGAAATTTAATTTAAATTTCCTTTTCCTAGGGTTGGTTTTATTTATTTTAATGTAATATATATATATCAAGGGGGTGTGAATATAATAAGATGAAATGTATTAATGTATATAAATTGTGCATTTTAGGTTTTGTTTTTTAATAAAACTCAAAGTTATGCATTTTAGTTTAGTAGGGTGTGGTTTTGGACATCACCCGCAAGAAACATTTTAGTACCCAATGTATATGTATTTTTTTTTGTCACATACACATTTCTTCGATCAATTAAGGAACATTATATGTATATTTGTAAACAATTTATAAGAAAAGTGTGAATACAGAAAAGAATTACACAAAACCTCATCTCTACTCTTCCCATATGTTTTTCTAAATGTATGCACCATATATACTCTACTCATTATACGAGTCATAGCTTGTAAATTTGTTCTACTCTACTCTTCTCAAGAATTTTTTTTATTTTTTCATGTCGGAAGAAAAAAAAAAAAAAACTTAAAGCCCAAAATAGTTTATCAAAAATATCTAAGATCTTATTAGGGACCTATAGAAGATAGCATGCAATTCTTTTCACATGTATGTCTTCGTTTCACCTACAAGCCACTCATTATAGACTCTATAGTCTATATGCTCTATGTAGTAGCTTTTCGGCCTAGGGAACTCAACCTTATCGTAGAATATAATAAAATACATAATTTTAGAGATATACATACATGCTTAGAATATATACATGCATATACTTAAATACTTCAAAATATATACATTTTCTCATTACCTTTGAAGCCATGGCAGAGCCAAGAGAAGTAGTAATAGTGAGGGTAATGTGGGGAAATTAGCAAGCTTACGATGTAATTGTTACATTACATTACCATCAATGTAATCAATCATGTAGACCATATAGAGAAGAATCACAAGAGAGATTAGAGTTTCTCTATACTATACTTAAGCTAATACAAATTATTTATCTTGACCAAATCTTCTTCTTAGAGTCTCTCTCTTTCCCAACCGGAACTTGTTGTTGTTCTCTGTTAATAACCCTCTTCTGAGCCACAGGTACATGGTTTGACGAACCAGAAGCTGGTCTTGTTGGTCTGATCGCTCTAGCTATAACTTTTGGTGGGTCTGATTTCCTGATCCGTTTCTCCTTCATTTGAGGATCATCACCATTATTGTTCTCTGTTTCGCCACTTCTCGAGGCCCTCTTCTTCCTAGTTATCTCATTGAGATTTAAAGAATCGTATCTCTTAGTCTTGAGACGGTTCGATGTTCTCAGGATGTTGTTGTTGGAATCCATATTCTCATTGCCAAAGTTATTATCGTCTTTGAAGCAAGTTTTCACTTCATTAGGTGTAGCGTTCGCAACATCAGGGAATTCTCTACTTGTTGCCATTTGTTGTATATGCTGCTCTTGCTCCTTTATCCTCATTTCAAGTTCTTTAATCTGTACAAACACCAATTTTTTCAACACATTTTGGTGATATTCGGGAATCCAAAAGGTCGAAAAACCCGAGACAATTCATTAAGAAACTAACCTTCTGACGTAGTAACACTGCTTCTTGATTTTCCTCGTCTTTTTGTTTTGTCTCCAACTCTTTAATCTATGAAACCATATCGAATCGAAGTTCAAGATGTAAGATTTTAATATTTTACAAATAAAAAGATGACAAGTTTGAGATGGAATCACTCCTCTCTAACCTTATGTTGCCACACAAGAGAGTTGCCTTCAGAGTCTTTCAACTTATTCTCAAAATCCTTAGCCTTTTGTTGCCACACAAGAGAGTTGCCTTCAGATTCTTTTAATCTATTCTCAAGATCCTTAACCTGCAGGCATCATTTTTAAGAAAACGTTTGGTAACTTTCGACAAAAGATTAATGTAATAGTCAATAATTGATCTCAATAAAACCTTCTGATTGTAAGCTGCAGAGTCTGATTGGTGTCGCTCTCGGAGCTTACACTCTAACTCCTTGACCTTTAATTGAAAATATGGTTTATGTTAGTCATATATTATGGTGATAAAGGAAATGTTAATCTTTAAAGCAAAAAAGAGAACGAACCTTTTGCTGGAGATTGCTACAAATCTCATCTCTACTCTTTAGTCTTTCTTGAAGCTGTGCGTTTTGTTTTTCTGATTGGTTATGTAGTGAGTCAAGCTGGCTTTCAAGTTCTTTGTTCTTTTCCTGGAGACTTCTGTATGAATGGTCTCTTCCTTTATTCTTACCCTCCAGGTTCTGTATGTTCTCTTCTAGTTTCTTTATCGATTCATCCTTAGATCGACTTTCTTGCCTTGCTTTCTCCACCTTTAAAAGTGATACATGAAGCAATAAGGAAAAGCTGTGACACAATCTGAAAAGAAAAATTCAGGAAGAATTGCAGAATTCTTACCATTGCTTTCATCTTTTGAATCTCACCGGTATCAACTTGCTTCCTTGCAGGACCCAACTCAACCCCTCTTACACGAGTTGCAAAGTTAAGTGAACTTAGAGTCTCACTCACATCATGTTCAGACGGACTGATTTGCACGAACATCAGAGTCTTTGAGTCACCTCCTGTATCATTCGCACATACACACCAGTTTACCAAAAGCAGAATGTAACCACGAAGTTGGTCCTTAAGAAAAGGTCATGAAGATTCTTACCCAGTGAATCTTGAAGCAAATGTGTCAATTTTGAATTCCTGATAGTTAATAATTGGAAAGTGTTAAGGCAGCCACGGTATAAAGATCTCCACAGAGATGGACAGAGACAATTAGGGAAATGATTAGACTAACCTGTATGGAATGTGACTACTCTTTGTTGCCAATGCATAAATCACATCTCCGAGAGCTGAAAGTGACCTATTGATGTTCTGTGCTTCCTTCAGACGTTCGCCTTGCACGTCAGTCTTTGCCAACCTCTCACTTCCAGCTAAATCTACAAGCCAAAGCTTGCTTTTTGTGCAATCACCATTCATCAGGTTCTTTGCTTTAACCATTATAGAGAGCATGCTGCAAAGATAATTTACTATAATAAATAACCCTCATAATGTAACATGAAATGTGAGAAAGCCAAACATTTAAACAACATAGTGAGAGAGGCATATATCGAGATACCAGTGAGAGCGGCTGCTATGCTCATTCACATTATTGGATCCAACAGATCTTGCATTGCTCCCAGCCTGAAGCACATTCCACACTTCATTTATATTTTCCACTTTTGCTTCTACTAATCCAGGAACATGATGGTACCCCTCAGAGGATTGCTTTATCTCCAACCTTAGTAACAAAATCCATAAAGATTAAGATCAAGCTATGTAGAGTAAGATCAACCTCTATGTGTTTTGGACTTAATTAGGTAGAGAAGTCTTACTTTTTTGATGCTGGTGATGTTGCCAACAAGTCTCTTATCTGTTCATTGTAGACCTCAAGGACACTAACTGATATGTTATATGAAATTGTCTCTCTCCTTTCTCTAGCAACTTCAAATAATTGCTCGACGGTTCTATAGTTGACACCCCTGTTCTGTGGAGTACCTTCCATTGTAAACGTCTTTCCTGTTCCTGTTTGCCCATATGCAAAAATACAAACATTGTAGCCGTCTAGCACTGAAACAACCATAGGAGAAGCATCGGCAAAGACATCAACTGCAAGATCAAGAAAGAAACTCTGTTAATGATCAGTGTTATTTATAGCTAATGATCTAACTTCACTATGACATATCACACTACCTTGACCATCTTTCGGTGTATAAACTCTGTCAAACTTGAAACTTTTCTTGGAATTATTTCCTGTAATAACACCGAGCTCTCCGTCTTTTCCTCCGTCAAAGTCAACAATTGTGGCACACCTAGTTGACGTCTCCTCCTTGTTCAAAGGGCGGCAACGACAAAAGACCCTAATATTGCCTGATAAAAAGGATGCTGTCAGTAAATGATCAAAGTGTGATGTAAAGAAGCCGAAGCATATAAAGGATGCTGTCAGTAAATGATCAAAGTGTGATGTAAAGAAGCCAAAGCAAATCATCATGAAAAGATAAGATTTAATTGCCTTTAGTCTCTTGTATATAGTTATATAGCTCCTTTCGCTTCGCTTGCTCTTCGCTGTACTTCTGCTTGAGATCCTCACACTGTGAAACTGTTATTACGAGTTGATTTAGTGTTAGTTCATCAAATTGCCTTTTAAATCCCATCTTCAGAACTAAATGAGTGGAGGTAAACTCACCGAGTGCCTGCACTCCATCAACCATTTTGTACAATTCGGGAATCCCTTCCACGCATTCGTGTGCTTCCTGTGATAGCTGAGATTGTTCCCTTTTCATTATCTGCATAGAAACAGTTATATAAATTCCATAAACAAAATCTTTGAAAAACATGTATACTGCAGAGAGACTGTGATACAACAGTACTTGAGGAAATACCCAGCTACCTCTATTTTCTCCTGTAGAGTAACAATTGCATTGGCCCAGTGTCTCTTGTCATTCTCATACTTGCTAGTGATACTCTTCAAACAGTCAGCTTGCGTTGCCACAGTTTGGTCTGTTTCAAGTAAGCACCGAATCAAAAGCAAGAAAACCTCTATCAAAAAAAGTTATAAGAGTAACAAATTTGGATTGATAGAGATGGGAATTCTCCCACTTTCACCCACTTATCGGATATGTCAAGTTCTGCATACCTAGAGAGCGTGCCTTGTACATCTTATTGTCGAGTTCCATCATCACTTTCTCAAGTTGCTCATTAGCAGAGGTCAGTGACATCCATGCTTCATGGCACTCATTTGTCTTATGTTGGTATCGTTGAGAAAGCTCTTCTATCTTCTTCTCATACTTTTCATGAGCTTTGGCTCGCATAAGCCTCTTCTGCTCAAACATCAACGTAAAAGAAAAAAAATCAGGTAATCCATAACACTAATATTTAAAGAAAATAAGACCCAGCAGGCTGGTAAAACAGTACCCGAGTGGGAGAAATCTCTATTTCGGTAGCACAATTCTCACACTTAATATAATCTTGTGATGTCCTTGGAACTGTAAAGTAATGCAATGAATAAGTTAGAAACTTAATACTTTTGAGATTTCCCTTACTAAGTTAAAATCTTTATATAAAAAACCAAGCACAAGAGAAGAGCATTCATTACCTGAAACCTGTGGTGCTTTCCTCAGACAAATCCCACAAACCACTGGACTTCCATTAATCCCTTCAAACCTTACCCTAATCAATCCATCATCCATTACCACAACCCTTAAGTCAACCAACAAGAGTGGCCTGTTTGCGCCAACAACCGAGAAGATATCAAATTCAGCTAAAACCTGAACATATAAAAAAAAAAACACTTCTTTCAGCATTATTACACAAAACTCTTATATTGATAACTACATTAAAAAAAAAAAACCATCTTAATTTGGTTTAACTTGCCTTCTCATCTTGAACATAGACATTGAACACCCTAATCCCTTTAGGTCCATTAGTATTAATAATCTCAGCGAAATGGAGATCGATAAAGTATTCTCCAGGAAGAAGATTGTTTAACCCGTAGCAAAAGTTCCCTACTCGTGCTGACTGGTAAATGAATGGATAGTCTCCTGCTTCAAATATAGACTCTTCTGTTCTCAACACATCTCCTCCTTCGAAATAAGTATCTCTGAGAATATTCAATTGTGAATCTAATACCTTTGAATCATCTCCTCCAGCATTTATGAACATAATAGTCTCATCTGCTAACACCAATAACAAAAAAAAAAAAAAAAACAATGCCTCAGTTTACATTTACGTTTGTGGAATTATAAGAGAAACCTAATTCTATTTTCGTTATATAACCAGATCAAATGCATCTTCTATCTCTCTAAATTAAAGCTTATTGGAGTATGAATCTTCAATTTGTAATGTCAAATTGAACAAAAAATCAGAATATTCCCAACGTATATATATAAGGCTCGAATCTGTGAAAATTAGGCGAAACGAAAACCCTAGGGTTCCATAAACGAAAAGGAAATGGAGCTGAGAACTCGAGTTTGTGAAATTGAAATCGAGAGTGAGCGGAACGAACCTGAGCGATTAGGTTTTGTGAAACCAGTGGGGACAAGTCTTGAATTTGGATCACAAACCATAGAATCGCCCAAAGAATCGTCAGAGTCATCCAATGAAGTATCTCCCATCTCTAATTTCAGTGTTGCATCATCACTAACGACTTCGGAATTAGGAATCTCCGGTGGATAAGGTGCCGAGACAATTGGATTCACCGGAACTTCTGTAGCATCGATCTGAATATCTTCCATTGTAGAAATCGAAGCGGTTTCTTTGTGACTTGAAAAAAAAAAAAAATTGTTTAAGAGATTGAAAATAGTTTAATGAAACAAAGAAAGATAGAGAAAAAGGCGTGTGACCGGAGGAGGAATATTTGATTTTTTTTTTTTTTTCCTTTTCCGGGTTTCGTTTTTAAATTTTGAATCTCTGAGACGACCGTTAAGATGTTTTTTAGTGTTACCATTAAGGCGTTAACGAACCCCGTAAAGTTTTATATATGGGCCTCGACCCCTTTTTAATAGTGGGCCAAACCCAAACCCAAAAATTCGGACCGGTAAAATAATAACGTTAAACCGGTATTGCTACGACGTGGACCGGATTCTTGACACAAACATGGGCATATGAGTAATGGGTCCTGGTTCGGTTCTATTGGGTTTCTATATCTACTATCTATCTATCTACTACTAAACTATTAAAAAAGACCCAATTTTAAAGTGTGTTTCCAAACACTCTAAAAGTATAAAATTAAAAAATTCATGGCTAATCATATATCCAAACACCCACAAAAGAAAATATTAATTCCAACAAAATAAAATTAAACATTAAACACTATATTTGCATCTTTTTTTTTCTCCTTTCCATCATTTATTTCCTTATCTAATATTGCAATATTAACACTATGAATTATGATTCTCCTATCACATTTGTTAGATCTTATTTTCAAAATATTTTGAATTATTATATAATACATTTAATTAATAAAACTCTAAATTTTTTTCTCCATACATTGTGATTCAAAATTTTAAAAACGGACATATATTACTCAATTAAAGAAGAAAAGTGTGTGAGTTCAATGTCTCACATTGACTAAAATTTTGGGCAATAGTTGTGAGTAATATTATAAAAAGATAAAAATAATTTTAAATACGAATGAGCAGAAAACTTGACTTATTATGCGTCCAAATTTTTAAAAAAGTTATCCAGTATAATCCAGTTCATTAGTTAAAATAATTTAAACGTCCCACATCGACTAAAATTTGTGTGCAACGGTTCAAAGTCATATTATAAAAAAGCCCAAAATAATTTAAAATACAAATGAGCAGGAAACTTGATTTATCAAACGTCCAAATATAAAAAATTTAGTCGGTTTAATCCGGTACTTAGTTGAAATATTTTAAAATAATATTTGAAATTTAAAAAATTTATTCGGTTTAACTCTATAAAAATATTAATAATATTTAAACTCTCTTAAAAGGTAAAATTTTATTAATATTAAAACTTTCTTAAAAGTTTAAAATATTATTAATTAATCCGAAATGGATATTTATATAACAATGACCGGTTATATGATGGAAAGTTTCTGACAAGTACGGGACAATACGGGTTTCCGTCCCAAAATGGACAGGTTTAAAACAAGGATAATTGATCATAAAATATATAGTAAGAAATAAAATATATATTTTCAATATTATAACTACTTACAAAATATTAAAATGGGTTTAGACATGACTGAAAATTACATATTATTGATTTTCTTCTTTTTTTTTAGTTTAGATTAATTTAATATCTAATTCAGTAAGATTTGTTCTAAATTGTTTCAACGAGAGTATAGAATATAAAAATAAAGTACTATTTATATCGAAATAATTGACCCGCGGTATACCGCGGGTAAAAATCTAGTTTACTATTCAATAGAGTATTTATAAAAAATCGGTTCGATTTCGGTTCGGATCGGTACGGATTTTATATTGAACAACCTATTTACTATTCAATAGAGTATTTATAAAAAATCGGTTCGATTTCGGTTCGGATCGGTACGGATTTTATATTGAACAACCTATGAATACCCGAAAAAATAGGTATACTATCGGTTCGGGTATTTTATACCCAAATATATCCAAAAACTCAAAATATAACCGATGAACTGCAAATTTATCCGAAAACACTTGCAATATAAATGACAACACTAAAAAAAACAGAAAAAATCCAAAACCAAATTTAACATCCAAAATGATGATTCCAAATTTAACATCCAAAACCAAAAGACAAAAGATGATAAAATAGTAGTAAAAACTGAAACATAGAAGTAGAAGTCGATGTGAAATTGAAACATAGAGGTAAAAATTGAAACTGAAAATACACGACTATTGAGCACTCCTGAAATACAATTAAAAAGATTAACATCAATTTCATGGTTTAAACTTTAAATTTGGAAGCCCTACTAAAAACTCTAAGAAATCCTAGACATTAGTATTAGTCTCGGATCGGATAATACCCGGACTCGACTCTATACCCACATGTAAGGCAATATACACTACCCAATAGGGTAATTTGAATATACCCATACCCTACCCAAACCGGATTTTTTTGGTCGGTTCCGGTTCAAGTCTTCCAGTTCGGTTTTCTTTCCGAGGTCTAACACAAAGATGTGAGGCAAATTAAATTCCTCTTGCCACTTTAAGCGTTTAGGGTGGTTACAGAATCTGACATTGCATATCTTTGAAATGAATTTTCGTAATTAAGATTAGGGTTAGGGTTAGGATTAGGAGAAGATCCTTTTTTTTACTGTATAACATATGGAAAAATTGAATTTGATGATGATGATTTTGTTGTACTTACTTTGGGGTTAAGTAAAATGTTACGTTCTTTCTGGATACAGCTTGAAGAAGCAAAGATCAAACAAAACACTAACTGCTAGATTTCAAAACCAGTCACAAAAAAAGCTGTAGTAGTTTACGATAATGATAGGTTTAACACAAAACGAAACAACCAAAAGTAACTGCAAAACGCAATCATTGATCAGCAAGGATTGACACGATCAAAGACATCGCTGTGCGGGTTTGCTCGGGACTCCCAGAGATTAAGACCGTCGCTTCGACTCCTGTAGGATCCTTCACATCCACTCTTGCTCCCGAAATCTGTTGGTTTTGCAAAGAACCTTATCAACTTTCATTTGCTTTTCTTGTCTAGCAACTAAAAGGATCTATTTAAGAGAAGGTATGTACCTGTTGTAGATTATTAAGACCAGTGCCATCTCTGCCATTGAGTAAACCAAGAGCATCTTTCTCCACGGTTAATTCCAAGCTAACGTTTCTCAAAGATACACCTTTACTTCTTCTGCTTCGGAAAAGAAAAAAACATAAGAACTGGTTCAGTTTTATTAAAACAATGTTAACAAAATGGATCCACTGTGGTTAGCAAGAACAGACCTTGGTGGTAAAGAAGAGATATCTCCATTGCTAGACATTTGAAGTTGTTTCATTCCCTGTGTCAAGTCATTCTCCACCAAGGTTTCTGGAAGTGTAAAGCTTTTGACTTCATCCACCTCTTTAAGGACCTCGGTGTGCATTAGATAATCGATCGACTTCATTAGTTCTGCACCGCTTCTCACCATCTTCAAGTCTTGTTCACCATCTGATGCTGAGATAGAATCACTTCTGCTT
Organism: Barbarea vulgaris; assembly: GCA_963667165.1. Taxonomy (NCBI): domain Eukaryota; kingdom Viridiplantae; phylum Streptophyta; class Magnoliopsida; order Brassicales; family Brassicaceae; genus Barbarea; species Barbarea vulgaris. The sequence goes on from OY763892.1 coordinate 26,407,937, forward strand.
GCATTCTGCGGTTTTGGTTTAATTTAGATGGAAGCAATTAAACTTTATAGCTTACGGGAAATAAACACACTTACTTGTTGTGATGGTTGCAGATTATGTATCTGGCTTGTTCCTGCAGTTTCATATGGATTTATAACTCTAGCTCTCATTTCTTCAAGAACCTCCTTTGGCAATAGGTTTTCCCGTATTTTAGAAGAAACATGAGACAAGGCCTTCTGTACATGACTAAATTCTCCCTTAATCTAAAACACAATCAGAGAGTCAAAAGGAGCAAATCTCGGTTAATTCGTGAAACTTTCACATCTCTAAAGGCAAAATACTTATACTGATTACAAATTACAAGAAAACCACGCACTTGCTTACCTCAAACACCATTTCATTTTCTGAGAAAGAGTCTAGAATCTGGTCACGTACTGGAATGTGTACATCAGCACCAGTTGCTATGATTGCTTCTCTGTCTCCTATTAAGCCATTAGCAAACTGCGATGGTACCAATAGCTTAGCTTTCACTAAAGCGCCATTATGCAATCCTGGAATCAGACCTTTCTCAGCATCAATCTCAATAGATCTTGCAAAGACAAGAGCCAGAGCATTTTGCGCATGAGAGTACCGTGACTCAAGGTTCTAAACACACACAAAAAACAAAAAACACGAACCGAATTAGATTACATCAACAAAGAAACTCGATAAAGTAACATATAGCAGCAGAGTAGCAGGAGAAAATAAACCATACCTCACGTGCAGAAATGGTAACAACTCGTTCCCCAGATACTTTTAAAGGAGCTCCAATAGAAATAGAAGCACCAGTTTCATTCTGCAAAGCTCTAATACGAGTTCCTTGTTTCCCAATTATGCCTCCAGCTGCAAGACTTGTGCAGATTATCTTGTACACAACTTTCCGCATTGTATCTTTCGAATCCTGAAAACTGTTTCCTTCTTCATAAGGTGATGGTAAATGTCTATGAGATGACACAGCAATTTCTGAAGAAGAAGATGAAGAAGAACGCAGATTAGGGAAAAACTCGGAATGTGGATCCTCTGAGTTGTTTCCATCAGTCAATGACTCATAAGCTTTGCTACAAAGCGGTGGTGGATAGCCATTAACAGGTTGACAATTCTGAAGACTAGTTGATACCATAACTAATGCCTTCTTCACAGCTAACACATCTCCAGTAATCTCACAAATATCAAAAAACCAAAAAACAAATTTCATCAAACTGTTACCCAAAAAAACACTAAACCACATAATAAAAATCCAAACTTTGTAATTTTTCACATACCTGAATGAGTTCATCAGTGTTAGTACCACAAATCGGAGGAGGCAAAACCCTAATCATGGCACCGGAGTTTCTCCGCATCCATTCAACATTTTTCCCACCTAATCCCAAAACAGCACCGATTTGATTCCGATCAGCTAAAATCCCACAATAAGCTTCTTCATCATCATCATTAACGATTCCGCCGCTATCTTTGGCCGCTAAAACCGCCCATGATCTCTCCAAAACCCTAATTAAAGCCGTCTGAGCATCAGAGACCTCACAGGTCACCCAATCCTCGTGTTCCCCGCCGGAGAAATCTCCGACTCTATCAGTCAATAGAATGCTTTTGTTAACCGATGTTGAACCGACGATGAAAACCACCCAGTGATCGGAGCCGTTAACCGGAGATTCGCAGTGAATTTTGGTTCCGGTTACACGACGGAGCTTTGAAACAACGCAACCGTTCGAACCGATTATGCCACCGATGACTGACGCGTGGCAAACTACTCGTAACGCTACCTCATCTGGTAACACGTGTATCACTTGACGACGTTGTGGTCGTCGATTTTGAGATGATGATGATACGGTGGTGGTTAGTCCACGGCGGTTATTCATGACGGCGCAATTTAGCAAAAAAAAAAAATGCTTTCTTTTTAGAGTGTTTTGTTTTTTCTCTCAGACAAGTCACGGTGAAGTAAGCGGGAACGACCAAAGGAAAACGCAAAGACTTGTTTTGACTTTAATAAGTGAAATTTAAAAAAAAAAAAAAAAAAAACACGATTTGATTTTTTGCGGAGAGAATCGCGTGAATTTCTCAAATGAGCATGATTTTTCGCAGAGATTTGTATCGGTGTGATTTTTTTAGAAAAGGAAAGGTTAACGGAAGAAGAAAAAATTGAAATTTTGTGAGTTATCTAGAATTTCACTCGTGCGATTGTATGTGAGCGTTTCAAACGCTAAACGCTAAATGCTTGTCAGCATTGCCATTAATTAGTGTCCAATGGAAATGTAATAGACAGTAAAAATTTGGTGCATTAATTTACCATGAATGTTTGTAGTTTTGGAAATAGTTTTGGCTTTTAATTTTTGGTTTTTGAGTTTTATAGTTTTTGATTTTGGAGTAGTTTTTCGAACAAAACTTTTTTTTTATAGAACACTTGAAAGATAATTATAAGTAGATTTTAGTATTTGGTTTTAATCTATTTGACAAATAAAGAAAATATATATAAATAAAAAATAAAACCTACCTCAACTTTCCAAGAAAATTCGTAGCATTTTTAGTTTTGACTTGTTCACTAATTGATAGAAATTATTAAAAATTTAGAATGGGTAAAATAAATTGTTTTTTTTGAAAATAAAAAAAAACCAACAACTTTTGTTCAACCCGAATCTACAAGGCCTTAGAAGCAAATGTATTGATTTTACAATTGTTTACTCTAGTAAAACCTTAAAAGCCCAAGACTCTAACTGAACCTTTGATAGTAGAAGCTCATGGTCGGAGCCCATAAAAAAATAGTCTAATAGAATAGAAGCCCAAGTAGCCCACAATGTTGCAGTCTTCGACGTGATCACGTGAAGACGAGGGAACTTTGTTAGATAAGATTTGCATTAAAAGCTACAAGTGAACAGAAAAAAAATCTAAAAACCATAGAAAACTACTTAAATACAAAAAGAAATCATGTAAATATAGCAAACAATATGCATCTCTTTATTATTATACCAAAAAATGGCAAAGCTCTAAAGCTTGACCCCAACGTTACTTACTTTTGTCATTTTTTTGACAATAAATCTACTCTTATCCTTCTTCATTTTCTTGTTTTTATTCATTAGTTCTCTATTGCACCATCGATGGAGCAAAATCATCCCAAGGATGAGGTTTATCTCTCATCCGTCATCTCAAAACGTATCAAGCTCTTTGAAGAAATCCAAGCCAAGCAGCTCAAGCAGATTCAATCTCTTCCACATGACCTGATCAAGTAAATACGTTGCTGATGATGATCTCGTTCATTTACACTATGTTGCATTAATTTGTTAACTTTCTGGTTTTTGTTTTGACTACTTAGGATTACTCTTTTACCAGACGGTATTGTGAAAGAAGGGAAGAGATGGGAGACCACTCCAATGGACATTGCAGTGCAGATTTCAAAGAGTTTGGCAAAGTCCGCGTTGATTTCTTCGGTTAATAATCATGTTTTATGGGACATGAATAGGCCATTGGAAGGTGATTGTTCACTAGAGATTTTCAGATTTGACAGCAACCAAGGCCGTGATACTCTTTGGCATTCTAGTGCTCATGTTCTTGGTCAGGCTCTTGAGCAGGAGTATGGATGTAAGTTATGCATTGGACCATGCACAACCAGAGATGAGGTAAGAGTTAAGACCAGTCATTTTTTGTTCTGTTTTTTCCCTTATGTTTTGGGAATCTATATTGGTTGGTTCTTGGTATTTCATCTCTAATTGTTATTGCAGGGCTTCTATTATGATGCATTTTATAATAGCGATATGGGCTTAAACGATACTCATTTCCCAAACATCGAAGCAGGTGCTGCGAAAGCTGCTCGGGTAGACTAGAGAGAGTAAAAACAAAAAAAAAAAAAAAAAAAAAAAGGCGATTGCCTAGCCCCTTCTTTTCTCCCAGTCGTCGTCGATCTCGACGGTGGCTCCCGTCCTCAGGCCCGATGGGTTTCAAAAAGAAAAAGAAATCTCCGGCCAAACTCCCTCCTCCGCTCACCTCCCGTGTCTCTCTCTCGGTCCCTGCGGCCTCTCAGGCCAGTTCGTCGGGAGAGTTCTCTCCGCCAGATCCGCTCGCCTCTGACCCCGTCAAGGCCTCCTCACCAAGCTCTGTTGCTCCGGCGACAACTCAGATGGCTGTTACCTCGATTTCGAAAGCCTCTGACCCTGGATCTAGCATACCGGTCGGTGCTACAGTAGTCGGTGCTACAGGAGTCGGTGCTACAGTAGTCGCTCCCACGGGTACCGCGCCTACTCAAGTTTCATCCTCAGCAATCTTAGCTTCAGAACCGCAGTTGGCTTCTAAGGCTACAGCGCCAGTAACTCCCTCTGTTAAGGCCAATCTTAAGTGGGTGGATCTCATCAAAGGTCCCTCCGCTAAAATGAGCAAGAAAGGTACCTCCTTCTTGTTGGAATCGGGGGAAAAGTGTGTGCAAATTCCAAATGAAGTCATCAAGAGGAATCACAGGAAATGGGACTGTTTCGTCATTGGTCAGTTCCATGGAAACCTTCCCTCTCACGGGGCCCTCCACGCCATTTTCAATGGCATCTGGAGCAACCGGACTCGGGATATCACGGTATCTAAGCTCGGGCCTAGAACAGTGCTCATCAGAATTCCAAGCGCAGAGGCTCGCGCTCGTGTAATCGGATAAGGAATGTGGCTCATTGAGGGCCAGACCATGTTTGTAGCAGCCTGGTCTCCTGGGCTCAACCCAACACTGCCGGAGCTCACTGAGGAAGGATTGGAGCATATTGCTGGTTTGGTAGGAGATCCGGTCTACTGCCACCCTTCTACCCTTAATATGACTAACCTGGAAGTTGCAAAAGTCTTGACTATTATTGATCCCACCAAGGAAATCCCGGAGGCAGTGAACGTTCAGTTTGCGACTGGTGAGATCAGTAGGATAAAAGTCTCTTGCCCTTGGTTACCGCCAATTTGCAAACATTGCCACGAACTGGGCCACAGCTTGCGGAGATGCCCCACAGCACCTATAACCTGCACTAGCTGCAAGTCCACATCTCACCCTCCGGAAGCTTGTCCCAAAGCTAGCAGGAAAGTCAGTGCAGTTGAACCTAATCTTCCCGATCAGGAAGTAGGAAAGGGTAAAACCTCACACAAGAGAAATTCAAAAAAGAAGGCTAAGGCTCAAGACTTGACTTCGGCAGTGGCAGATCAGAGGCAAGAGAAAGTGCTCCCTCCTCTTATCCGAGACAGAAGCAAGGGCAAAGGCAAGGCAATAGTTACCCAATGGGTTTCTGTAAGTCCTAAACCTAAGAAGGGAAGGGGTTTGGTGGTAGACTTAGACTTGGAGGAGCTAAAAGCTTCTAGCTCTGATCGCAAGAAAGCTACTCCCTCTAAGCCCCCTTCTAAGACTTCTTCGTTCCATTCAGTCTCTAGCTCTGATTCGGATTCCTCTCAAGAGGCTTCCTCGGAATCTGAATCCGAGTCCGGTACTCACAAAGAACCCTCTTCCTCTTCAGAAAGTTCATCTGCTGAAGATACATCTAAGCATGAAGCTGATCAGGAGTTCTCTCCGGTACTGTCTAAAAAGCAGAAACAGAAACTTAGGAAGCAGCAACCCTCCTCTAAAGGGGCTCAGTTCTACCTTAAGTAAGCCACAATGGTGGGCATTTTTTGTTGGAATATCCGCGGATTTAATGACCGTGTGAAGCGCATGAGTTTTAAGAAATGGTTCAGGCATAATAAGCCTGTTTTTGGGAGCTTAATCGAGACTAGAGTGAAGCATCACAAGTCACTCAAGTATATTCAATCTTCTTTCCCGGGATGGAATTTTGCTACGAATTATGAGTTTGCTGAGTTAGGGAGGATTTGGGTGGTTTGGGACCCAAAAGTCAAGGTGGTAATTCACTCCAAATCAAGCCAAATGATTACCTGCATATTTTCTCTTCCCCATTGTCCAGTAGAGATGGTAGTCACTTTTGTATATGCAGTCAACTGCAAGAATGGAAGACAAGAGCTCTGGGAGGACCTCAAGAATCTTTCACATGACCCGGTTATCTCAGTCAAGCCATGGGCTGTGCTAGGGGATTTCAACCAGATCCTTAACCCCTCTGAAAAGTCTACTCAGGGCACAAGGATCACTCAGGGAATGTCGCAGCTCAGAGACTGTGTTCATCACTCTGGCCTATTTGATATTTCAGCAAGGGGCAAGGTATACACTTGGTGGAACAACCAAGAGTTGAATCCGATAGCTAAGAAACTCGATAGGATTCTGATCAACGATCGCTGGCAGCTAGTGTTCCCGCTTGCTTACGGGTTCTTTGGAGACCTGGATGCATCTGACCACTGCCCAGCTTCTATCAATTTTGGGGAAGGTATCAAGTCAAAGCGGCCCTTTATGTTCTCTCATTTTCTGTTGCAGCATGATGATTTTCTTCCAAGAGTGGCTTCACATTGGCAGAGCACCAGGATTGTTGGGTCTTGTATGTACACTCTCTCTAAGAAACTCAAATCTCTCAAGGGAGTACTAAGGGACATCAATAGAGAGCATTACTCTGATTTGGAAAAAGAGTGAAGGAAGCGCATGTAAAATTAATTGAATGCCAGAGCAACCTTCTATCCAATCCATCCACTCTGTTAGCTGAGCAGGAAAAGGTTGTCCACAAGAAATGAATCAGGCTAGCAGAAGCCGAGGAGAAGTTCCTCCTACAGAGGTCAAGGGTACAATGGATACAAAGTGGTGACTCTAACTCTTCCTTTTTCCACAGAGCAATGGCGGCTAGGAGAGGGACCAACCAGATTCACTATCTGTTAGACCATAATAACCAAAGGATCGACTCTCTGTCTGATATTTAGTCTCACTGCGTTGACTTCTACTCAGACTTGCTTGGGGGGGACACAACGACTCTTTCTGAGGAGGACAAAACGTTGATTACTTCCCTTGTCCCTTTCAATTGTAATGAAGCTACTCAGCAGTTGTTACAGGAAATGTTTACCCCTGAGCAAGTTAAACTAGAGGTTTTTGATTTGCCTACCAATAAGTCTCCTGGGCCTGACGGCTACACAGGGGAGTTCTTCAAAATGGCTTGGGACATTGTCGGGGAAGATTTCACTGCAGCAGTCTTGGAGTGCTTCAGATCTGGTAAGATGCTTAAGCAATGGAATTGCACTGCCATTACTCTTATACCTAAGAAGACAAGTGTGGAAAGGGTAGGGGACTTTAGGCCAATCTCTTGCTGCAATGTTGTCTACAAGGTAGTGTCTAAGCTCCTAGCTAGGAGACTCTCATCCCTCCTTCCCGAAATGATCTCCAATTCACAATCTGCCTTTATTAAAGGAAGACTCCTGGTTGAGAACGTGTTGTTGGCATCTGAGCTGGTCCAAGGCTTCAATCGAAAGCACATTACCCCTAGAGGCATGCTTCAGGTGGATTTAAAGAAAGCTTTTGACTCTGTTGGCTGGGAATTCATTCTCCATCTATTGAAGTCAGCTCATTTCCCTCCAATCTTCATCACATGGGTAAAGAACTGTATTTCAACCACCTCCTTCTCCATCAATGTGAATGGTGACCTATGTGGCTTCTTTCGAGGCAGCAAAGGCTTAAGACAGGGCGATCCTCTCTCTCCATTTCTGTTTGTTATGGCTATGGAAGTTCTTGGAGAAATGTTGAAAACCAAGATCCAGAATGGAAGCATTGGCTTGCATCCACTTGGCCGCAACCCTCAGATTACCCACTTGGCTTTCGCGGATGACATCCTGGTCTTCTTTGATGGAGCACCTTCTTCTCTCCGAGGAAACTGAAACCATTGCGCGACTTGGCTTCCGGCATGGTTCACTCCCGATACGTTACTTGGGTCTCCCATTACTCCATAAAAAACTAAGAAGATCTGATTACTCCCCCCTCATAGACAAGATTACTGCCCGTGTTCAGCACTGGTCTGTCAAATCCCTGTCTTTTGCAGGTAGACTACAGCTTATCTCCTCCGTAATATATGGCTTGGTGAATTTCTGGTTATCGGCCTTTGTTCTTCCAAAAGGTTGCCTCAAGGAAATCCAGAGCTTATGCACGAAATTCCTTTGGGCTGGAACCTTGGATAAGCGAGCATTGTCTAAGGTTGCTTGGAAAGATCTTTGCCTCCCCAAATCGGAAGGTGGCCTTGGTCTCAGAGACTTTGTGATTTGGAACAGGGTTCTTACCCTGAGACTACTTTGGTTACTCATCTCTGGTAGTAGCTCTCTCTGGGTGGCGTGGAACAAGTACCATAGGCTTAAACGTCTCAGTATTTGGGCTGTGGAAATCCAACCAACGTCTTCCTGGATCTGGAAATTTATTATGGGATTAAGACCGCTAGCAAAAGGCTTGATTTCGTGTGAGATTGGAGATGGAGAACAAGCAAGTTACTGGCAAGACAATTGGACCAGCCATGGTCCTCTTATTGAGTTTTTAGGAAGCGAGGGCCCACGAAAGATGGGTATTCTGATCTCTGCAACGGTGAAGCAAGCTACTAACTCCCTTGGATGGAGACTTCCTTCGGCTAGATCACGCTCTCAAGGGATCCAGGTACTTCGTGAAACATTGCTTTCTACTCCGCTGCCTCTAACAGTAAATGGTGCGGATAGATTCAAATGGGGTCACGCCTCCTCAAGGTCTACTCTCTTCTCTACCAAGAAAGCTTGGGACTCTCTTCGACCTTCAGGCCCTAAAGTTCTGTGGGCAAAGGTGGTCTGGTTTAAAGGTGCTATACCAAAGCACGCTTTCACCTTTTGGACTGCTAACTTAGACCGGCTCCCGGTCCGAGGCAGACTAGTTGCGTGGGGGATGAACCTTTCTCCCCTTTGTTGTATGTGCAACCAACTCACAGAGACCAGAGACCACCTCTTCCTACATTGCGAAATCGCGGAACATCTGTGGTACTCGGCTCTCTCGCGCCTAGGGCTCAACAGGTTCGTATTTCACAACTGGAGTGCTTTACTAAGCTGGTTGTCTTCTGCTACCCCCACTCTTCCCTCAAAGTTGAAGCTCATGGTGGCACAAGGCGTAGTCTACAACATTTGGAGAGAGCGTAACAATCGTCTCTACAATGGATCTTCTATTCCCCATTCCGTCCTCTTTCAGCAGCTGGATCGGGAGACTCGCGATCTTCTCCTAGCAAGGCGCTATCGGAAAGGCTTCTCTTCTCTCATGTCACTTTGGCTTGCTCACTCATAGTTCTGTAAGCTATTATAAAGCATTTCATCCCTCTAGTTCTCTTTGATTTTTTACTTTTTCTGATCAAAGAAACTCTCAGCTTAAAGCTCATGTAATTAAACTCATGTTCCAATTTGGTAATATAATTTACATTTTATCAAAAAAAAAAAAAGCTGCTCGGGTATTGCTTCTTCTATAGTATTTTGATCAATGGGAGCTTCCTTATGATCAGTATAGATGTTGTAATATGTTTTGCTTATTTTTCCAAAACATTTTCAGGAAAGACAACGATTCGAAATGATTGAAGTGACCAAGGATCAAGCACTTGAGATGTTTTCTGATCATAATTTTAAGGTGAGTGATGATTGAACTTGATTTATGATGCTTCTTTAAAAATCCACATTCGTTTCTGTTTTTGTTGACTTAAGAAATATTTTGTTGTTTGGACTTTTTTCTTTATCTGCTATAGGTTGAAATTGTTGGGTTTCAATCATTGATTAATCTCCAAATTGGTTTAAAGGAAATTCAGAGAGGAAGATGAAGAACATTAATGGTGACTAAAGAAGAAGAAGAAGGAAGAAAGAAGTCGTAGAAGAAGGAGAAGAAGGAGAAGAAGAGTTAAGAAGTTTTTGGGCTTTAAGTAAGTCTAGCCCATAAATGTTAATGGGTTGTGGTTAGCCTAATAAGCTATAGATTAAGACTTGAGAAGTCATATATAAACATCAGATGTATAATGAAACATTATCCAATATCAAAAAACGTTAAGTGGCTAAACCTAAAGATATGAACATGGTATCAGAGCTATCAGATCTTGGTGCCCCTGGAGTTTAAAGAATCTGCAAGAATCATGGAAGATTGTCTAAGTTCGATGGAGAAGAAAAGAAAACCTTGTCAGATATGCAAAAAGAATAACCACCGTGAAGAAGAATGCTACCTGAAATGTAGATACGAGACTCAGTTCCTCTCCAAGCAATTCAGACCAAGAAGAGGGTGCTTTGCTTGTGGAAGACATGGGCATCTTGAAAGAGACTGTCGAACCAAACAACATCAAGCGAGACCAGCACAAGAGCATCCAGAAGAAGAGACTGGTCTGTTCGATGTCGCCTACACTGTAGAACAAACAAACAATGTTGAGGAATGGTTAATAGACAGTGGAGCAACAAACCACATGACTAGAGAAGAGAGATTATTTACCACCATTGATAAATCTTTTCAAGTACCTATCAGAATCGGAAATGGTGCTAGATTGATGACCACAGGGAAAGGAAACATTGAGGTGATGACCAAGAAGGGTGTGAGAGTCATCAAAGATGTATTTCTGGTTCCAGGAATAGATAAGAACCTGTTAAGTGTGCCTCAGATGGTGAGAAATGGGTATCAGGTTTTATTTGTGGGTACAAAGTGTATAATCCACAACCAAAAGGGAGATAAAATCGCAGAAGTAGAAATGGTAAGAAAGGCTTACCTGCTACGAATGCAACTGGCTGAGGAAAGTGGGAGGATGGCCAAGGAAGAAAATCTGTCTGAACTGTGGCACAAGAGATTAGGACACTCAGGTCTACACAACCTGCAAAACCTTCAGACAACTCAGATGGTCAAAGGGTTGCCAAGGTTCAAGGTTATTCATGAAGTCTGTGAAGCATGTGTAAAAGGTAAGCAGTGTAGAGAGGAATTTCCAAAACAATCAGAAACCAAAAGTGATGGAGTCCTAGGTCTGATTCACACAGATGTATGTGGACCAATGCAGACACCCTCATGCAATGGAAGCGTATACATGCTTACCTTCACTGATGACTACTCACATATGCTATGGGTATATTTTCTGAAGATGAAGTCAGAGACATTTGCCACATTCAAAAAGTTCAAAAATCTGGTTGAAACAGAGACAGGAAAAGGATAAAGAGAATTAGATCTGATAGAGGTGGCGAATTCAAGTCAGAACAATTCACAAAGTTCCTTGAAGAGAATGGAATTGAAAGGCAATTTACTGTGGCATACTCACCACAACAAAATGGGGTTGCTGAGCGTAGAAATAGGACCCTGTTGGACATGGCAAGAAGCATGTTAAAAGACAAGGAAATGCCAGACAAATTCTGGGCTGAGGCAACGTTTACAGCTGCATATCTTCAAAACAGGCTTCCCACCAAAGCTTTAAACCAAATGACTCCACTTGAAGCTTGGAGTGGCCACAAACCATCTGTCAGCCATTTTAAAGTGTTTGGATGCATATGCCATGTATGGATCCCTGCAGCTAAGAGAAGAAAACTTGATGATAGATCTGAGAAGGCTGTGTTCATGGGTATAGTAGTGTGAGTAAGGGATATAGAGTATATGTACTCAGCACAAAGAAAATAGAAGTATCAAGGGATGTTATCTTTGAGGAAAACAAGAGCTGGAACTGGGAAACTCAAGAAGAAGCCAAGAAACAACATGAGACTGCTCACAGCCCTGCAAATCCATCCAGGCAGGCAGATACTGAAATGCAAAGAAGTCTCGATGTAAGTCCAGAAACCAGTTCAAGTATGGGAGTGATAAAACAGAGTATTAGTCCCATACCTTTTCAATTAAGTGGCGACGTATCAGAGGTTGGCAACTCATCTAGACTGGTTCACAAGGTTAAAATGCTGAGTGACATATATCAAGAAGAAGAAGAACAAGATGTTGAGGCAAATCAAGTTCAAGAGGCTTGTTATTTCACCTTTGAGGAACCAACATTTTTTGAAGAAGCCATGAAAGATAAAGAGTGGATAGTTGCGATGGATGATGAAATCAACACAATCAACAAGAATGAGACGTGGGACCTCACAGAAAGACCTGTAGACAAGAAAGTGATTACAGTCAAGTGGATATACAAGGTGAAAACAGACGAGAATGGAAAGATTCAAAAGCTGAAGGCACGACTAGTGGCGCGGGGCTTTACTCAAACTTATGGAGAGGATTATGGAGAAACCTTTGCTCCAGTCTCCAGACATGATACGATCAGAATCTTAATAGCTCTTGCTGCACAAAACAAATGGACCCTGCATCAAATGGATGTTAAATCAGCATTCTTGAATGGAGAAATTACCGAAGAAGTGTATGTTGAACAACCACCAGGTTATGAGATAGAGGGAGCAGAAAACAAGGTGTTCAAGCTGAAAAAGGCCTTATATGGACTAAAGCAAGCTCCAAGAGCTTGGTACAGTAAGATCGATTCATATTTCATGTCACAAGGATGCAAGAGAAGTGATTGTGATGCAGCAATGTACACACAAGAATGTGAGGGTGAAATAATGGTAATCAGCCTATATGTGGATGATCTGATTATTACAGGCAGTAATGAGAATAATATCAAAAAATTCAAGGAAAAACTGAAGCAAGCATTCGAGATGACAGACATGGGGAAGCTAAAGTATTTCCTTGGATTTGAGATCACTCACACAGAAGGAGGAGTGTTCTTGAGCCAGAAGAAATATGCACAACAACTGTTGAATAAGTTTGGGATGAAAAACTGCAAGAGTGTTGGAACACCACTTGTACCAAATAAGAAAAATCAAGAAGCAGGAGAGGAACTTACCGACCCAAGGACATATCGAAGCATGATAGGGGGGCTGTTGTACCTCGCTGCAACTAGACCAGACCTTGCTTTTGCCGCTTCCTATCTGTCCAGGAGTTTATCAAAACCAAGGGAGCAGAACCTGCAAGAAGCAAAGAGAGTTTTCAGATATATACAAGGAACACTAGGGTATGGACTGAATTTCCAAGGGACAAATCAAGCAGAGTTGGTTGGGTTCTCTGATTCAGATTGGGCAGGCTGCAAGGAAGATATGCGAAGCACCACAGAGATGTGTTTCACCCTGGGTAGTGCAATGTTCACATGGCAAACTCAAAAACAAGACACAATCGCTCAATCCACAGCAGAGGCAGAGTATATGGCCTTAAGTTCGGCCACAAATCATGCTGTGTGGCTGAAACGATTACTTGGAGAACTCAAAGTTAACACCACCAAAAGTGTCCCAATCTACTGCGACAACACATCGGCAATAGCAATTGGAAGAAATCCTGTTCAACATAAGAGAACAAAACACATTCAGATACGGTATCATGTTGTTCGGGAAGCAGAAAGGGAAGGAGTAATAAGCTTACGGTACTGTTGTGGTGAAGATCAGATAGCGGACATCCTTACTAAACCGCTTGGGACAACACGTTTCGAAGAGCTTCGATTCAAGCTTGGCGTTACGCAGAATCCAAATGAAAAGAAAAACTCAGTGGGAACTTCCAGTCATACTTCGCTAGAGAGAGCAAACATGCATAAAGGAGGAGATAATCAATCAACTGAAATCAAAGGAAAACACAAGGAAATTGAAATCAAAGCCAGTCAAAGCAAAGCGACGAATTTGAAAGAAACAACAAGACAAATTGGAAACAAGGTGATGAGGGAGAAGGAAAACCTACCGATGAGCTATGCAGAAGCCGTGAAAGGGGCTCCTCTAAAGGAGCATGAAATCAATCGCAAAAATCAAAGGGAAACAGAGATCAAAACCCTAACTCTTAATTTGGGGATTAATCAAAAGAATTGAGAGGGAGTGTTGGGTTTCAATCATTGATTAATCTCCAAATTGGTTTAAAGGAAATTCAGAGAGGAAGATGAAGAACATTAATGGTGACTAAAGAAGAAGAAGAAGGAAGAAAGAAGTCGTAGAAGAAGGAGAAGAAGGAGAAGAAGAGTTAAGAAGTTTTTGGGCTTTAAGTAAGTCTAGCCCATAAATGTTAATGGGTTGTGGTTAGCCTAATAAGCTATAGATTAAGACTTGAGAAGTCATATATAAGCATCAGATGTATAATGAAACATTATCCAATATCAAAAAATGTTAAGTGGCTAAACCTAAAGATATGAACAGAAATCATTAATGACTTGCATGAAGACAAGACCATTACAGTCTACAGATGTGGCCTTTTAGTTGATTTATGTCGTGGACCACATATACCAAATACTTCCTTTGTGAAAGCTTTCAAATGTTTAAAGGTGAAATTACTACTACTCTAATCTCTAAAAAGCTACAACATTGATTTTATTTTTTCTTGTTTTATCTTATAGGCTTCATCAGCTTACTGGAGAGGCGATAAAGAACGCGAGAGCTTACAGAGAGTTTATGGTATATCTTATCCAGATGATAAGCAACTCAAGGTACATACTCTATTTTACTTGTTTTAAGATAATTTTAAAATCTTTGTCTTGACTTGTATTATATTGTTCTTACCGTTGTAGGATTATGTTAAGGATATAGAAGAAGCAAAGAAATATGACCACAGAGTATTAGGACGACAACAAAAGCTATTCTATTCTCACCCACTCAGGTTCTATGCATTGCTATGTACACACAATGTTGTGTTTATTTTTTTAGTTCTTCTTTATTTTTGTTCATGAAACTAACTAATAATATATAGCCCTGGGAGTTGGTTCTTCCCTAAGCATGGCAAACGAGTATATAACAAGTTGATAGAGTTCATTAAGAAAGAATACAACGAAAGGGGTTACGACGAGGTTTTGCTAAATCTTTTTCTAACTATTTAATGTAGAGTAGAGGAGGAGAGGTTGCTAAATTTATAAACCTTGATTTTGAGCAGGTAGGGTCACCAGATATATTCAATATGGATCTCTGGAAAATATCTGGACATGCTGCAAAATACAAGGAAAATATGTTTGCCTTAGATGTAAGCTTAGTATAGTCTTCTTGACTTTGTTACTTTAGCTTCCAAGATTGTCAAGTCAAGTGAAATGAAATTACTTTCTTGATTCTTTCTTTTGTGTAGATTGAGAAACAAGAATTTGGACTTAAACCTATGAATTGTCCTGGTCACTGCTTGATGCTCCAACTAGAATCTCGCTCATATAAAGGTTTGGGCTCTGTTCCTTGTGACTTAATAATGTTTTGTTCTTTAGAAAGGTTACTCATGAAGTTGTAAAGTGTATTATCATTTCTCTTTGCTGACACCATATATTCTTTTATTGTATGGAATGTAGAATTACCCATTAGAATGGCTGATTTTGGAGTGTTACATAGAAATGAGGCAAGTGGAGCACTTAGTGGAATGACGCGTGTTCGACAGTTTGTACAAGTATATGGTTTTGCATCTTTTTGGGACTTTTCTTGTGATTGAAATGTTGCCAAATAAGTAACATCATCATACTTGTTTTTTTTTCAGGATGATGCACACATATTCTGTAGAGTGGATCAGGTTTGTAATATTTGTTTCCGAGCAACGTTGGAGATTCTTGTCAGAAATATTTTTAAAGTCTATTTGCAGGTTGGAGAAGAAGTGAAGCATGTATTGGATTTTATTGACTATGCTTACACAATATTTGGTTTTACCTATGAGCTAAAGCTTTCAACGGTATGATATTTGCAAATTTCTTGTACCAAGACTGATACATTTTGTGAGATATATATGGTCTCTTGGATAACATTGTTATTTTTAATTTCAGAGGCCAGAGAAGTACCTTGGAGATTTGGAAACATGGGATAAAGCTGAAGAAGCACTTAAATATTCACTAAAAGAATTTGGAAAACCATTCCTTGTATGTTTATATATACTACTTGTGATGCTTCTTCTTCTACTCCAAGGTTTAGTATTGATTCTAAAGTTGTGATGTTTATATGTAGTTGAATGAAGGAGACGGCGCATTTTATGGCCCAAAGATAGACATAACAGTTTCTGATGCAATGAAAAGAAAGTTCCAATGTGCTACTATACAGGTTAGGGCTCCCAAACTCTTTTACTTTTTTTCTCTCTTGGTTTGATTGCTGTTTGCTTTCATATCAGCTTGATTTTCAACTTCCGGCTCGCTTCGAATTGGAATACTCAGCTAAGGATGAAGGAAAGAGTGAAAGACCTGTGATGATACATAGAGCAGTGTTGGGATCTGTTGAGCGTATGTTTGCAATATTGTTGGAGCATTACAAAGGAAAATGGCCTTTCTGGCTTAGTCCGCGCCAGGCTATAGTTTGCTCTATATCAAAGGACTATTGTTCTTATGCACAAGAGGTTATCCTACATTCTTTATTTATGAACTCACATCTACAGTTCTTGCAGTGTCTAATCTTTGGCTTTTTGTTTTGTTTGCACATATATATATTCAAATAGGTAAAAAAACAAATTCATGAAGCTGGCTACTATGTTGATGTTGATGAAAGTGACAGAAACATTAGTAAAAAGGTTAGTTTATATTCCAAGGGACAAGGTCTTTGCAGCTTATTAAACAAGTGAGGTTTGTGTGAAACAAGTTTTGGCCATAAATTTTTGTACCACTTGACATGAAAATTAGTGTCAACCACAAACTTCAAATGACCAAATTTAATACCTTAGGCTAGTTATTTCATTATAAAATAAATTCGTGTTTTCAAAAGATTATGCATTTACGAGTGTGATGATTTTTATTGTGTATGTGTATAGGTGGCAGAAGCTCGGGCTGCACCGTACAACTACATACTGGTCGTAGGTCACAAAGAGGCTATAACCAAAGAGGTTAGAGAGACTCCCTTTTGGCTCACGATTCCTATATATGTCGCTTTTGACCATCGAGCCTCTTAGATATTGATTGATTTTATGTTTCCGTTGGGATTGAAACATTTTCAGGTGACTATTCGGCTCAGAGAGGATCCTCCAGGTCGTAAAAACTTGCCAGTGATGAGCATCAAGGAGTTGTTGGATGAATTTAAGTTCAAGATTGCCAACTTTCTTTGAGATTCCATTAATGTTTTTTTGTGTTTCAAATTAATTTTGTTCTTTTTATAATGTTGTTTTTTCGTTACATATTTTGGAATATTGTAAGCTGTTAAAATTTAAAAATATAGTCTCTACATTTCATATTAGTTGTCGTTCTAAATTGTTTTAATTAAGAAAACAATTGATTTTCTATCACTACAACAAATATAGCTATTCTTAGCACACGATTAACGCTATAATATGGTTTTAATAGCGTTTTCATAAACGCTGTTTTTGCCGGAGCTATAATAGGGTGACCATATACGATAGCGTTTTTTTGTTTTTGCTATTAAATGTTAGTATTTAATAGCGTTGCGTAATTGCAATTATTTTATTTTTCGTAACGCGTTTCTATTGCTATACTAATATATTTTGTAGCTGTTTTGACAGGCTATTGATTATTTTTTTGTAACTATTTTCTCATGTCATGATATTATAACTAAACCGGAATCGTCTTATTATAGCTGATTTTCATGTTATGATATATATATTTGTACTAGTTTATGCTATTAGTGAACCGATTTGAATCTTGTATTAAAGCATAAACAAAACAAATGAATTCTTTTATTACCATGTAAACATGTCTTACAAAATATCAAGTAGTAAAATATTCTTGCCAATTCTAAAACATAATTAAACTAATATAGAGACAAAACAATATTTACTTCATGGACGATAATAATAAGATCAACGATCCCCATTCAAATGCTCACCGAAGGCTTCCTTATTCTCGTCTCTATAAACAAAAATAACATACAATGGGATCAGATTTAACATAATATCAAAACATACAACCATTTGTCTATGGATTTTATAATGCAATATAAACACCAAATCGAGAGAAGTTGATACATATAGTTTACCTTCATGCTCTTAGCTAGTTTTTCGAAAAATACTCTCACTTGTTTGTTCATCTATGTCACTTTCCTCAACGACATCTGTAGGCTCTGTTTGAACATGGAAAAAACAACCAAGATTTAGATTCAACATTCTTATTACCAACACATTTTAGAAAGGCAACGAAGTAACATTTTACGAACAAACAAATGTCTTTACTAACTTGATATTTGACAACCATATGTAGGACATTCACTTTCTCCAAGATCAGACCATTCAAAACCATCTAGTATCGGCGATTCATAGACGTAGCTTGAAAACCACTTACTTAAATCAAGAGGTTCTGAGAAACAATTTGATCAAAACAAGCATATTAGATTTGAAACAAATGCATCACCTTAAAAATTCATGATTTCCCACAAATCTACAATAATGAAATAAGTTTAACAAGAGGATAATGTAAATAGTACTTACCTGAAAGAGGTGATTCATAAGAATCTATATCTGAAATCTGAAAGTTAAAAAAAATATGAAAGCTGACTAAATATTGAAAATAAGGCATCTAAGCAATTCATTCAGATTTTGGCTGTTCAACCGTTTACATTTTCGATGGAAGCATCTCTCACATGCTTTTTTTTATCTGTAGACATATTACAAAACACAAGTTAAAACAAAAAAAATTTGTAACCTCTTACGAGTCAATAACTGCAACTACAAGTACCTGATAGGGATGGATTATTTCGGCTTACGAATAAGTTAACCCCAAAAGCATCTTCCATGTCCTTGTAAATGCTAACCAAGCGATCCATATAAGGAGCATTTCGTATCTCTAAAATATTACATAATTATCAAAAAACAAGAAAAAGAAAGACAATAAAATCAATTTAAAAATCATGGGAACTACCTCTACGATGGTATGGGATTTTACAAAGTGGACAAGTAGCATTCATTTTCATTGCTTTCAAAATGCATTCACTGGAATCAATGGAGGACATACATATGTTAATAACTTAATACTTAAAACATATATTATTTTACGAAAACATAAGGAGAGTTCTTACTTGCAAAAGATATGGTTAATTGCATGAAAGTGAAGCTGCAGAATTGAGTACACTCAAGCTGCAATTAAATGAATTGAATTTGTTAGGCTTCTACATGTGAAGACAACATTACAGCCTAATAATAATAAGTACAGAGAGACAACTTTACCAAATAGAACACTTGAGTTCTCTTCCCATTCTCTCCAGGAGATTTGTGTCCCACATTAGACAAAGCTTCCATATAATAATCGAACTCAATTAGATTAAACTTGAGAAACTAAAACCCTTAAAGCAATTGACAATGGTGAGGCATTTAAAAACTAAAGAAGTAGAAGAATTCAGTTCAGATTTAGTCCAATCACATATTGAATTTGGTGAGGCATTTACTCGAACAGGTGGTGGGCGATCGAAACAACATTTGCAACATTTAAATCTTACACGAAATTGCATACACTCAACATAGTTCAATCACATAATCGTGAAAACATACAACTGAATTGAAACAGAGAGTAAAAACCCTTGAAAAGAAAACAAAACTAACTCGAAAAACCTAAGGAAAATTGAAACAAACCCAAATACGAAACAATAGTTTGGTTGGCTTGAAAAATGGAACCCAGAAATCCAGAAGCTTCTACCAAACCCAATAATCAAACCTTGGAGAATTTTAATCATCTAAGACCTAATTTGACAACAAAACCCTAGAAAATCTAATCATCTAAGACCTAATTTGACAACAAAACCCTAGAAAATCTAACTCTAGGGTACATATATACCTTCGATTTGAGGTAATGGCGACAGAGATGTGGAATGTGACCACAACAGAGGAAGAACCGGTGAGAGGGAGAATGGTTGCAGCTAGCTTCGTCAGAGGTGACAGTGAGAGGGATTAAGGTCGCGGCCAGGTTCGTCGGAGGCGACGAGAGGTATGTGTTGATTTGACGAGATTTGTGATTAGGTTTAGGCTTAGGTTTGAGAGAATTTTTTAGAGGCTTTGGAGAAATCGTGAGTTTCAGAGAGAACTCTTTAGGTTTCGAGTGTGTTAAGTGATTTTTTGTCTAAGTATTGACGGAATAAGTGATTTTAGTTTCCTGCTTAATGATTTTATATCTTAGCGTTTTTTAAATGCTATTATATAGCAACGAGATTTACAAATCTATTTTAATAGCAGTTGTGAAAATCGTGCTATCATAATGTGCTATCAATACCTATATTTGTTGTAGTGTATCTTACCTTTAATTAATTTATATTTGATTAGATTTTATTGATCAAAACATTATAATAATATAGACAAATTTAGAAATTTTACCAAATATTTACATTAAAAACTTAAAAACGACAACTAATTTGAAACAAAAATTAACTTCTAAAATGACAACTAATTTGAAACGGAAAGAATATATAGCAAAGTAAAATAAATTTGTTGTCTGTTTTAAAACTTTGACCATTTCAAAACATTATATTATTATTATTATTCATTGATCATCGTTGCATCACTTGATCGAATCCGATTATTATTATAGTTATCATAAAAGGATTGAGACTCCAAGGTCAAAGTTAACGATGAGCAACAAGATAATCCAAGAAAGAATCAACATAACGATCTTGTCTATCCATGTCTCCAAACACTTTCTTCATATCTTTAACGTTCTCTCTATAAACCTTTCCTTCATCTTCTTCCATTACCAATTTCAAAGATTTGGCTACACTTTCTCTACTAAAGAAACCTTCTGATTCATCTCGAGGGATCATATATCCAATTTCCTTCTCTTCTACTACTCTTGCATTCAAGCCTTGGTCATACAAGAAAACCAACATCACCATCGGTTTAGCAAACCGAATAGCTTCGATTATAGTTCCCCAACCGGGATGAGTCAGAAGCAAACCGATCGAATCGTGGCTCAATATTCTCAATTGCTCAACCCAACCTCTCCACACCATCCCTCTATCTGCTGTACGCTCTTCAAAACCATCCGGAAGCTTGACCGGTTCGGTATCCCACGGACCACGCTGAGTCTTTAATACCCAGAAGAAAGGTAAACCGGAAATCTCTAAACCGAGAGCGATCTCATTTAGCTCTGTTTGACTCAGCTTAGCTTCTGAACCAAAAGCTACGTAAACCACTGATGTTGTTTTTTGTCTGTCCAACCACTTTTTGATAAACAGCCACGTGTCGTTATCATCAAACTTTTCCTCAAGTTTCGGAGGTAAAACTCCAACCGGTATAACCGGTTTCCGGTGAAGATCTTGTATAAGTCCTAACCACTCTGCTTCGTACTCGTAACAGCTTCGTATGGCGATGACGTCACAACCGTCGATTACGCCGCCGAAACGGTGGACGTCGGAGACATTACCTTCGATGGGCTCCACCATGAACCCGTTAAAAATAAACCGGCATTCGAAACTCCGGTAAGCTACCGGAGTTTCGAATGGGACCCACTTAGGTGGCTTCAAGAAATCCTCCGGCGAAGTACGGTACTCATCGAATCCCGGCGGTTTTATGATCCCAAGACTGGCTCCGGTAAAAGCGCTGAAGAATCCAGTTTTGATTCCAAGGCGGCGAGAGATTGGAGGAAGCCAATAAGGCACGAAATCATGTAGAATCCAATCCGGTTTAGAAGATTCAAGAAACTTCGTAACCGGGATTTGTAATCCGTCGAAAGCTATTTTGAAATAAGGAATCAGATCAAAAGGCACGTCGGTGGTGGCTTCGCCGTCCTCCGGGAGTTTGTTGCCGCCGGAAAATGGGAGCTTGACGAAGTTAATACCGGAGGAGAGAGTCTCCGGCAACCGTGGGAGAAGACGATCGATGTTACGAGGAGTGGAGATGAAAGAGACGGTGTGACCTTTTTGAAACATGAGCTTAGAGAGCTCCAAGTATGGAACCATATGGCCAAAGGCTAACCATGGAAACATTGCCACGTGGAGCTTGGTTCCATTGTCGTCGTCTTCTAAGTTTGTCATCGTGGGTATATAGAAGAAACTTTGAGATTGATAAATTGACTTTTTATAGAAGAAACTAGGTTATTGGGATTTAGTTGACCATTTGACTTAGACCCATCACGTCACGTAACATGCATGCTTCATGTTGTAGTAGTTGCTTTCAGTTCTGCAACATGTATTATTGATAGTTTTATCGACAAAAGAATCCTATGAGTGTCAATTAGGGACAGTGCAAGTAAGAGAATCCTATGAGTGGCAATTAGGGTTAATGTACTATATACAAATGGTTATATTTGTATTAGGCATGGACAGAAATATCCGTATCCGGAGTAAACGGATACGGATACAGATATTAATTTTTTGGATCCGTTAGATACATATACGGATATTGAAAAAATTTCGGAGCGGATATCCGTGCCTTTAAAGTTTTTTTTTTTTCAACTGAATACTTCATTAGATAGTATAAGGATCATGAAGATACATTGTTAGCCAAATTGGCGGAATAGAAAAAATATTAAACAAGGTATCATAATCATAAGCTTTTTTGGCAAGTTTATATGCTGCTTGGTTACGTTCTCTATTCACATGATCCAAAGACGCATCCGGGAATCTTTTTGTCCAAGCTCGTAGATCCACTAATCGATTCCCTAGTTCGATATGGGTACCTCCTTGTATCCACATCGTTTGTAGAACATGTAGGAACCCTGCGCATTCTGCTTGTAAAATCGTTTGAACTGGCGGTAATTGTGAACATCCCGATAATACATGTACACCATTATGATCCGTGCCTTTAAAGTTTATATTTTGTTTTGGGCCTTTAAATTTAGTCCATATTAATTTATTCAAATTCAAATCTATTTTTTTATTCTAATTTTTTTATTTAAAAAAAATTATCAATTTTATGATTATAATAATATTATTTTAAATTATTTTATTCGTAATTTACGGATACGAATACGGATAGTTTAATCACGGATAATACGGATACGGATACATTTACGGATATCTTGAAAAATCTGGATATATATCCTGAAAAATCTGGATATCCTTATCCGTAACAAGACTAATTTGTATACTACATAAAATAGAGTTAAAATGATTCATTAACCATTATAACTTTTTTTAATTTATTTAAATTTTTTTATAATTTGTAAAACTATTTTTGTGGGATATGTGTCACTCTCTCCTGCGTCTACATGACCAATTAGATATATAGAGAATAAAAAAGGGCCAAAACTGATATGCATCAATTGAGTTTTAAATATGCGTATAGTATCTTAAACAGGCAGAGTGAAGGTTGATAGTCTTCCATCACACATTCTTCTTAGGATAATAAAAAATAAGGAACTTTAGCCCATAAATGAATGGCCGATTAATATACAAATTGGAGATTGATGATGCATAACAGCATAAGAACATGTAGTAGTCGCTATAGAATCTAGATTAGGGAGTGACATAAAAAAATAGAGATAGCGAGAAGAGAGATGATATATTAGTTGACCAACAACAATTTAATTATATCTATATATATCAAAAACATGAATAAAATATTATTATTATTTTTAGTGTTTTGCGAATAAGTGTTTTAAAAAAATATAGTGCAAAGTATGACGTCCAATTGGAGATCACTCATCAACAAATATGATGTGTTGACGTTAAGTTGGTGTTCCTCTTAATGATCGATTCAAGTATTCTTTTATACACAAAAATAAAAAACGAGTAAGTATATTTGCTATATCTCAGAGACTCCGACAAACAAGGGGCACGGTCATAGTCAGTACAATAAAGTTGAAACTGATATTGTCTTAAAGATGTGTGGTTGTAGTGGAAATGTTAATAAAAGATTGGCTCCATTGTCATCCTTGAAAATGAAAACTTGAAGTGACCTCTCCCCCTCTGGACCTCTGGTAGATGTTATATATTAACTCCTAACTTGATTCACGTTTATTTTTTACTTTTTTTTGTTGGCAACTAATTTATTAATATGGAAAAGCAGAGCTCAACAAGAACATGTATGTCTTAACACCCCTATTAAAAGGTATAATCTCGAAGATGAAGGTAACTAGGCATGACCACGGTTACGGTTATAATTTTTGCTTAACTTTACCGCATAAAAACCGTTGGTTAATCGTAAAATTATAATCGTAACCGTTTTAAAAATTGAACAAAATATTTATATATATTCAATTATAGTAATAAATATTATTTGATATATTTTTCAATAGAAGTTAAATTCATTTTTTTAAAAAAATTCAAAAATATTAATTTTATCATGATTATCAAATATGAATTATATTTAACCGTCCGTAACCGTTTTTAACCGTAACCGTTTTTAAACGTATATTAAATGGTTAAATGTTAATTAATGGTTACGGTTAATAATTTACGCTTAACCATATTTAATATTTTTTTACGGTTATCGGTTACGGTTTTTAACCATTTTATACAGTTACGGTTGAAAGCGATACAGTTACGGTCTGAAATACGGATACGGTTAGATTTTGATCATGGGTATGGCTAACTAAAAATATGGTTTAAATTTCTAAAACTGGGCTTTGTAAACTTTTTATTTCTCCCATGGGATTTGCTTTTATAATGTAGGCTTAATTTGGTTAGGCCCATAATCACAGGTTTGGAACGAATACAAAAAAAAAAAAACAAATATGGAGGTGCGGGGAATCGAACCCCGTGCCTCTCGCATGCGAAGCGAGCGCTCTACCATATGAGCTACACCCCCAATTGCTAACATCACATATATTAAATAAATTATTTGTAATTTCATTTCGTGATCTGTCAACGGACAAGTCAAACTCGAAAATCTGAAAAATTAAAAAATTGTAAATTGTAAATAAAAAAATACAAAAACATTCTTCTTCAGATTTTTCTTATCAATTTGGAATCTTTCTCAAGTTTCATCTATGGCGAACGATGAAACAATACTCGATCAGCTAAATAAAGAGATTCCAATAGATGGGGAAGAGTCTTTGGTTTTGAATCGTGACTCAAGCGTTGGTCTCGTCATCATTGACGTTGTTAATGGCTTCTGCACCGTTGGCTCCGGCAATATGGTATTATACAAATCTTTGATCTCTTCTAATTTCTCCAAAAAAATCTCAACTTTTTCAAAAATCTCAATTTTTTTTTCAAAAATCTCAACTTTTTTGGCTCCGGCAATATGGGTGTTTGTGATATGAGATCAACTTTTTTTGAAAAAAAATTGTTTCTTTAATGTCTTTCAAGTGTTTGTGATATTGCTGCTTTGTGTTTGTGATTCTTCTGTGTAGGCTCCAACAGAGCATAATGAACAGATATCAAAAATGGTAGATGAAACTGCAAAGCTTGCTAGAGAATTCTGCAATCGGAAATGGCCAGTTTTTGCGTTGACTGACTCTCATCATCCGGATATTCCCGAGGATCCGTATCCTCCTCATTGTATTATAGGAACTGAAGAAGCAGAACTTGTTCCTGGTATGTGTAGCCTCCTCTGTCAATGTCTTGTTTTTTAGTTTACTATAATTAGTTGATTAAAAAGTCTATTGATTTCTTCTGATGATGATAATGAATCAGCTCTCAAGTGGCTTGAAAGTGAGAATTGTTTTACTCTTAGGCGAAAGGATTGTATTAATGGATTTGTGGGTTCGATGGAGAAAGATGGTTCTAATGTTTTTGTGGATTGGGTTAAGGAAAAACATATCAAAGTTGTAAGTTTTTTTTTTTTTTTGTTATAATATGATTCAGTACAAGTTCAATGCTTTTAGGCATATATCTTCAGGACTTACTTCAACATCGGTTTGTTTTTGGGGATTTTGAAGATTGTGGTTGTAGGTATTTGTACAGACATATGTGTGTTTGATTTTGTGGCTACTGTACTCTCTGCTCGAAATCACCGTGTTCTTCCTCCTCTAGAAGATGTGGTAGTCTACTCTCGTGCCTGTGCTACTTTTGATCTTCCTGCTCATGTTGCAAAAGACATCAAAGGCGCTCAGGCTCATCCTCAGGTATGAGAAACTCTGGTGAAAAAGTTTGATGCTTGTGAAATTAGTTTGTTTTGTTATGGTGACTTAAACACATTTGTATCGGTTCATCTTCTTATTCTTCTGTTGTGTTTCTTTGTTACCAGGAGTTGATGCACCATGTAGGTCTATACATGGCTAAAGGAAGAGGAGCTAAGGTAGTCTCTGAAATTTCTTTTGAAACTTCTTAACACATAACATTGTTGATCTCCAAAATTTCAGTTAATTGTTGAGTTTGCTTCTCTTTTTTCTTCTTCTAAATTTTTCGTCAAGCTTGTTCTCTGAAAGATCAACTCGTGTAACTGTTTCAGAATGAGAAATTATATGATTCCTCATCTGTCTAAATGAAATGCTCAGTTTGATTTTACACAGAGTGTTTGAGAAATAATGGCTCTTACATTCTTAGCCTAATCTCATAGGATTGTTGCAGAAACTATCGTCTTTTATCATGAAGCTTGTTCTCTGAAGATAATTCTGTTTCAGAATGACAAATAATATGATTTCTCATCTGTCTAAATGAAATGTTCAATCTGATTATACACAGAGTTTTTGAGAAATAAAGGGTTCTTAGATTCTTAGCGTAGTCTCATAGGATTGTTGTAGAACCACTCTCTATTATCATGAAGTTTTTGCTCTGTAGGTAAACTCTTGCGTTACTGTCTCAGAATGACAAATAATTCCATTTCTCATTTCTCTGAATGAAATGTTCAGTCTGATTTTACATTTGAGTGTTTTTGGGGGATAATGGCTCTTACAGTCCTAGCATAGTCTCATGACTCTCATATGATTGTTGGAGAACTATTGTCTATACTTTTATGCCATAATGAACATAAAATCACAAACTCTGTTTCTTGTAATGGTTCTTCTGAACATACAAATTTTGATAAAGAAAAAAATATATAGAAAAAGCCTGAATACATTCCTCTTGTTTCACCAGTTACAAACTGTGAGCAATCTACAATACTCAAAAAGGATAGCCAACACACAAAACTATTGTTTCAATCTCACAAACCAACAAAAAAGGGAATGGGGGATTAAAAAAGGGTCAATCTCCCCAGGGAAATACAGGTGAAAAAGACGACGAAGAATCGAATCCTCCATGAATCTGATAAGTTACAGTATATGAATCAAATAACTCTTTGGATGGTATGTAGTATATAATATGTAAATGTTACCTATGTAGAAGCCTTCATCTTTCTATATAGTGAGGGGTGCATGCAGGAAAATATTGATGGCTTTGCTCTCTTCTGTTTGGAGCCAAAGATGAATGACCTTAAGGGCACTCTTGATCGACTATCCGAATGCTGGAGATCAAGATCAGATCTGTTCTTTGAACCTGTAAGAGCAAACTCCTCGCTCAGCTTTCCTAGAGTCTTGTCAACCTCGAGTTGAAGCGTGGTAATGTGATCTAACCCTGCTTGTAACTCGTCTGCCACTTTGTTGTTTTCTTGTTTCATGTTCAAAACTTCACCTTGAAATTTAGCAGCTTGATAGCTCGTGAATCTGAAATCATCGTCCTCAGCACTTGACTTCAGGGCTTTTGTTATCTCATCCTGTATGTTACACAACGACTCAAATCTGGATTTCAGTTCCTCTTTCAAAGCTGCACCTTTCTCCAGCCAGAGACCCAGGTCTGTGTTTATTTCCCTCAAGTGTACATAAAGTGGTCGAACATCTGATCTCAGGGCATATTTTGCTGTGCTGCTTCCATCTTGCTTTCTTCTTTGCTCGAGCTTTGATATCTCGGCTTGCAGATCTTCGATCGAAGTATCGTAGCTCTGTATCTGTCCAAATGCTGTACTGAACCTTAACCAGAAATCCAAATTCTCTTCTAGAAGCTCATCAATATTCAACCTGAACTGTTCCTCAACCAGGGACATGTGCTCGTTTCCTGTAGCCATGAGTCCGATGGAATAATCGTCGTTTGACAACTGGTTTTCCAACAATTCATTACTGTCTGCAAGACCCTTCTGCAGAAGGCTCATTTTCTCTCTTAGTAGCTTGATCTCATCATCTTTTGTCGCATTCTCTGTCTTCATCTTTGTTTTTGTTTCATCCAAAGTTTTCTTCATATCCTTGTAGTTCCTAAGAATAGATGTGTACTCTGTAAGCAAATGCTTTTCTCTGTTCTCCATTCCCTTCATAAACATCTCTTTCCAATCTGGTTCACCTTCTTTCTCCTTTTGATCCTCTTGTTGTTCGCCATTGATAGTGATATCAGATTCTTTAGAAGACATCTTCTTCTCCTCTAAAACATTATTCGGCACAGAATCTGTCTTGTCAGATGCAACTTGCTTCTCTAAAACATTGTCAAGAACAGAATCTGACTTTTCAGATGCAGCTTGCTTCTCTGAATCAGAATCTACTTTTTCAGTAGATTCCAAAACAGTTTCTGGATTTTTACTTGGGATGATGATATCTTCCGTTGTCTGTTCAAAACTTACACTCTTCTCGTGTTCTTCTTTCTTCTCCTCAGTTGTTTCCTTTCGATGTTCCTCTATCTTTTCACTAACATCTAAATTCTTCTTCTCACCTTCCAGATCTTTCTCCGGTTCGATATTCATTGCCAAGCTATTAGACTCACTCTCTGGCTTCACCCCACCAGAGAGGTTATCGAGATTATGACAAGCTTCATCAAAATGTGTCTGGAGATTGCTACTCTTTTCCAAAACATTTCTGTCCAAATCCTGCAATGCCTTGAGTTTCTCCTCTATGTCTTTCAGCTTCTTCCGCAGATCACTCTTGTCGTCTGCTAACGTCGCCTTATCGGTTTCAAGAGTACTAATCTGTGTCTGCAGACCGTTGGTCTCGTTTCTTAATCTCTGTATCAAAGCAGTCTGTGATGAAACCGCGCTCTCCAAGCTAATCACTTTGTTCACAAGCTCATCAACTTTCTCAGCCATCTCTGCCCCGCTGAGCGATGAATCCACACCAGACTCAAAATGTTCTCTAATCTTCTCCTTTACAGATTCCAACTCTTTCTTCTTCTTAGACATCTCTTTCATCTCATGCTCTAACTCTTCTGTTCTTCTAACTTCATCACCATCATCTTTCGCAATGACACTTTCGTCCCCTAGAAACTGGCTTGCGATAGACCTTAGCTTCTCTTTAGACTCCTTAATCTTCACATGTTCTTCTCTAGCTTCTTCATAAGTCCTCTCTTGCTTCTCCTGCAACTCCACTAGCTTCTCCTGACACGACTTTATCGCAGTCTCGGTCATCAATCTCCGAGCTTCATCATCTTCAATCGCAACACTCTCGCCAAACTCATCCTGCAAACCGCAGATCCTATCTTGTTTCTCCTTAATACCCTTTTCAAACTCCCAATACTTAGACAAACCTTTCTCATAAGAGCTCTTCACAAACTCCTTCTCCGTCTGCAACGCCAAAATCTCTTTCTGCAACTTATCAATCTCCCCCATCGCCTCAGGCTTGCTCAAACCCGAGCTCTTAACAACCACATTCGCAGAACCCCCCGTGTACTTCATAGATTTCCTCGGCTGAAGCTTCTTCGTAGCCACTTTAACCGCACTTTTCAAGTCTTTAACAGGCAATTTAGGAACATTAGGGACATTAGCACCAGAAAGATTCGATCTTTTAGCGAATCTAGACATGGAATCACCATCATCATCATCCATGGCAAAGTTTGGAACTTGATCAGGAAAAACAGATGCAATAGTCGTATTAGCATTTTGAAGCTCTGTTGAAATATGATCATAACGTTCAGCTAAAGCTCTATAAGCTCTGTAAGATTCTTCAACAAAACTAATAAGTTCTGGTCTCTTCTTGTAATACATCTCTGCACGCTTCGCAAACGAATCTCCATCTTCTTGTAGAAGCTTCAACACATATTGAACTTTCTCTTCTATATCTGTATATTCATAATCAAAAACAAAGATCCTTACTTTGTAGATCAAATTTTTCTGATTTAGACAAACCTCAAAGATCAAAAAGATGTCAACTTTTTTTTTATCATTACAATCAAACACATATAGAGACAGAGATGGATATGGAACCTTGAAGGTTTTGTTCGAGCCATTTAGATTGTTTGGTTCGGATATGACTCGCCCACCACCATGAATACGCATTACTCGCAGCTCTTTGTAACATCGTTGAAAATTATCACAAAAAATTTGATCTTTTCATTCAAATTCCCAGAAAACAGAGAGAGAACAGAGCTTTTAACATTTATCTCTCTGTATAGATCTCAATAAGAAAAGAAAGAAAGAAACAAAAAAAAGAGGAAATTTTCCTGAGAAAGAAAGAGAAAAAAAAAACTTTAGTTAGAAAGACCCACAAAGAAATTAAAAGGTCTAATTTGGTTGTAAATCAAAATAAAAAAATTGAGGAAAGAACGTGCAAATAATTAAGAAATGACTCTGCTTTTTTTTCTGTATCATTCAAGAGAGATCATGGGTGGGAGCAAACCTCGCTCTGCTTTTTAAAGAAAAATATTTTAATTTTTTTTTTTTTAAGACTATTATTTATTTAATTAATTGTTTTTAGAAACAAATGTAATATTCGAATGTCTCTTTAGTCTTTACCAATGTTATAGTGCCAGCGTCGTGGTCGGAGAAGTCGGAAGCATTCTTTCCGATTATTCTTCTGTATCAAACGTTAGAAAACATGTCAGAACCAGAAATCAAATATTATAATTTATTGACTGACCCTTTTAATTAATTAATTAATTTTGAGAAAGAATCTCAGAGAATTAATTAATTAACATATTAAAATAATGGAAAAAAAAGGAATGTGAAAATGTCGTCTTTGATAATTAAATAAAAGTTGTAAAGATGTTCAAGCAAGCGAAGCCTTAATCATGAATTAATTGAATCTCTAGTTAACCTTTTTGACGGGTTTAAGTACAAAACCGGACACGTTTTGATGAACTGGTCAAAGGTCGGTGTGTCTCGGGCCAACCTAATCCTTCTTTCTTGTCCGAAGGATCTCTAATATACTTCAAACCTCACTCATGGAAATATCTCATTTCATTCATCAGATCAGACCAAGATGAAGTAAAGTGTTTTTTTTTTTTTTTTTTTTTTTTTTTTTTTTAAGACACCAAGATGAAGTACCAAAAGATAAATTTAGTGGTATTTAGCACAAAGAAAATATTGTAACGTTTTAGTTATAAATATATGAAAACTTTTAGTAGATGTTGCATCAAGAACGTGATCTTGGTCTCATTTAACTGTCGCACAAACTCACACGAATAGTAAATTCATGATCTCTCACTCGCAAGAACCGAAACAAAACAAAACAAAACTAACGATTAAAAAAAAAAAACAGCGTATTTATACTCTTATCTGAAATAACATCAAACCTTTTGCACGGATGTGCGCCTTTAAACCCGAGATCAAACCTTCCTTTTCTTTCATCTCGGCTTCGATTTTGAGCTAACTAAGTAAGCAATTCTAGAGTTGTGCTTTCACCCCCTTGGGATTTAGGTTCAACTTCTCTTTGGATCCTACAGTCACAGGCTCAGTACTCTACTACATATATCACTATCCTCAAGCTCATTCTTCATATTTTTCTCTACAACATTTGGAGAGAGCAGAATGCAAGGCTCTTCTCTGTTTCCGATTCTTCACTTGCGGCTCTCTGTATCATCGTTGACCGTACGCTAAGGGACAAATCGCTCTCTTTTCTGGCTGTGGATTCGCACTAGCTCCCCTTGTCTTCTTGAATTTTATTTTGATTGTAATTCTTTTCCTATATAAGTCTTTGTTTAGCTTGTTCATGTTTGGTAACCTTTTAGGGATCATTTGTATTGGGTAGAACAAATTGTATCATTATAACAAGTTATACAAATCTTCACATTAAAACCAATATAAATAATATATATATATAAATCTTCACATTCAATATAAATATATATATATATATATAACCAATATAAATCTTCACATTCAATATAAATATATATATATATATATATATCTTGGTTATGTGATATTTTCACTATCACATTCAACATTAGATTGTAAAAAAATTAATGTTATGTGATATTATATTGAATTCTTAAACATTTATTTTCACTATTAGTCAAAACATTGTTTTCAAAATATATGTTAATGTTAATTTGGAAAACAATATGAAATCATTTTTTAAAAGCAATTAATCTTAATAACTCTTCAAAAAGAAAATTTAGGATCTCCCTGACAGATGAAATTCATAAGAGGGTGTTCGTTTGTGAACGTCATCATGTATGTTGGATTGTCCTAGTTCGTAGGGTGACATAGTTTTGTTATCTTTTTTTCATAAATGAGAATCCATTCAATACAAGATTAGTTTTTAATTAAATTCCTTAGTTTCCACTAACCGGAGTGATGATAATCTAAATTCTACAATATTTCATTTACTATCTTACATGTCCATACAAAACTACAATTTGTTGGTGACAAAACAGAAAATGTAATAATAATATAAGAGAGTGAAAATCACAAAAGGAAACACTCTTCCTCAAACAAAAGACTTACTACAACAAACATATGAGAATTTACTATTTAGATATCGTCTCTTGTTATTACAGAGTTAAAAAGATTTACATTAATCTCCTCACTCCATCAACTTCTTTGTATTGTCGCATCTCTAGCCACCATACGGTAACCTACACGATACCAAACCATTAAATCAATTAATTGTTTTCAGTGTGACTTCCATTGTATTGAGGACCAAAATTTTCATAACACATTAGTGGCAAAACTGTAAATAAAAAGTGTATTTTTTTTTGGGTATAAAACTAGCTTAATGTCAAATAAAATAACTTTGCATTGGATAAAATGATACTTTATTTGTTAAAACGAAACGCTATTTTAAAAAATTATGATAAATGAACAATCATTTTATAATCCATCAAAAATTATAAAAGGGTGATCATTAAATAGATTACCCGAGCCGAAGGGAAGTATCGGAGCTCTCGGAGTCAACAGGAGCTCCGGTGGAGTTTCCGACATTAGTAATAGACTCCGACGAATGTCCTTCCTCGTACACGGCGGCGTTCTCCGATACATCACCACCGTATTCATGCACCACATTATTATTACATATCTACACCGTAACCAAAACAAATATTCCAATTTTAACATTAAAAAACAAATATACAAATATCAAAATAATCGAGACTATATATATATATATTCACGTACTTGCATGCCAAGTCTCTCGTTCTCATCCGTTAGTTGTGTTCCCTGCAAAAATCAAGATTGGAAAAGACCAAAGACAAAAAAATATCAGCAAGTGTTCTAACTGTTTTGCTTTTTGTATTCTTAATGACATCATCTGTCTTGCTTTTCTCTAGAGATTATTGACAAAGAAGTCTCAACCGAACTATATCAAGCCAAATCAAACAAGAATAAGATTCATTTCAGTTTCCATATTTCACAAAACCACACCAAAAAAAAAACAAAAAAAAAACCATGCACACTCCTACCTCTAGGTTCAAGTGTGGTATGAACGAAAGTAAAGTCAAACAAACCACGCTAATCACTTGGTTTAGCCATTTATCTCAAAGTATGATCAAAGATAGGTTTGATTCTAGGAGTGTGAATTGTAGACAAAAAAAAAAAGACAAAGGGGAAGACGCATACTTTCTGCCTCAACCGTTTGTTCTCATCCATCAATTCCATTCCCTAAACACCAAAAAGAGAGAAATTTTTAACACTCGAAATTTGCCAAAATTAGATGAATCAAAATAGTAAAGATTAAAACGTAAATATTGATTGTTACCTTTCTTTGAAGGTCGCTGATCTCCTTCATAATCTTCTCACTCTGCAATTAAGTTAGATGATAAATGGTACCATAGCGTTACATCTTTAAACATGTATTAAAACCAAAAAAAAAAAAAAAAAAAAATCTTTAAACATGTAATTATTTTTAACAACCTTTGTTTCAATCACGCGCGTCAAACCAGCTTCGAGGGACTTCTCTAGCTGTTGTAGCTCTTCAACATTAAGTCCTTGAAGTTCTTCTCCTCTCATTTGCCTATATATACACATATAGTTAGAACATAATAGTTACTTCAAAATTCATAGACAATGCATATATATATAGTATGTACCTTAGTCGGTGGCTCTTGTCCGCAATTTCTTTGCTCAAACGGACGTGTTCACTGTTCTCAACCAGCTAACAAATAAACATTGACTTAGCTCTTAAATAAAATCCATATAGTGACCTAAGCTCAAATCTCAACACATGACTAATTTTACATCTCTAACTCCGTTCAAGTAAAAATGATAATAGTACTGATTTTAAAACCAAAATATGATTATACATAGAAAATCATGAACCTAATAGTCGTAGTCTCAAGTCTTTTCAATTCTATTTTAAAATGCAATTTTGTTTAAATGTAGTCTAAATGTATGGTGAATTTGAGAATGTAGCTTACCTGTAATTCAAGAGACGGCTGATCAAGCTTCTCCAAGTTCTTTGACTGCAAGTTATGCCTCTCTAATATTTCCCTCATGCTGCATTACATAATACAAAACACATTTTAATAAATATCTTATTATATAATATAAATGATCTTCTATTAAGTATGTTATAAACAGCTACATTGTTTATATCTCCATGTGTCTTAGTTCATAAACTTACATATAAACATCGATAATGTACCCAAAATGTAAAATCAAAAGATACAAACCTAACCCACTAAATACATTTAATTTCCAAACAAAACACTATTTCATGTTAAACACAGTCGTTTTTGGATACAAATATAATCATGCTTATAGATAAATATATTTATCTGTGAGTGTGTGTATAGATGTCCCCCAAGATAGGAACTAACTCGTGGGTCAAAAATCCGAAATCGTATCTTTATGATATGATAAGTCATTTTAGATTCCCAATATCCAAAACCTCTCTATGACTTTTCCCAACACTAATATAGATTCCAACCTGTTCTTTATTTTTCTTAAGAACCACTTCTTAAGAAAAAAAAAAAAAAAAAACTTTCCAAAAGTTTTATACATCCACAAATATATAAGATACTTCCTAAATTCAAAATGCTATGGTATCCACATAATCCTATATAAATATGACATTGATGGCTTCCACATATCATCGATCCCATAATATCAATATATATATATTTATATATGCAACACAAAGACAAAAAAAATAAAATAGAGAGCACTTTTGCACATCAAGATTTACATTTTCATTAAATGTTACTGTAATTAGATACCTTATTTTTGCTAAATACAGAGTTTACTACACTTTATTATGTCATTTAAGTGATTACTATTTTCTTACAACTTGTTATATAAATAGTAAGTGGTCCAATCAGGTTTGATACAGTAAACTTCATTGTATCTCACATACACATCTATAAACTCTAAACTTTTTGTCTGGATCTAGAAAAAATTATTTTGAAAGACTTCAAGAAATTCTAATGAGATAGAAGTTAGAGATAGATATAGAGAGAGAAAGAGACCTGGAGCTACAGAACTCGAAGAGCTTTCCGGTGGAAGAGAAGATGATAAGAGCGACATCGGCGTCACAGAGAACAGAGAGCTCTTCAGCTTTCTTGAATAGACCTCTTCTTCGTTTTGAGAAGGTCACTTGTCTTGCCGTTGCGTTGTCTATTTTCTTGATCTGAATTTTTTCTCTCGCCATCTCGAAAAAAAAAAAACCCTAAAAGCAAGAGTGCTTAGATTTGTGTCTATATCTTGAAGAAGAAGCTAAGATTTTGATTTTGATGGATCAAGATTCAAGAATGAGTGATGATTAAAGAGAAGGTAAAGACTAAAGACTAACAGAGAGAAGATGAAGAGGAACACAGAAGGAAAAAAAAGTTGTGAGAGAAGAGAGAGATAATTTTTTGCTATAAAGGGAGACTTTAAAGAAGAGAGAGAGTGTGACAAGACGACTGAAATGGAAAGTAAATCGTGTTCTTTTTGCTAAATTTAGAAGAATAATATGATTTCAAGACAGTAAAAACCCTAGTTTTTTGAAGATCTTAGGATTTGAAGGAAAGAAAAATCAAACATTTGTGAGATTTAGATCTAGATGATGAATTCACAAGGAAAATATAGAGGAAACAGACAATAAACCAAGAGAGATTAAAAATAATGGAGAGAAAACAAAAAAAAAAAGCAAATGGAATATAGTATAAAATTTTAGTTTTCCACCTCAAAGGTCGAGGAGAGACGTAGACATGAGAAGATTTTGATTGGTGAAAGATGAGATATTTTCAGGGAGGGGTTTAATATATTTAATAAGGATGATGGGGTTTTCTTAAATGATTATTTTTTGGTAGGAAAAAAGATTTTTTTAATTTTTATTTTTGGATATTGGTTTGTGTGTGGTGGTTATTGGATATGGTGAGGTAATAGGATTTTATAAGTCTCCAATGAGATGAGAGAGGAGAGAAGTGTGTGTTTGGGTCAGTGGAGAATTTCTTTTTATAGGGAAGCATAAAATGAGTTGTCTCACTTTGTCACTTACACTCTTTGGCTCTTTGCTGTAAAAAAAAAAATTACCAGAAACTCTTTAGAACTTTAGAAGCTATAATGTAATTTAATTCATATTTTAAAATTCATAGATCATAATAAAATTATGAAAGAAAAAAAATATCACCAACTATATATTATTTTATATATTTTTTTTTTAAAACACATTTCAGATCAGTAAAAATCTATAATGTAAAGATAAATCCATAAGGTGAAAATATAAATAAAGAAACAAAAATTATACTCATTTATTAATGTGGATCCACTATCACAAACAATAGAATAAAGAAAAAGAGTAATATTTTCTAATAACGAATAATAGATGAAGGTTTTCTAAAGAAAATATCTCCAACTATATATATTTTTTGTTTATATATTTGCTAGTAAGAATTAATATTCTTTTTTTTTTGTGGACTCAGAGTATATGAGTATCAAAATATATATTCTATATATTACATCGGTCACACCAAAGATAAAATTTGACAAGGTCAATGTTTTCTCAAAACTAAAAAATTGTATTTGTGAGTTGGTCTTCGTTAAATAAGGCGGGTAAATTTCAAAGACCAAACGATGACCAACCCACATTGTGAGTTGTTAGTACAAACGAAGAATTTTAGTTTGTTATGAAGATCATCTACTTCATTACTATCTTCATTTACAAACATTTTTCCAAAATAACACTCAAGTTAGTAGTGAAATAGATGCTCGTCATAAGTCAACTATATATACAAAATCCATTATATTTTCACTGTTTTGATATGCCCGAAGAATTTTAGTTATTACACACAATTAAATGTAATATCCTCGCCGAAATATTTTATAAAAAAATGAATATGTAAATCAAAACGAATTTAGTTGAAATTACTCACATATTTTAAACGGGCTTTAGTTATCATTTGCTAACATTTTATTACATAACTTCAACATTACTATAATCTCTAGACTAGAAAGTAAAAAAACAAAAAAAAATCCGTGATTAAAGAAAAAGATTAATGGGCATTTGAATTAACTTATGTTTTTGCATATGCGGAGAAATAGTGAATAAACAGTGTCCACCACTAGAAATTCAGAAGGGGATGGCGACAAAAAAAAAAAAAAAAAGGGGACCCAAAACCAAACCCACAAGAAATCTGATTGGGACACGATCCATTGTCCGTACAGATTTTTATATATTTATAAAAAAAAATTTCAAAAGATAAAATAATTATTAGATTACTCCACAACTAACTACTCAAACCCCATTCTTCTTCTTTATTACTCCAAGAATACAACAATTATATTATGTGGCTCCTATCTCTCGCTCTCAATTGTCTCTTCCGCCAAAAAATCTTGTGTTGGAATTATTACGAACTTACGACACAACACACAATATGAATGGTTTAACTTTAAGCGGTTGTTCAAGCCACATGGTTCATGTGATTAATATGGTTTGCGTTTGTGGAGAACTTATTATATGTGAACTTTGTTATATTTTATTTGTATCTAAGGTTTTTCTTGGAATTGAGAGAGAGAAAATATATAAAAATATACAAATATATCCTAATGTCTATAGATAAGATAAGGTAAAAAAAATATTTAGAGACTATACATAACCTGGAAACAAACCTTTAATTATATCTGTATGAAATTCTGTCTAACTAAAAGTGAGAGTAGGCATGTGCGTTTGGGTATCTGTTCAGGTTTGGGTAAGATCTTTCGAGTTTTCGGATTTTCAAGTTTAGAAGTTTAAGACTCATTCGAGTATTTATAATTTTTAGTTTACGTTCGGTTTGGTTCTCTCCGAATTTGAATACCCAAAATATCGAAAAAACTAAAAAATTAATTAAATTTGATTAACTATGAATGTACATAGTTTGGTTAACTTTTCACAATATTATTAAAAAAAAATCGAATATTTCGTTCATTATTTGGTTTACTGTGAATGTGCTTTCGTTAATGCATAACAAATAGGGTTAACACTGAGTTCATTACTGCCTAGCTATCAAAATAAATAAACATAAATTTTCCATATTGAATGTCCAAGAGCAAATCTTTGTATCATAGTTGGGATGTACTACAACCATCAAAACTCACAAATAAGTACATAACAAGTAGCTTCATAATTGCATCATTTAGCTCAACGAGAACCAAATGTTTAACAAGATTGAAAGACTTAAAAATTATCCTGTTTTTAATAACCATTTTTTTTTTTTTAATAACCATGTTAAACCCAATAGAGAATCAATCATCTCTTGTGTTATTCATATTGTTTTGGTTTCGGTAAAAGTAGAATAAATTTAAGTAAATAAAACATTCCTCATGCTATGCAACCCATAATGCAGGTTTAATCTCTACATAAAATCTACTCGCCTACTCCATCTCTTCCATTTTAATATAAGTTTTGTCTACAAACACACTAATTAAGAAGCCTATTTTTATTTATAAAAAATATCATTTAATGTTTTGTTTTAAACCTATTCAAACAATCAAAATTAAAGTTTTGCATAAAAATTCACAAAATATCTACTCCTTCCGTTTCATAATATAAGACATTTTGGCTTAAAACACGAAATTACTTTTATTTTTAAAAATTATTATTTAATATACAAAGAAAAATAATTTAACCAATTAAAAAAAATAGAACACTATTATTGGTCACACAATATTTAATAAAGTAAGTACATAGAAATACATGAACGTTTTATATTTTGAAACACAACAAAACTTTTAAAACGTCTTATATTTTAAAATAATTTATTATACCTACCTTTTCTCCTCTTCCTCACGATAGAGCCAATTAAAGGGTAAGAATAATTTGTTATACCTTTTTCTACTGTTATTCATTTCAACTTGTTTGTTATTCGACTTTCAAAAAATATGTCATCCGTAAAAGTTGGATATCTAGACCGATATCTTCAAACATCTAATAATTTGGAACGGATGGAGTACCATTTAACCCAAAAAAAAAAAATGAAACTCTTAATGCAGGTTTTGAACTTAGTAGAGTTGGTTACTCTATAGTTAGTAATTTGAAATTGAATAGTAGAAGCCGCACGTGACAACTGTGTGTTGATTGGTCAAAGTGTCAGAGTTATATGAGTAGACTCGTGACCTTCCAGCCTCTAAGTAACAATGCCCCTAAACCTTTTAGCTATTTTAGGCTTCTTTCAACAGTTCCCCTACACTCCTGACACAAAGTTGTAGTATCAATAACAAACTACAGTGACAGTTATCAAAAGCATCTCTCTTATAATGGGCTTTTTCATCCTAATGGGCCTTATTTATACTAAAGCCCAATGCTTCCTTTTTTCCCTTAACGAGTAGTTTTTTTCTGTTTTTCTGTTTTTGAATTTTTATTTTCTCAGTTCTTTCTCGCCGGATCTGTTGAAAATGACGACGACGGCGATGACTTGTACGAGACTGACGATCTTTACGGTGGCCGGAATTTTCTTACAGATCATCGGCCTCTCCATTTTCGTCTTCGGTTTCTTCCCCGTTAAGCCGACTCTCTCCGGTGTCAGGTACATTTTCATAACATTTGTAGATGAAGAAGAAGAAGAATCTACTCTATTTTGATTTGCTTATTTTGAAATTGAAGTGGTTCGGAGAGCTATCTTGATCCTTTCTGTGATTCTTCTCTGAATACAAACGAATCGGAGCTTCATCATCCTGAGAAACTGAGATTGCTCTACCAGGTTTTTGTTTGAGTGTGTATTTTGTGAATCCAAACACAATTGTATAAGCTTCCTTTGGCTGCTTTGAAGTTTGATAGTGGTGAATTTGTGTTTGTAGGAATTATCTGGGATCTCTTCTAAGTATGATCGACTAATTTTGATGGTATGATGCACTTGTTTAAGATTTGGATCTTGATTTTTGTGAGAGAGAATGTTTTGAGGAAGTTAAAGCGATGCTAGTTTTTAGGTTATTGATGGACTTCCGGCGGAGTTTGTTCTAGGAAGAGATGGTCAACCTCCATGGAAGGTATGGAAAGAGTCTATGCCTTATACTCAGTCATTGTTGACTAATGGAGATGCAATTGGTTACCATGCTAAAGCAGCTCCTCCAACTGTTACAATGCCTAGGTTGAAGGTGTGTGTATCGTCGTTGTTAAGTGGATGATCACAGTTTTGAGATGAATGTTTTTTTCGCTAGCTGAGTTGTTAGTTTTATTGTTTTCAGGCAATGGTTTCTGGAGCAATTGGTGGTTTCTTGGATGTGGCTTTTAATTTTAACACACAGGCTCTCTTAGATGACAACCTTCTTGGTAGTTTACTAAATTTTTTTTTATCAATGATAAGTGTTTTATGCTTGTAAACATATGCACTTGAAAGCAAAAGGCATGTAATAGTGAACTGAATTTACCAGGTCAGTTTTTTAGGATTGGTTGGAAAATGGTGATGCTCGGGGATGAGACATGGCTCAAGTTATTCCCAGGGCTATTTATGAGACATGATGGTGTTAGCAGTTTCTTTGTGAGTTTTGATGTGATTGTTTTTTTTTTTTTCATCTTGACTGTGTTTCTTAGCTTTATCATGGTCATATGAACTAAAGATGCTTTTCGGACAGGTCAAAGATACAGTACAGGTAGACAGAAATGTGTCCCGACATTTGCCAAATGAGCTTAACAGTGATGACTGGAATCTCCTGGTTAGTTTCTGTCCCTTAAACGCCAATTGATTGTTCTCAATTTCCTTAAGAAAATATAGTGACTTTAAAAAAAAATTCCTCTTGAGTATCACTTGAGATTTTCTGTCTTTATTCTTACTAGATATACCCCTTATCAGATCCTACATTATCTTGGTTTGGATCATGTTGGGCACACTGGCGGCCGTAACAGGTTTCTTCTAGTTTCATAACCCATTTGCGAGTACAAAAGTTACTAGATGTATAGCTGGATCATCTTATTATTTGTTTCTCTATTCTAGCCCTTTGATGGCTGGAAAACTCAAAGAAATGGATGATATAGTTAGAACCATGCATTTAAAAGCCATGATGGATCGTAGCCATGATCAAGGAAAAACTCTTCTGGTGAGTACTTTTGGCTTGTGAAGGTCCATTTGACTTTTATCTGCCAAGAGTTAATCTGATTTAGGTTTCATATACAGATTGTAGTCAGTGATCATGGCATGACTGAGAATGGAAATCACGGAGGATCGTCATATGAAGAAACTGACTCCTTGATGCTCTTTATTGGCTTGAGTAGCAATATTTCTGACTATGCTGCAGCTACCAATAATGTAGCTTTCCAGGTAGAATGGTCACTGCAACTTTCATGATATCTTTCATCTCTTTTCATGTCAGTCAAGCATCTGCTTCTTTTGGAAAGACTGTTGATGTTATTAAGTTATGCATGACATGAAACCAATGGAATTCCTCTGATGTAGGTAGATTTGGCGCCAACTTTAGCTGTTCTATTTGGTGTGCCGATCCCAAAGAACAACGTTGGAGTCCTTGTCCCAGGAACACTCAATTCTTTAAAAGGTTAACCACTTTTGACCTCTCGCATTTTTCAGTTTGAATCTGTTGGGACGCATTTGACTGTTTTTTCTTCACTGTCTAATCATTTCAGATTATGAGCAACTACGGGCAGTAGAACTGAATTCATGGCAGTTACTCAGACTAATGCAAGCACAGATACCAAGTTCCTTGTTTGAAGGCTTCTCCTGCAATTGCTTCGTTGATGGAACTTGTAAGGGTCTTGGTGTGGATATTAGTGAGTGCTCTGGGGATAAAGAGAATCAACTTATTTGCTTATTTAGGAATGCTGCTATTCTCCATGGCATCTGGAAGTCAAAGAAATTGACAGAGTGCGTGATTTGTATGAGATATCCACTTACAGTGCTCCTCCTGACTTTGAACTTCTTATATATAACTCCAAGGATGGCTTTCATGTTGATAGGTCTTCTAGTGCCATGGAAGATTTCAGCAGAGCTTTAGATGCATATATTGCCTTCTTGAAAACTGCAAGTGAGTGGTTAGCAAGCAAAACCACTGAAGTATGTTTGACATCTTTTCTTAGACTCCTATGAACGTATTTTAGAAAAATGACGATTATCAATCATCACTAGTTTCCAAATCTGATCAAAATCTTTAGTATTCTTAACAAAACTCTTTTTATGTTTGCAGAAACCTGTTCTCTTACTCGGTCTTGGGTTGGGTGCCATGCTTCTTTCATGCTTCGTCTGTGTCACTCTCCTTCTATCTTTATTCAAAGAGGTTTACCATGAGCCCGAGGATCGAGTCTGCAATTTGAGTTATCGGTTGAGTTTAGAAGAAGTTTACATTTTTGCTCTTCTTTTGATCCTTGTTATAAGCATGGGATCTAGTTCAATGGTGGAAGAAGAGCATTATATATGGCATTTCATGGTATCAACATTCCATCTTCTGTTACTTTTCAAGACCGCAAAGTCATTCAATTTTTCCAAGGGGATGAACATACTTGGATACTATAAAATCGGTTCTATCTTCTCGCTTCTTATTTCTGGTAGACTACTGAGAGGTTGGCGTCAAGGGGGCGTGAACTGGACTTACCTTACTGATATTTCTAAATGGCTAGAGCAAGTTGGCAGTGGTTATATCAAATGGATTCAGCTAATCTCAAACTTCCTTGTTATTGTTCTTGGACTATTTACTCTATTTCGAACAGGGTCAAAGAGAA
This sequence comes from Barbarea vulgaris, assembly GCA_963667165.1. Lineage (NCBI taxonomy): Eukaryota > Viridiplantae > Streptophyta > Magnoliopsida > Brassicales > Brassicaceae > Barbarea > Barbarea vulgaris. The sequence goes on from OY763892.1 coordinate 26,450,743, forward strand.
AAAGTGTCCGCATCCTAGCATTTGGGTTTTTAATTTGTGGGTTCCTAGTATTGCTGCATGCCGGGAGATATCAAGATGAAATGTTTGAAGCGTCAACTGATTTTGGAGCCACCGTAACAGCAAAAGTTATCTACCTGCTTCTTTCTATATCTGCCATTGGAGCTGCTTTGGTTTTGCCATGGTCTATGCTAAACAAAGACAAGTCCTTTCAAGCTGAAGCAGGTGATTGCTTGTATTTGATTGGCTCTGCATACATACTATGCTGGTGTCTTCTACAGCTACTTCTCCAACAACCGATCAACTCGGGGCCCATACTTTTGCTGCTCATCCAAATCTTAGCAATTTCATGTCTTTCTTCGAATGATTTGCAAATCAGCGAATGGGTCGAGGTTAGTCTTTTATTCTTGTTCTTTCTCCGAGATTTATACCGCAAAAAGCTCATCGACTTAACCTTTATAGTTTTGGGTTTCTCTTTGTTTTGTAGATTGCTGCATTATACTACATGGGAATGGCAGGTCACTTTGCCCTTGGAAACAGCAATACTTTAGCAACCATCGATGTCGCTGGTGCTTTTATCGTAAGCCCTGTGCTTCCTCTTTTCTTTCTAATTCGCTTTCCGTGTTTGGTCTTTAACCAAACACTGACACTCTCACCAAATCCTTTCTTTAGGGAATCTCTAGTCATTCTACAATACTCTCTGGGATATTGATGTTCATGATCACCTATGCATCTCCCATGCTGTTCTTATTATCCCTCGTCATGTACATTGGTGCAAAACTTAGAAACCACTCGCACTCAACTCACCGGGAAATGAGTCTGGGACAAATTTTGAAGCTAAAGCTGGGATTCCCTTGCCTTGTTCCGCTCTGCATCAATTCTATACTGTTGACTGCATACACTGTGGTCTTACTACTCATGAGTAATCACCTCTTTGTGTGGAGCGTCTTCTCTCCCAAGTAAGTCTTTGCTTCTGTCTTACAAATCATCATGCTTGTTTTTTTTCGAGTCATTCATCGATTCTCATGTTTTGTTGTTGATTGTGTTTGGTTGAACAATGGGAACAGGTACTTATATGTGTGTGCAACTACTCTTTGCACATACATTGGAGTTTGTATCGTCGCTGTTACTGTAACCTACACGTTCTCTGTGACTAACAAGACATAACATCTCCTAGTTATGGTCTTTATTTTGTAGTTTAGATACAGTAGAAGAACACTGAATCCAGTTGTTTGATTTCACATTATTCTGATTAATAACACAGAATATTTCTTTTAATGTTAAGTTGACTGTAAGTAAAATTGTCTTATGTTTATATTACTCTTAAGTTTGAATCGATGGTTCTCTTTATAAACAGATCGTGATAATCTTAAACATTACAACATTATTAAACGGCACCCGATTTTAAAAAGAAATTCGATTATAATTGAGAAACTCTTTACTACATCATACTCCATCCGTTTCATATTAGTCGTACGTAAAACTAAGATTCCGGAAACAAAGTTACAAAAAAAATGAATATGAATGAAAATTCAAAATCTATGAATAATTACAAAATTATTCAGTTTTTCAATTATAAGAATTTTAAATTTAATGAAACCTCTTAACTTCAAAACAATCCCAATCGCTGCCAAAAAAAAAAAAAAATGAAAAAATAAAAGCTTATCTATCTCTTCCTTCAGCTTCTCCAAGATTTGGCTGCAGAAACTTCGACTTCTCCTTCATAACTTTCGTTCTCCTAATCACCGTTTTCATTTTCTCCATAACATCCACAAAAGTAGTGATGTTGGTTTGATACTTTTGTAAAATTTCTATTACAGTCTCTAGACTAATTGCGTCTTGTGGCATTTTCGTGTCTAGAATCTTAAATATCTTACAACTCACGACGTTTCCTTGGCGCAACTCTACACAATCTTTGTCAAACGTAAGCCCAAATCTTTGTACGAACAAGTTCCTTATGTACTGAAGTTCCTTAAGCTCGCCGATTCTTGGTGCAGCGTATATCAGTCCAGCTATTTCTTCTTTAGTTTCTTCCGGTAAGAGATGAACATCACTGGCGAGAGATACAACATATACCGAAATTAGGGTTTTGAATAGTTAAGCTTTTACTAATGTTACCTTGTGTTACAAGTTAACAAGAACAACTTACCTTTGATATTTTAAAGGAGATATATTTTGCAAGATGGATGTGCAGAAGTACTCGATTTGATCGTAGGCTATTAGCCTTCTCTCATCTTCATAGAAGTGTTTTGCCTAAGGTTTCAAGGAATACATTAATTAATCGACATATAATATTTTCTCGGTTTCATAATATTAGATGTTTTAGGTGAATGCAAAATGAATTAATGTTTTTTTATTTTGTTTTTCTGGATAATTTGACCAATTATAAAATAGATTACGCAATAGAAATAATCACAAAAAAATTATATACATTTAAATTTTTACATTAAAAAGTTGAAAAAGTTATTAAAACATCATATATAGTGAAACAAAAAAAAATTCTAAAACATCTTATAATATGAAACCGAGAGAGTATAAATTAAAAGCGATCGAGATTTTGATTAATTAAAATGAATATATGTGGTGATTGAGATTAATTATACCTTAGGAAGTGTTTCTGAAAAACGGCCGTTGGAGAGAAGCTGAGCAATATCGGAACGGGCTTGTCTAGCCATACACTCTCTTCTTCTCCGATGTATTTTGATAAAAGATAGCAGATTATGAATATGGTGTTTGCTGCATGCAAATAAGACAGATCATATTAATTAAATGTTTGAACAAGAAACAAAATCTTTACCAAAGTAAACCAAGTTTCTTACCACTTGGAAGCTTTTCGCCATCTTGAAGAACGAAACAAAAGAGTAAACACGTTACTAAAGCATCCAAACTTTGGCTCTGTAATTTTTGCCATAATTATTTCTTTTTTAGCGTAAGTGAAGATGAACAAAAGCTTTTACGTAAGGCGTATAATATAGAACAAAATCTATATTATCCTAAAAGTTTGTAATTAAAAACCATTTAGTGTTATGAAATTACACTTATGGTACTAAACCTTTGAACCACCAAAAAATTCTCCTTCTTGACTTGGTTTTTGAGTCAACTTCTCATTAACCGAATCCGGTTTACAAGGTTAAAAAAAAAACTTTTTTTTTGTATTATTGACTGGAAAATTGTAGACTCTTCTTCGGTGTGTATTAGAGATTTGGAATGATTGTGAAAAAATAATCAGAAGGTTGATAGATTTTATATAATAGATTTATATAATGCTTCAGTGACACAAATAAAAAGGAAATATGTACGCGTGTTCTTGTTTTCCTTTTTTGTTTTTTGTTTTCCCTTTTTCGAAGTTAAGCAATTTAAGAATAATTTGTGAAATCGGATTACATATGATATGAATGATGATAGTGACTTTTCTTTATTACTTTTAGATTATAAGATTTGATATTTCAGATATTCAGTCTTTTTTATATATGTAGACTGTCCCACGAATATAATCACTAAAATATTGTAGTTATTGGTTGACCAAAAAAATTAGTAGTTGAGAAGCAAAACTTTTTCAATTAACATCCATCCAATTAGTTTGATTACATTTTTTCTTTCTTTCTTTTTACCCAAATTCTTCACTTCAGAATTAAGATATGAATAAAATCTTGTGGCTTGTATTTTAAAAATTGAACCGAATTGTTTTGTGACTGATAATTTTTGAACTTTCATATCGATTATACTTTTATTTTGTTTAGAAAGATATATTTGTTTACCAAATTAATTATTCTCTCTTTTGTTTTTAGTTCTTTTGGTTGTACGTTTTTTTACCATATTAAAATTTTCTTGTTACCTAAAAAGTGCTCGTGTCATGGTTGCTTCTAGAGTTGTAGAGTTCTTGTCGAACAAGCAACTGTTAATAAGTTGCAACCACACTAAAACTCTTCAAACTTTCCCCCACCCACTTCTCATCAAACCTCAAACAAATATTTCTCTATAAATACACCAAACCTTATATATAATTTCTCCATCATCAGTCATCACACACATATCTCTACTAAACAACTCAAACCCTAAATCCCCAAAATGGCTCAATGGTTATCACCATCATCCCTTGTCATTGCACTAACACTCACAAGCTTTTTCACCGGTCTCTCAGCTAGTCGCCACCTTCTCCAGTCAACACCAATGATTCAGCCACCAGCTACAACAACATTCCCACCTCTTCCCACAACCACAATGCCACCATTGCCTCCTGCTGCTTCTCTTCCACAGCCCACAGCGTTTCCACCATTACCTAACTCACAGATACCTACTTTGCCTAACCCAACACAGCCCATTAATATCCCAAACTTCCCACAAATCAACATCCCTAATTTCCCAATTTCTATCCCAAATAACTTCCCATTCAATCTTCCTACGAGCATTCCAACTATCCCATTCTTCACTCCACCACCTTCCAAGTGATCAGAAGCTAAGCTCTTTATCTACTTCCCCACGCACAACACGTTACCATATTTCTCTTACATACTTTGTTTGCATGCACATGTTTGTAATGTTTCACATTCTTTTGCTTTTTGTTTGATATGTCATATATTTATGTTGTTGTTTTGTTGTCTGCCATGATTCAGTTGCTTTTGTGTACTTTGTGATATATACAGCGTTGATATTGATATTAATGAATACTTGCTTAGTTTGCTTTCTTCTTCTTTGGGTTATGTTTCGTTTGACTTCTGTTACTGTACACTAATAAACAAATCTTAAGCATTCAACCATCAAATAGCATCAGAATGAAACATACAATCTACACACTATTTTTATCCGGGACAGAATTAAAAATATGATATAAGATAATACATTAATAGAAAAGTAATATTACAAATTCCTTAACAATTTAGACTAATTTTAAAAATTTAGGGGGGGCAATTGCCCTCCCAAAATACACATGTGCATCCGCTTGTGCATATAACCAAACAAGATTTTTTAATATTAACTAAAAATAAAATATTTATGTATAATCTTGAAATCTCTAACGATGTTAAAATTAAGAAAAAAGAAAAAAACAACTCTCTAACAAAATCGTAGGAAGATTTAAGGCCAGATTGGAAGAGTGGAGAAGGGAGGTGTAGCTGTCAGCAGCGGAAGCAGGAGTGGGGAGTGAGGAGCGGAGAGCAAAGAGTAGGGAGCTGTGAGCAGGTTTTTTACATATTATTTTTTTTACATCAGTTTTTTCAAATTTTTTTTATAAAAATGCATTTTAAAAACATTTATTTATGACTATATTATTCTAAAATAAAAAAAATTATGCAAAAAAAAAGTCATAAATAAATAACAAAATTTACAAAATAATCTATCTACGAGCTCTCCATATCTGCTCTGCAATGTTGTTTCGAATACCCGCCATATATGCATCACCTGTAGGTATATAATCACTTTGAGTTTCATCATCATCATCAGAATCTGACAATTCCAACAGTTCTTGTTCCATATGTTCGTACTCATCAAAATCTTCATCATTTCTTGTTGATTTCCAGGGAAGTCTTTAGCACTTGTATGGTTTCCAAGTGTCAATAGAATCATTGCATGCTTGGATTTCTGAACGATTAAAATATATTGTTTGAAAGCTTACCTAAGTTCTCTTAACGTTTTGTGAAGTGATAATCGTTGGGTTGAGCTGTTCATATTTATAGGGTTTTTTTTTACATTATTAAGAATTTTATTTAAGATATTATGCTTACAATAAAAGATTGTATGAAAAAATCTAAATAAATTCTATTAATTTTGTGAAGAAAATCTGTTAATTTAAATTTGAATCAGAGAATATTTAAAGCATATTCCAGTATATTGTAAATTTTGACTTGAGTCAAATATTTTTTTTACCGAAAATTTATCCTTTAACAGAAAAATAAAATTTAAATATTTTGATTAATTTTTTTTTGCAAATTAAACGTTCCTCAACTCTCCAATATCCAGCGTGATAACGCTTTAATGATAATGGCAGTTCCACTTTTTTAGCCACATGTGTGGCATATCAAAAAAAATCTTTGATTGGCGTTATTATTTAGTGGGGACCCCTAAACGTCCCTAAAAAAGCTTTACCAATCTGACCTTTAGTGTAAATCTCAAATAAGATTCTTTGGTTTTTAAATTTTTAAATCAGTTGCTCAAATGTTAATATTAATACGTTTACAAGAAAAATTATGCAACACAAAAACATTCACGAGCTAGTTGATTACTACTACCTAAAACTTTTGAACCTGAACGGGGACAAGAAATGTTACAAGCATTAACATCAAGATCATAATCATCTTATTAGAAGAAAATTAGATTAGCAAATTAAACGAGAAATCTCCATAGGGCTTGATATATGTTAAGATTATATAACCAAAAAGCTCAATTTTAAGGTAAGTATCTTTCTTTTTCTTCTTCTTTAAAGATTCATCATCCGGTACTCGATCATTACCGAGGATTCACTATTTCTTTATTTAACAAAACCGCGTTTCCTAACGGATTCATTTTCAAGGATGTTATTATATAATTTACCAAGATTAACCGTTGATTAGTCAGATACTCTAATCGGACGGTCCTGCGTTTGTCCTTTACGGTTTTTGTCTGTCTCGGCAGATTAGATGGGTTTCAAACTTTCAATATGTAGGCGTAATAGAGTTCAAGTTAGGCCCAATAAGGCCCATTAATTTATATTTCAACCGTATGATTTTTCCTCCATCTCTGCGAATTAAAAATAAAGTCTAAATTTTTGATAAGGTCAACAGTCAACCGTAGGCTACTCCGACATCGTAGGTGACACGTGTGAATTTATAATTTATAAAAAGATTTAAAACGCCTTTTACTTGGCGGGAGAGGTATATGTCATTTAGTCAACTCTCTTTAGACCATTTTGGCCCAAATGTCCTCTTACGGCCACACAAACAGAGATCATTAAACATGGTTTTTATGTGCTTAATTATATTTTATCTCCTTCTTTGTTGCGTAATTGAATTTTTCAAATAAAAAGTCAATGATGGTATAATTGATCTCGTGCCATACTACAAGACAAGCAGGGTTGAAAACAGAATTTACATCAGAACCAAATTTTTTTTTTTTTTTTAAAGGACATCACAATAATTATTTTACGATAAACTTAGATTTGTAAATTGAGCAAAACATGTGGTATATTATTGGTTTATATATTAGTATAATATCATTGTGTCACCTGTCTCACCTCAATTAGAACTTGATTGGGATTAAAGAAAATTCTTGGTCAACCAAATGTATTATCTGCATTGAATTGAATCTATAATTGTAATCTTGAACTTATCTATCCACAGCAGTTGGAAATTTTAAATAATTGAAATAAATAAGCTAGGGTCTGTTTCAAAGTCACCGTGAAAAATAATCAGATTAGTAGTGTCTTAAAATGTCTCATTGTAATTAATTTATTTGACAAAGCCTGTTAGAGTATTAGACTAGACAAGATAACAAACATAGCTGAATTTTTTTCTTATTGTTTAATCCCTCTTTAATATAGTACAAAAGTTAGCTATTCCCAAATTAAATGTCAATTTTAAATAAGTTGACGATGGAGAGCAAGAGGATGTCAAATATATAGGCTATATAATATAGCATACGGCAATTGTTTTTTTTTTTTTTTTTTTTTGGACAAATAAGCATACGACAAATAAAAATATTGTCCGGTTAAGACTTACGAGTTAAAAACTTAAAACCCTGCGAGTGGTCTCCTACAAGTTACCGCGCCACTTTCCAGAACTTGAATTGTTACATGAAAAAAGTTTGAAGAATATAAATAAATTACGAGCTTATTCGTGGAAGCGGTATACTATTATATTATGTAATCATCAATTACATACACTGGTTATTTATTAGAGAGATTGATTTAAATTGTTTTACCATGTAAGATTTTATCTTAAAAACTCTGAAAATATGAGTTGACACAATTTAATTTATATTAAATTAATATTTTGGATGTTATATGTTTTTTTTAGTTCAACTTGAACATTTATCATTTAAAAGAAAACTGGACAATAAATAACAAAAACTATGGATGAATTTATTTGTGCAGATGATATGAATTTATGATTAATTACCTCATTTAACAACAATACACCTATTAAAATAAAAAATAATGCATATTTTAAAATTGAAAATCTAAAGTTATTTTAAAATAATACTCTCCCCTCTAGACAAAGTAATATTTTAATCCAACAATAACAACATGTGAGAAACGTTAGCATCGGACAATTAAAGACCAAAGGACTCGACTCCTCGTGCTTCACCGCGAAGGCCTCTAAATTTAATGGGTTGGTGCTCAATTGATAATGAGGCAACAAAAATAAAACAATACTCTTCTATTCTTTAGTTGGAGCAAGATTGTGTAACTTTTGATGAACGAAACATCCTAAATTGAATCACAAATTGATACAGTATCTGGAATTACATAGCTATCAAGTGAAGATTTAAGCAACCAAATCTTCGGTTGAATATTTTTTTAGGGCAATTGTTTTAAATAGCACAAAATGAAGTTTTTATGATATATTTAACACACAATTTTATTTTGGACATAATTAGTATTATTAAAAAATAATTTTATTATATAGCATAAATCTCCTAATTTTATATTTTTAGGGTTTAGAATTTAGGGTTTAAGATTTCTAAACTCTAAACCCTAAATCCTACCCTTACCTTCTAAAAAGTATACCTTAAATTCTAATATAGTTAACCCAAACTCTAAAATTTAAATTATAAATTTTATAAAATGCTATTTTGTTTTGTGCTAAATATAAAACAAAATCTGTGTTATTTGAAATAATTTTTTTTTTTTTTTCGTTATGTAAACTACATGAATACAATTTGCATGAGTTTTGTATATGAGTACAAAACAAATAAAATAAAATAAACGTGGAATATATTTCCATGAGATGCAGTAAGAGGCAGAGCCATCAATTGCCTAGTGAGAGGTAGGTAAGTCTATTATGAGGCTGTAAGAAGAATCTTTGATTTTATATTAAACTGAGCTTTATGGACCTATGGTCACCATTAGATGGCTCTAAAGATGTCTGACACTCAAATTTTACAGTATGGTTTCTGATTCCATATTCTATATCTTTTTAGTTTTATAAACTACATAAAGGAATTTGCACATTTCATAGTATTCTTACATAATATTGTAGTAATAAAAAGGGGTTGACTGATGTAGATTAATAGGAGCATAATAGCTGAATCATGTAGTAATAATTATAGAACTAAATAGAACGAGTATATATATATATATATATATATATATATATATATATATATTAAACTAAGTAAAAATGCCAGAATGATAACAAAAATATATAGTTATGAGTTATGACTTTGACTAAAGTTTTAACTTAGTTATTAATTATATTTTTAAAACGGTGCATAATGATTAAAAAAATATCGGACCAAAAAAAATTGAAATAAAAATTAAATGATAACTTTAACTAATATTTTTTCAACATTTCTAATGACCAAAACAATAAAATTCGAATAAACGTTATTGTTGATCGATAAAACTAATCTGTAGAAAATTTTCTAAAATATTCAAAACCTTCATAAAGAAAAAATAAACACAAAAACACTTAAAGTAAATCATTCTAATTAGAATCTTCCCATCCCCTCTGCATGTATTCTTCATGTTATAAATAACAAACAAAAAACGTTAATTCTTATTTTAGCTAGTACATTATTTCTAAAATGCATACTGCACATTTTAGTTTATGTGAATGAATGCAAAATAACAATTTTCACAAATGATTCTATTGACCTGCACCGTGACAAGCCTCCATTATTTAATATATTTCAAAAATCAAATAAATCTAAAACCATCGTATGCAACCCTGATAAAATCATCGCATTCTATGATTAGATACCAAGATCATAATTTTACTAAATAAATTCAAAGAAATGATGAGAAAAGGAATTTATTATTCCTCAAGGAATAATCAAACATGGAAAAAAAGAACAATGAAAGCATCCCATGTGACAGTGGGGTGGAAAATAATTCAAGTGGGGAAAGTATCCTCCATTAAATCTCTCTAACCAATGAAAAAACACTGTCAATCCGGTTCAGACAAAACAAATGTGAAAATGATGCCAAGAAGAAATATCATACTTTCTTTTGTCTGTTTTTTTTTTCTTATAAAATTTTATGATGAAAATGTTTTCCCGTTAAGAAAAGCTAATAAAATAGTTAGAAAAACAAAATTTCCGGTACGTATACGCTGCATGAAAAAAAGAAAATTCCAAATTTTATAACAAGGACTATGTTACCTATGTATATGTCTATGGACTGGGAAAAAAAGTTTATGGTAAGGAACAATCGTATGAGGTGGATATTTTTAAAATATTATGAACATTTCATAATTTAGTTTTATTTCATTTAATTTTTATTTCATTTATTACTACAATATTATGTAAAAATACTATGAAATGTGCAAATTCCTTTATGTAGTTTATGGTAAGGAACAATCGTATGAGGTGGATATTTTTAAAAAGTTTATGGTAAGGAACAATCGTATGAGGTGGATATGTCTATGGACTGGGAATCGTAGTTATTCCTAATTGTTAGGCGTTAGGTTACTTAAGAGTTTAGAATGTTTATTTTTAAAAGATACTAGGTAAATACCCGCACTACGTTGCGGGGTTTTTCTTCAATATTTTTGGTTTTTATTATATTTAGTAAATTATATTCTTATGGGCATTATATTGAAATTTTTTTTTTGAACAAAGATTCAATCTCCCTCCCAAAGAAATCTTTGAAATCAAGTGACCTATCAGTACTTGTTAAAACAACATAAAAATGTCTTTTTTTTTATTTAAAGTAAGTTTTTTGGTAAAATCAAAATATTATTATCTATTAAAAAATTTAAATTATAATGATTTCAGTAACAATATAAAAAATATTAAATTATTATATGTTTGAGATAATAATAAATTAAATTAATTCGTGAAATTAGTATATTAGTGATAACACAATGATGATATTTATAATAAAATAATTATAATAAAAAAATATAAAAAGAAAACAAATAGTTCTGGTGAATATCTCACCATAAGATCATGTAGATATATACAAATGAACGTATACCGAAAGAAAATAAATAAATCTTCTGAATAGTGATATTGTGTGGTTCTCTTATATTGCATTGAAGTTCTTAAACCATCAAATGGATTTTAGGAACATCTGTATTGCATGCTTAGAACTTAAAGCAATATAGATAAACATACATTATTATGTGGAAGAGAATATAAGTGGGACATCTTAGTTTTATGGTTTTGATAAAAAACTTTCAACAATAGAATGTGCAGTTCGATTTTTTCTGCATTTGATTTTTTATTCGTTGCATCAGCTTCAAACTTTGAGCTTCATGTTTAATATAGATCAGACTGAGTGAAACTCACATCGTGTTCTTCAAATCCGTAGAGATAAAACTTGTTGGTCTTCCCACTACAAGAAAACTGGCGAGAAACTGACGGCCAAATCCGTCGGGAATCCGTCGGAATTGACCAATACAGACGGCTTTCCGACGGATACGTCCGTCGCTTCTATCTCGTCGGAAATGGAACATCCGTCGGAAATCCGTCGGAATTTCCGACGGATTTCCGACGGATAATATGAATCAGAAATCTGTCGGAAAGCCGTCGGTTTACGTGTTCCGGCGAGCCGTCGGAAATCCGTCGGTTTACGTGTTCCGGCGAGCCGTCGGGAATCCGTCGGTTTACGTGTTCCGGCAAGCCGTCGGAAATCCGTCGGTTTACGTGTTCCGACGAGCCGTCGGGAATCCGTCGGTTTTTCCGGTTCCGTTAAACCGTCGGAAATCCGTCGGTATGCTCGTTTCATCAATCCGTCGGAAATCCGTCGGAATATATGCCGTCGGAAATCCGTCGGAATAGTCCGACGGATTTCCGACGGACTGGGTAAATTATAATAAAAAAAAATTTATTTAATAAATAATTATATATTCCGAATTTTAATTAAAAAAAATTTATTTAAATTTCAAAATAATTTAATAAATATTTAAAAATATAGAAATGAAATAAATATTAATAGTAATAATTTAAAACAATTACAAAATTCATATTTTATATAATTAAAAATTAAAAAATTAATTCTCAAATATTGAAAAAAAAAAAAAAAAAAACCTTATAACATTATTTTATCCTAAAACTAAAATTACAAAATATAAATCTAATAATTTTATCCTAAAACTAACATTACAAACCTTAAACTAACATTAAAAACCAAAATCTAAATCTAACATTCCAAACCTAAAACTAAACATTATAGAAACATAAAATAAACATTTCAAACCTAAATCTAATTACAAAACCTAAATCTAACATTATTATCCTAAATCTAAAATTCCAAACTTAAATCTAACATTCAAAACTTAAATCTAACATTCGAAAATCTTAATATAACATTATTATCCTAAAACTAAAATTCCAAACCTAAATATGTTAATTGAAAACCTAAATCTAACATTCCAAAATATAAATCTAACAATTTTATCCTAAAACTAACATTATAAACCTTAAACTAACATTAAAAACCAAAATCTAAATATAACATTCCAAACCTAAAACTAAACATTAGAAACCTAAAAGAAACATTTCAAACCTAAATCTAATTACAAAACCTAAATCTAACATAATTATCCTAAAACTAAAATTCCAAACCTAAATCTAACATTCAAAACTTAAATCTAACATTCGAAAATCTTAATATAACATTATTATCCTAAAACTAAAATTCCAAACCTAAATATGTTAATTGAAAACCTAAATCTAACATTCCAAAATATAAATCTACCAATTTTATCCTAAAACTAACATTATAAACCTTAAACTAACATTTAAAACCAAAATCTAAATCTAACATTCCAAATCTAAAACTAAACATTAGAAACCTAAAAGAAACATTTCAAACCTAAATCTAATTACAAAACCTAAATCTAACATAATTATCCTAAAACTAAAATTCCAAACCTAAATCTAACATTCAAAACTTAAATCTAACATTCGAAAATCTTAATATAACATTATTATCCTAAAACTAAAATTCCAAACCTAAATATGTTAATTGAAAACCTAAATCTAACATTCCAAAATATAAATCTACCAATTTTATCCTAAAACTAACATTATAAACCTTAAACTAACATTTAAAACCAAAATCTAAATCTAACATTCCAAATCTAAAACTAAACATTAGAAACCTAAAAGAAATATTTCAAACCTAAATCTAATTACAAAACCAAAATCTAACATTATTATCCTAAAACTACAATTCCAAACCTAAATCTAACATTCAAAACTTAAATCTAACATTCAAAACTTAAATCTAACATTCCAAACCAAAATATGTTAATTGAAAACCTAAATCTAACATTATAAAATATAAATCTAACAATTTTATCCTAAAACTAACATTATAAACCTAATTCTAACATTGAAAAACTTAAATCTAACATTGCAAAATCTAAATATAACATTTTTATCCTAAAACTAACATTCAAACCTAAAATCTAACTTTGAAAACCTAAATCAAACACTCTAAAATCTAAATATAAGATTCCAAACCTAAAACAAAGATTCAAATCTCATCTCTAACTTCACAATAACTAAATCTAACATTCCAAAACTTAAAACTAACATTCCAAACCTAAAACTAACATTTATAACTTAAAACTAACATTTAAAACATAAATCTAACATTCCAAACCTAAATCTAACATTCCAAACCTAAATCTAACTTTGAAAACTTATAACTTCACCTAAATCTAACAATCACTCTCATTCACTCTGATTTTTCGAGTGAGGTCGCGCTTATAAACAGAATTTTCCGACGGAACGTCCGTCGGAAATCCGTCGGAAAGTTTGAAATTATTTCGTAAAATTCAACTAACGCGGGAGACGAAAATGTTTGATTGTGCCAAAATTTCACTGTCCGTCGGAAATCCGTCGGAATTTCCGACGGATTTCCGACGGACTTTAGAAATAATTTCGTAAAATTCAACTAACGCGGGACACGAAAACGTTTGATTTTTGCGAAAATTTCACTGTCCGTCGGACTTGAGAAAAATATATATTATTCCTTTTGTCAGACAAACCTTAAAAACGAACACGTGTTTCTCTAAACCCGTCGGAAATCCGTCAGAAATTTCCGACGGATTTCTGACAGTTTGTGGTTTCGTGAGTTTTTTTCGATTCGTTTCAATTGAAATATGTTTGTTGTGTTGTTTATTAATGATTTCAATGATAAGTTTACAATATTCACCTCCGTGTATAAGAATTTATCAAAATTAAGATTTATACTTAGGAACTAGTAAACATTTAAGTTAAACTATATATTTCATTATGAAGAACTTTAGTGTAAATCATCCCAAAATCTTGAAAACAATAATTTAACCTAAATACTAAGTTTAAATTGTGTTATATCTAATAATCTTATAATATAATAAGTTGTTTGAGGTTTATTGTGTAAAATTTGTCAAAAAGCCATGAAACCCCAAACCGTCGGAAATCCGTCGGAAATTTCCGACGGAAATTTCCGACGGAATTCCGACGGTTTGCGGTTTCATGGCTTTTTTTTTTAACAGTTTCAATTGAATTGTTTTTGTATTATGTTATATTCATATTGGTTTGAATGATAAGTTTAGAATATATTAATCAAAATTTCGATTGTCACTTAAGAACCGGTATTTAATTAATATTTATAATAATTTAAAAATTCACATACTTGAAAAATAATAAAATTCTAATTGTTTTTTAAAATAGAAAAAAAACATAAAACTTTAATATTAAATTATTCGAAATAAAAATTAAAACAACAGAAAATATTAAACATAAAGTGGTTTCTAACAAATAATTAAAAAAAAAACATAAACAAGATCTAAGGTGGTGGTGGTGGGTATTGAGCCATGAATGCTTCCATCCTAGCCGCCATCGCTTGGTTTTCCTCTGTGAGGCGTTGCACCGTAGTCTCGATTTCCTCCACTTTAGCTTCTAAATATGGACCGTGAGAACCTCCGTAATAGCGTGACGTAATGGAGGATGAAGTATCGTCGGGAAGACCATAATACCGGCCTTTAGACCTCGGAATAGCCTGCGGAAGCAATAAAAAAGTTGACTAAAAATTGAAAATGAATTAAAACTTGAATAAAAAAAAAAATTTTACTTACCTCAAATACGAACTCGTTTTCCTTCTCCAAAGGAACTTCGGTTAGGGGAGGAGTTCCTTCAATGATTGGTTGAGAATTTAGGAACTCTTCACGCATCCTATTGACGTTCTCGACGATATCCAGAGTGACTTGATCGTGGATTACACCATCCTTGCCGGTGTGGACAGCTTGGAGCAATCTCAAATTAGATGGTTCGACACCATCTTCCCGAAACTGCATGCAAAATAAAGTAATTGAGTAAAATTTGTGAATCTTAAACTTAAAAAAAATTAATGAATGAAAATTGAAGGGATAAAAAAAAACTTACTAGTTCTTTTGCTTTCGTCGCCTTGCTCTTCGCACCTACATTGTGCGTCGCTTTGCCCTTTCCTTTGCGATCGCTGTTCCGGGATGCAGAATATTTTGCGGCGGATTCTCTGGTAGCCTCTTCAGTCCAGTAAGCGATGAACCCGTTAAATAGATCCGGGTTCGAAACCAAGTCCCTTGGCACATCATTCTGCTTCCACTTTTCTTTCCACTCGTTTATCTTCCATGAATACGCCCGTGCGCATTTTTTATCGAATTCGCGTCTAACCGAAGCGGTTAAGTGACTGTCCCACCTGAATTCTTGCTGCAAATTAAAAATAAGATGAATTAGAATAATTTAAAAAATTTAAATTCAATTTTAATAGAAAAAACAAAATAAATACATTACCGCAAATTGGCGAAACCACATATCCCTATCTTGGATCGGCATTGAGCTGTATGTTGGATATGGATGCTGAAGCATTCCTTGACACATTCGGTTGATTGACTTTGAGATCCCAGTGTGCGATTGGTCAAACCTACAAAACAATTTAATTAATAAAACCCTAATTAGTTTAAAAAAAGTACATTTATAAATTAAATAAATAAACAATTACAAAAACTTACCAAATGTCTCTTCCTTGACAATCTGGATGAAGACGTGGAAGTCTTTCTCGTCCCGGAAGATTCATAAAGTCCTCGACACTCATCTGCGTCGGAGCAGTTGCGGTTGGTGCCGGTGAATGAGTTTCCGGAATCTGTGTATCCGGAATATGTGTGGACGGCGTAGGAGAACTCCTCGCAGCTGTACTCCTACGGTGACGACGATGTCCGCTCGTAGACTCGACGTATGCTCCATAATCCCTACATAAAAATTTATAACAAAACAGAATCATTATAAAATTTTAAAAATAGACATAAATTTATAAAATATATTTCATAAATCATTGTTCATAACTTATAATTTGAAAATAATTTTTTAAAAATAGACAAAAAAATACGAAAATCATTAAAAAATTTAAAATTCAGTTTTTAAAAAAAAATCATAAGAAATATATTTATTATTAATTGTCTCAAATAATTATAAATATGTTCACAATTATAAATATATTAATTATTTTCAATATATAAATTATATCCAAAAATTTCAAAATCTAAAAAAATCCTAAATCAAAAAATCAATTTGTAAAATCAATTTCTATTTCAATTTCAATTCCAAAACCAAAAATTAAAAACAAAAAATCCTAAATCTAGATCTAACAATCATAATTTCAAAACCTAATATAGGAAATCCAAATTTATAACCAAATAACCCAAAATCATAATCTAAATTCCTAATCTAAATTACCTCAACCAAATCTATAACCAAATTCCATAGATCTAAATTTCAAAACCCTAAATCCACAAATCTAACAAATTAAACTCTTAATAAACATTAAAAACTTACATGTTTTTTTGAGACCCAGCCATTGGAAGAAGATTTGATGGAAAACTTTGAAGAATCGATGGTTTGAAGAATTTTGTTGAGTTTTGTTGATTTTCTCGAGTGAATGGCGAAGAAGACGATCTGGTTTATTTATTCGCGTATTCCGACGGATTTCCGACGGCTAATCCGTCGGAAATCCGTCGGAATTAACTAACTATTAACACGCGGCATTGGGAAATCCGTCGGCATGCAGCAAATATTAACACGCGGCATTGGGAAAGTATCTTCAATCCGTCGGAAATCCGTCGGAATTTCCGACGGATACTCACGAATTTCGTCGGAAATCCGTCGGAAAAATGTTTATTTATTTTGGAGATCCTGAGGGTCGAACTGTAGCCCTCTAGGATAATTTATACAGTTTAAACCATTGAGCCATGTTATGTAATTGGTTAAATATCAAAAGATATATATATATATATATATATATACATTATATGATTTAAAACATTCACATTATATGATTTACATTATATGATTTAAAATATAATTATATGATTTAAAACATTCACATTATATGATTTACATTATATGATTTACATTATATGATTTAAAACATTCACATTATTTGAATAGTGTTAAAAATGAATAAATTATTTTTGTTAAATAGCTGCGCTCGATTAGAGCTGCCTACGTACCCATATCGGGATCAAGCCAAACCGTAGTTCATTGTACAAATTTATTACTTTTGCAAGATATTTTTTAATTCTCCTTGTTATTCTCCTTGTTCGTCTTCCTCTGATGATGTTGATCCTTCAGATGTAATTGAGTCTGTATCGTCATAAAATTCTCCTTGTTCTTCTTCTGACTCGGAATGAACTATACCGATTTGTGTGAAATCAAGCACAAGATCGACACCAGTAGAGGCCGCAACTGGATCCATTGGAGTACTTATGCTTGGCTGCATGGCATCGTGTTGAGAAACTCCATAAATTCTTCCTCTAGGGCTTATTGCAGTAACTGTGACCCAAGGATCTGACCGCCGTGTTATGCGAGGGTAACGAACGTAGCACACCTATAAAGAAATACAGAAATTTTCGTAAGTAAACGCCGAAATAAACATTAAAATTAGTAAAAACACAACATTTAATTGAATCAAACCTGATCTGCTTGTGACGCTAGAATGAATGGATCATAATGTTGTAGTCTCCGATTTGTGTTAACAGAAGTAACACCAAATTGGTCCACGACAACACCACGACCAAGTACTGGATCATACCAATCACACTTAAAAACAATGCACCTCAAGTCTAACATTCCTGGGTACTTAACTTCCAATATTTCCTGAAGAATGCCGTAGTAAACATCATTACCAGACTTCACAGAAACACCATAATCTGCAGATGGTCTTGTCCTTCTTTCGTCATGAATCCTAAAGCCATATCCCCGACTGCAATACCTAGGATAAGACTTTGCACGGTAGATTGGACCACTAACAAATTCCATTAACCATGTCGGAAATGTGGCTCCGCTCTTTATTCCTTCAGGAATCTACGAAAACAATTAACCGCAATTAACATAAATGACATTGACACTTATTTGAAAATAATAGGGTTTTGTTAAATCTTACGTAAAATTCCCTAAACCAAGTCATAAAATCTTCCTCCTTATGTTGTTGAAGCTCTTCTTCTGACCTATCCACAAACCACCCGCGTATTAATGCCATGTAAATCCTGTACGAAAACCACATTTGTATGAAAGTTAATAAATTAAATATAATATATTCGAATATATATATACATTGTCATAAATAAAGTTTTTTACCTTTCATATTCCGCAATTTCCTCACAGTTTGTTAGGATATACATATGCAAGTGTTTAACCTCTTGTTGTGATAATGTGCGTGTCTTGCTTTTTCCACTCACTCGACCAACTTGGGAAAACAACTCAGGAACTACGACGGGATAAATCGCTCTCTCATTACGATCATCATGGCGACCAGGACGTCTACTCTTTGTACGAACTTCGGATGGGAAGTAATATTCAGCAAACTGTGACACTTCGTCGTTGAGGCTCTGTGCGACAATAGATCCCTCTACTCTACTTAAATTTTTAACCTTTTTCTTCAGATGAAACATATACCGCTCAAAAGGATACATCCAACGGTATTGAACTGGACCTCCTAGTGCAACTTCTCGTGGGAGGTGGATAGGAAGATGTTCCATCACATCAAAGAAAGATGGCGGAAATATCTTTTCAAGGTTACAAAGGATCACGGGGATATTGACCTCTAAGTTTCGGATTCCGTCAACAGTAAGTGTTCTTGTGCATAAATCTCGAAAGAAAGAACCAACTCCTGCAATTGCTTTGTAGACATCTGGATCAAGAAGATGGGCAAAAGCGAAAGGAAGAAGCCGCTGCATCACAACATGACAATCATGACTCTTCATTCCTGTAAATTTCCCTTCTCCATAATCTATGCAATTACGCAGATTTGATGCATACCCATCAGTGAATTTGACATCATCGCGAATCCAATCAAAAAATTCCCTTTTCTTATCTCCTTGCAACCCGTACGGAGGAAATATGTATTTACCATCCGGCTGAACTTCAAGAAAAGCCCTATCGCAAATCTCGGCCAAGTCTAATCTAGATTTGATATTGTCTTTCGTCTTGACTTTGACGTTTAAGACAGTGTTCATGATGTTCTCAAAGAAGTTTTTCTCAACGTGCATCACATCTAGATTGTGCCGCAATAAATGGGTCTTCCAGTAAGGCAGATCCCAAAAAATACTCTTCTTGTGCCAGTTATGAACTTCACCGGCACCGTACACAACTTCATGTCCATTACCCCCACAGTCAGGAGTCCTATCAGCACCAAAATCTCTCAATTGTTCTAATAAAGTATATCCGTCTATCTCAGGAGGTGGCGCATCAAACACTTTCTTAGACTTCGTAAACAATGTTCTAGACCGACGATACGGATGATCACTCGGTAGAAACCTTCTATGACAATCAAACCAACAACTCTTTCTTCCGTTCCTAAGTTGGAATGCATCAGTGTTGTCTTGGCAATACGGGCATGATAATCTCCCATGAGTTGTCCATCCAGATAACATACCATATGCTGGAAAATCGCTTATGGTCCACATAAGAACCGCACGCATGTTAAAATTTTGTTGGCATGAAACATCGTAGGCTTCAGCACCATGCTCCCATAGCATTTGTAACTCATAAATCAATGGCTGGAGGAATACATCGAGTGATCTCTTCGGATGATCTGGGCCAGGAACAAGAATGGAGAGAAACAAAAACTCTCGACGCATACACAGAGATGGAGGCAAATTGTAAGGAGTTACAATTACAGGCCACAACGAATACTTCCTTCCATGCTTCCCAAATGGGTTAAAACCATCTGTGCATAACCCGAGGTACACATTCCGGCGCTCGTACGCAAAATCCGGATAGGTAGACTGAAAATGTTTCCACGCCTCTGCGTCTGAAGGATGTGTAATATCTCCATCTTGACGATGCTCTCCATGCCATCTCATTGGCTCTGCCGTACGCTGAGATGTATATAACCTCTTCAATCTATCTGTTATTGGTAAATACCACATACGTTTATATGGAATTGGAACTCGACCACTCGTTTCCTGATACCGCGGTTTGCGACAAAATCGACAGCTGTTACGGTTTTCATCTTCTCTCCAATATAGCATACAATTGTCGATGCACACATCTATCACCTTATACGGCAAACCAAGACCAGCTACAAGTTTCTGTACCTCGTAGTACGATGCGGGTAAAAGATTATCTTCAGGCAATAAATCTTTCGCCCAGTCTGTTATCGCATCAACACACTCCTCTGACAAATTGTGGTCCGTCTTAATCGTCATCAATCTAGTGGCAGATGATAAAGGCGAATGACCTTCTCTACACCCCTTATAAAGTGGCTGCTTTGATGCGTCTAACATACCAAAAAATCTTCCTGCTTCTAAATTAGGTTCTTCAAACCTATCTCTCTCTTCACTGCCATACTGTACATTCTCTCTAAACGCATCATTTACCATCTCAACGGTGCCTACACCTACATCTACTTCCGTTCTATCTCCTACAAATTCCGAGACTGTTGGTCCACTACTACTACTACCATGATCATAATTTGTTTCCCCATGTAGATACCAAATCTTATAACCCGGCGTAAATCCATTGGTATACAAGTGATGCCAAACTATCTCTACCGCAACATTACGAGAATTTCTACAAATTGAACATGGACATTTCAACTTACCTAATTTAAGTACACGCGGTTGATTTCCAGCCAATTTCATGAACTCGACTATGCCTCGTGCATATTCCTCGTTTAAGAGGTTCGTCTCCGAATTCATCATTGGTTCGTCCATCCATGATCGAAAATATCTAGACATATCTTTCCACTTTTTTTTGTTTATAATCGCATGAATATCATAAGAAAATAGAGAGAGAGATGGAATTGGAGTAAAATGAAATGAAGAGTGTGGAAACATATTTATAAACACGCATCCGTCGGAAATCCGTCGGACATCCGTCAGAATGCAACGGCACCATACAACGGTAACATGCGATACCAACGGCTCTTTTAACGTTCATATTTTCCGACGGATTTCCGACGGATTAGTCGGCAATCCGTCGGAAATCCGTCAGAATGCAACGGCACCATACAACGGTAACCTGCGATACCAACGGCTCTTTTAACGTTCATATTTTCCGACGGATCTCCGACGGATTAGTCGGCGATCCGTCGGAAATCCGTCGGAAATGGCGGTGGTGCTATCCGTCGGAAATCCGTCGGAATTTTCTGACGGATATCCGACGGATTTCCGACGGTCATACGTCAGTCGGAAATCCGTCGGAAATACCGACGGATTTCCGACGACCTAAAAAAATGCAATTGCGTCAGAAATCCGTCGTTTTACCGTCGGAATTTTCCGACGGACACAGGTCCGTCGGAAATTCCGTCGGTTTTCCGGCTGTTTTCTTGTAGTGTCCGTGATAAAGAGATAATGAATATGAAATAAAAAAATATGAGTCTAAACAAAGAAAAGTGACGTGAGTGTGGATCGACTACAGTTTTTTTTTATATAATTTCAGATTTATGTTTATGATGGATTTGAAAAATATTAGAAAACGTGCTAGAAAGCGGAAGAGAATGAGAGATGAATTTGAATTTAACGTGAACTAAATTTTTAGAGAAAGATAAAAAGATTTGAAAAATCTTAATACAGTGTCAAATTTTCAAATATCATATAATCATGGAGTGGTGTGTCGTGTGTAAGAAAATTTAGGATTAATTGGTTGTTTGTTTTCCCGATTTTTTTTGTTGCTTAAATTTTTGTTTCAAACTATGTATAAAAATATAAAATATGAGTAAGTTGCATTTTTTTGTTAACTTTTTATTAGGTTTTTTTAAAATATAACACAAATTCCATGTGTCATGTTTTTATTGGTCAAATGAATTTATGTTTTATAAAATAAATAATTAAATATGATGTGTCTAATTAAATATGATGTGTTTAATTAAAATGTTCTTATTGGATTATAAAGTTTTTTCATTTATTGACATGTCAACACCAAAATCATTAAAAAATCTGATGTGTCAACACAAGGAGAGGCACTTGTGTTATTATAGTGTTGATTAGGTAAATATCCGCGCTAAGCCGCAGAGATTTTCTTTTAACTTTTTTTATATATTTAAATTTAGTAAATTATTTTTATGGACAATTAAGAGTTATTTTTCATTGGATCAAGGATTCAACCTTTTTCTGAAGGATCAGGTGAGATAAAAACAATATAAAAATGTTTTTTCTAATTATTTAAAGTAAGTTTTTTTGATAATATCAAAATATTATAACCTATTCAAAAAATCTAAAATTATGATGATTTCTTTAACAATATAAAAAATATTAAATTATTCTATGTTTGAGGTAATAATAAATTAAATTAATTCGTTATATTAGATTTTTTGGTGATAACACAATGATGAAATTTATAATAAAAAAGTTTATAATAATGAATATAGAAAGAAAACTAATAGATCTTGTAATGAACATATACTAAAAGAAAATAAATAAATCTTATGAATAGTGATATTGTGTTACTTTCTTATATTGTATTGAAGTTCTTGAACCATCAAATGGATTTTAGGAACATTTGTATGGTTTATCTGAAGATTGCAAGCTTATAACCAAAAGCAAGATAGATAAAATATATTATTACGTTGAAGAGAAGATAAGTATGACACTTTAATTTGATGATATTGATAAGAAGCTTTCAACAATAAAAAGTACAATTCGATTTTTTTCTGCAGTTGATTCTTTAACTGTTGCACCAGCTTCAAACTCTAAGTTTTATGTTTAGTAGAGAGGTGAGTGAAACTCGCATCGTGCTTTTTAAATCCGTAAAGATGACAAAACTTGATGTTCTTTCGAGATAAAGAGACAATGAATCTAAAATAAAGAAATATGAATCTAAGATAAATAAAAATGACGTTAACTTGGATCGAATACAATTGTAATTTCAGATTTATGTTTTTGGCAGATCTGAGAAATATTATAAAAGTGGTAGAAAGCGGGAGAGAGTGAGAGACGGATTTGAGTTTAACGTGAATTGGATTTTTAGAGAAAGATAAAAAGGTTTGAAAATTTTTGAACTAGTTTCAAACTTCCAAATATCATATAATCAAAGTGTGGTGTGTCGTGTGTGAAAAATTTTAGGATTAGTTGGTTGTTTGTTTTCTCGATTTTTTTGTTGCTTAAATTTTTTGTTCAAACTACATGTAGAAAAAAATATAAAATCTGACAAAACTGCGTTTTTGTTTGTTAATTTTTTATTAAAATTTTAAATTATTAAACAAATTCCACATGGTATATTTTTATTGGTCAACTGACTTGTTTTTTACAAAATAAATAATAATTATGTATGATGTGTATAATTAAATCTGATGTGTCTAATTAAAATAATTTGATTGGATCTTCAAAAATTTTCATTAATTGACATGTCAACACCATAATGCTTAAAAATCTGATGTATCAACATTTGGAGAAGCACTTGTGTTATTATAGTGTTGATTTTAATTTTATTGAAACTGGTTTGAAACGGATTCCATCGTAGAAAAAGATCAATAAATTAAATACAAAGAAAAGACTTTAGAATGTTTTAAGTTGTTAGATTGAGAGTCGATATTTCTTAGAGCATGATTGAAATCTTTTTTATGAAGTATCTAGTAAGATATTAATATTTGGGATTACTGTCTCTAAGTCAATCTTTTAAAGTATGTGTTTTTGTTTTGTGTCCGACTCGTTCCATAACTAACTATCTCAACACATGTTGGTAAGATGATGTAAGTTTCTTTTTCGGTTCGTGATGGCGAATTGGCGATTATGTTAGTTTAATTCAAAAACGTAACTTCGCTAGACCATTTTGTAGTTAGATGATATATGTAACTGATAAAATTTAGCTTTAGCAATTTCGATATTATTTCTTTATTTTTTTCTCAAAAAATCACCAGCCATCAGTTTAGTTATCTTTCTTCATCATACGTATAAAGAAAGCTGAGTTTGTGTGAACATAAAACTAATGTAGAACCCGTAGTATTATTATATTGGATAAAACAAATATCATTAGATAACTTTTTTTTAGGGTCAATAAAATGTATATCATCCTATGAAAAATTCATTTGTTGATATTGGTTTCTTTTTAATTAGTTCTCTCACATCAAATCAATTTCGGACAAAAATACCCTTACCGCAATATTAACGGATAAATATAGTAATGTATTTATCCAACAAATAATGGATAAAATGTTATCGATAATATATATGTTAACATGATATATATTATGATATACTGATAAACATAGTTACCATGTTAAAAAATAACTTATCGACAAAACTTATATCTATTATTCATCGGATTCATAGATTAATATGTTTAGAATATATTTTATATCATGATAAATAATAACTTAGATTTTAATTCATATATGTTGTATGATATAATATTTTTTATTTTTTATCATGTTAACAACATAATTTCCGTCAATACTACAGTTGATAACAGTCCAAAACTTTTGATCGTTAAACAAATAATTAACCGATAACTTACGTATGGTCATAATGGAAATTTCCATTCGTAATAGTACATGAATAGTTGCAGGAGAGAGAATGTTGGTGAGAAAATTAATTTTGGATTTGTCTGATGTTAGATTTTATAATTATCCTTTTTTATCAGAAAATAGTAATTAATAACATACTTATTTACAAATGAATTTCTACTATACAATATTGATTAATCCATAAATATGTTAAGATTGTAAATATTTTGAAAACCATGATATTAATTTAATCTCAAATACCATGTATACTAAATTAGATATACAATTTGCCTATTAGAATTTATTAACAAATTATATTTGTTAGTATTTGTGCAAAATCTTAAAAACCTATCTTTGTGAAACAGATGAGTAGTAATATTTAACATATGCGAATTTTTCATCAGAATTAGATTTTCAGTAGGTCATGTTACCATGTAAAGCATAGTTTATGTTATAATTGATGTAAAAAAAAAAAAATACTCTTTCTATTTTTAATTGATTGTATTTCTAGAAAAAAAAAAAAATCTTTCGAAAAGATGTTATTTCTTTATTTCTCATACATGTTTAACTTTAAATTTCGTATTAACCCCCTTATTTAATTACTCTATTTTTTTCAAAAAGATTTAGTTAATGAACACAAGATAAATTGTTATTTCAACAAATTTTTCAATATTTGTACAAATCTTATAAATATAATCAATTAGGAGTTGAAGAGAATAAGTAGTAATTTTGACAATAAATATTTTTGGGTTGAATAACAATTAATATAATTTTCTGTGCTGGTATTTTGACTTAGAAATTTGCTATTTAACATAAAGAGATATAAAAAATTGTTAATATGGGGAATACAATACAGCCATATTTGTGTGGACACAAATTCCGAATTAAATCAGTCTTTATCGATTTATATATACACTTTACTACTTTAGTTAAAAAGTTGCCATAACAATTTCCCTTGAATAAAAACGTCTTAAAAGCGAATTGCCATTTGTTTGGTCAATAAAATATTTTCAAAAAACAAGACAAAGGAAAGTCCGACGATACTCCAAATAATTAAATAGGAAAATAAATTTCTCTTTCCTCGGCGCAAAATAGCAACAAGTCTCCGCGTTTCCCCTCTTATTTAAACCTCTTCGTCTTCAACCTCAAAACAATCTCAACTTCTCTTTTCTCAACATTAATCACCAAACCTAAAAAAAAAAAAAGCTTTGTCTGAATAGCATATGTCTCAAAGACCTCAGGTTCCTCATTCTTCTTCTATAGCTTTCGATCTCCATTCTCATCTTCTTATCTCCAGTGAGATCAGCTCCAATTCAAACTGGTCTCTTTAAAACAAAAAACCCAGAAATAAAAATCAAACCTTTTCTAAATTTTCTCTCCGATTTTCCTGGAAAACCCAAAAGATCACTTTTTGATTTCCGATTTCAGATTTTGAAAACAACAAAAAAAAATGGGACTTAAGGGTTTCGCTGAAGGAGGAATCGCTTCAATCGTTGCGGGTTGTTCAACCCACCCACTTGACCTAATCAAGGTCCGAATGCAACTCCAAGGCGAATCAGCTCCAATTCAAACCAATCTCCGACCAGCACTTGCCTTTCAAACCTCCACCGCCGTTCACGCGCCTACTCCTCCACCGCGCGTGGGTATAATCGGTGTTGGATCTCGTATCGTCCGTCAAGAAGGCATGCGTGCTCTGTTCTCCGGCGTTTCAGCCACCGTTCTCCGTCAAACTCTCTACTCAACGACTCGTATGGGTTTATATGACATTATCAAAGAAAAATGGACAGACCCAGAAACAAAAACGATGCCTTTAACAAGCAAAATCGGCGCCGGAGCCATCGCCGGAGCAATCGGAGCGGCGTGTGGAAACCCGGCTGATGTGGCGATGGTGAGAATGCAAGCCGACGGTCGTTTGCCATTGGCTCAGAGAAGAAACTACAAAAGCGTTTTAGACGCAATCGCGCAAATGATTCGCGGTGAAGGCGTTACGTCTCTATGGAGAGGTTCGTCGTTGACGATAAACAGAGCTATGCTTGTGACGGCATCGCAATTAGCTTCGTATGATTCTGTTAAAGAGACGATTTTGGAGAAAGGGTTGTTGAAAGATGGGCTTGGGACTCATGTGTTGGCGAGTTTCGCGGCGGGGTTTGTGGCGTCGGTTGCTTCGAATCCGGTTGATGTGATTAAGACTAGAGTTATGAATATGAAAGTGGAAGCTGGAATCGCGCCGCCGTATAAAGGAGCGGTTGATTGTGCGTTGAAAACGGTTAAAGCTGAAGGAGTTATGGCTTTATATAAAGGATTCGTGCCGACGGTTTCGAGACAAGCACCGTTCACGGTGGTTTTGTTTGTCACGCTTGAACAAGTTCGGAAGCTGTTTAAAGATTATGACTTTTGAGAAAAGAGTTGAAATAGTATTGAAGATGGTGATGGTGATGATGATGATGGTGGCGATAATAAGTTTTCTTTTTTTGGGTTCTAAATTTTTCTTTTGATTATTCGAGTAGTTTTTAAAATTTTAATATTTTTAATTGTTTTTACATTTGTTCGAACTTCGAATAGAGATTTATGATATGAAATTTGCTCTTATGGGAAGAAAGAAAGAGTTTTAAGTTTATTTAATTTATTGTTCAAGGCAAGGACTAACTCAATCAAATATTTTAGGTCCATTTATGTTAGTTATGAACTATGTGATATTCTTTTAATATTCAAAGATGAATCTTTAAAAATATTGAAATTTTCTACTTATAATCAATGCAATGTTGAATGTTCAAAGAAGCAACATGATTTTTTTTTTTTTAAGGTCAAATAAATTCATCTATTCAAGTTAAAATACAATCCGGAGGTTCAAAATTAACATAACAACACAAACCACTTACTAGTGCCTTTTTCGCAAGGCAATCGAGAGGGGTAAATTTTTAGACGGTAAATAATCTGAATTAAGTTGCTATAGAACTTTAACGGGATTTTGAGAATCAACAACTGGTGTGGTATGTGGAGAATAGAGACTTTTTGACACAAAAAGCCAAGCTCAACCATGACGATAAAACAACGTTCAATTCATCATAAAGATCAACAGATTCAGACCGTCACCTTGCGAGGCGATTTTCTGACCAAATATAACGATCCAGATGATGCATAACCTATCTATAGAATGCCCTGAGAGTCAATTTTATATAAAACCCGACACAATCTGTAAAAAAAAAGTATATCAAATCATCTATAACATAAGCATTACTTTGAATTATATTATTATACATAAACAAAAAATTCAAAAACAAAAAAATCAAAAATAATAAATAAATCGAAATCTGGATTGAGCACCGTAAGTAGGAATACGAATGGTGGCACCTTGTCTGTTTACTTGATAATACTTTAAAATATAAAAAATCACACAAAGCATGTCCTTGTTGCATCTTATATAGACGACAATATCAATGATTTACTTAATAGTTAACACTTATTTTTATACGAGCTGAAAGCCTGAAACTTTGGAAATGTTCAAATAATTCAATATCTTATTTTATAAAAAAAACTTTTAATAATTGATTTTAATCAAGTTGTAGACAATGAAATTTGCAAAACGTTAACATTACAACAAGTCAACTCAAAAGTTATTATAAAAAAAAAAAGAAAAAACAAATCGAGAATCAGTTACAAGCATCCACGTGTTGTGTGTTATGAGATGCTTTAGTTTTACACATACGTAACGATGTAACATTATAAAACCGCGTTTATGAAAACGAACTTTCCACACGCTTACCGACTCAAAACCTAATTCTCTTTTTAAGTCATCAGAATCAGATCCTTTCATTATTCGTTGCGTTGATATGGATTTGTTCTCTTTTTACGAACAAAAAGAGATTCGTTCAAAACTGGTGTGTTTAAGAGTTTTGGTGATCTTTTCAGATACCCTCTTCTCTGTTTCTATAGAGTAATTTAATGTTTCATTGTCCACAAAAAAAAAGAAGAAGAGAATTTTGTTAACGATAAAGAAGCAGTGAACTAAAACACCAAATTGGAAAAGAATAACCACATCAACTTTTTTGAAATAGGATTTATCAAAAAAAAAAAAAAAAACTTTTTGACCAGGATGCGAAACATAGCCTACACAAACTAAGATTGAACAACATAAAGCTTGTCAAACTAGACCATTATCTTGTAAGAATGAGTGCGATTATGTACTTTAAAATCGAGTTATGAACCATAATTTACCAGTCATTATTTATTTATAATCTTTAAAATTAAAACTGAACTCGAGTTCTATCTAAAGTATATTTGATCATATTTTTAAGAATAATATTTCCTCCATTTCATGAAAAATATGGTCTGGTTTTCTGGCACACGAATAAGAGAACTTTCAATTGACGACCAAAAAAAAAAAAAAACTTTCAATTATACAAATATAAATATATATATATATATATATATATATATATATATATATTTGCCTTTAGATAGATAAATTAGGATTTTCGTTTTACACAAGGAGTACTTAAAAATTTATGATTTTGCCAAAGTTACTTGATTTTTGAGTATCCATTTAAATGACCGAGATAAAATTATAGGTAAATATTACTCCCTGCTTAATACATTTAATATTTGGTGTAATTATAATTATTGGAAAAAGATAAATAGAGTAAAAAACAATTTGAAATTAATCTTTTATTTTCAAAATTATTTATTAATTTTTTTAATCTTGGTGAAAATCTCAAAAAATCAATTTAGGTATTAGAGTATTAGATAGCAGACAATGAACAACAATACATGTGCAACATAAAACAACATAACGCAACCACGCTAATATGGTATTTAAAAAAAGTAGTACAAAACAAATTCAACAACCGGCACTAACAAAAATAACTCTACATAATTTGATGTGGAGACTATTTTGTCTCATGTGTAATGCCGACATCCCTCCCATGTCATGTCCACACTCCGCAATAAAAGTATTTTACTATATAGAGTGATTAATTCTTCAAATATTTTCTTGTCATAATCTAGTCCCGTTCGAATAAGGTAGACTGTGTAGTGGCTATAAAACTCAAATATAACAAAACCCTACACATCTTAGTTCGTGTAGATGAACAAAATGCCAAAAAGTTATTGCGGATATACAATATTGGTGATATATAACATAATGAAGAGCAACTAGCAGAATCATTAAATGTAAAGAATTAAATAAAATTGACAACACATGAGCAACAACATACATTAACAGAATGCAAACCATGTTATGGAATCTACTAAATGTTACAAACAAATATCAAAAACAAACCAAACAACCAAATTCGAAGTGGAGAGTTCTTTATCTCCTCCACAATCAAAGAATTTGGATTTCTTTCTTCAAAAATTAATCATCAGCCAAATAAAAAGCATCAAACCCATCAGCCAAATACAGGTTTGTAATCATCATCTTTATCCCTATCTGCACATCAATAAATAAGTAAATCTCTTTTTTGTTTATTTCTTTTTACATAGGAACATATACAGATTTTATAATTAAATGGAAAACTGAATCGCTTTAGCTTGATATCGCTAATCCACTCCAACAAAAATAATATGGTTAGGGTATATTGTCTTTGCAGATGAAAAATAAAAGTGTGAAAAAGGGATCATTTGTAAACGGATATGGTAAACACGCGGATTTTCATTGGTTTTCTTTTAATCGCTCGTTTTTATTTTAATTAATCGATGTTTAGCATAAGTTTAGCTAAAAATTAGTTGAAACAGACCAAACCATAATTAATGTGGTATCTTTTTAATACTAAATTACTCTCCCTGATTTGAGAAATCATTTTAGAAACTAACTCATCGGAAATGTTTGATGCTTCTTGGGGTTTCTTTGGCGACCGTGAAGTCACCGGATGAATTGCCGAGTAGATAGATCTGATCCGGACAACTAATAGAGTATTCCTTAAAGGATGCAAATTTTCTGTGTAAATTTTAAATTAGTTTTTCCTCGACAAGTTTGTTTGATTTTATTTGCGTTGTTTGAGACTTTTTTTTTAAATATTGCGTTTTAACTTTTCATGAGTTTTTTAATTATGTTTATTTAAAAGATCTTTGTTTTCTTTTAATCGTGTTTGTTTGTTCAATTTTCCTCTAAATTCTTAATTTTAAAAGGTTGCCTTGAACCTTTGGGTGCTTCGACTATGGGTGCTTCGACCATTGGGTGCTTCGACATTATTTCAATTTATATATTTTGGGAAATGATTTGTTTTGTTTTGAGTGTTTGCGTTCTTTTCCTTGCATTTTCGGGAGCTTTTTAGCGTTTGCACGTTTGCATCCTATTCATACATCTAATAGCGTTTGCGTCCTATACATACAATGCATACATTATTCTCATTCATACCCTATACAATCTATACATACATCATTCATACCCTAACCCTATACGTAATCTATGCATACATCATTCATACCCTATACATACATTATTCTCATTCATACCCTATACATATATATACACATCTATGCATACATCATTCATACCCTATACATACATATATATACATATGTATATATATGTATATATATCTTAGATACATCATACATATTATACACATCTTTACATAGAGATTTTTAGTCTTTGGCCCCAACTAAGCGGAGGATGAAAAATTTTGTAGTCTCAGTGCTATCTGCAAAAGAAACATCATATATTAATAATATCCATTACAATCCAAAATCCTCTTTTTCTTTAAATTCTACAAATAAAATATGCATACTTCATATATACTATACCCAATAATTAAAAGCATATACATATCATTACAATTAGCTCCTAACATTTTTGTTATATTTTTTCTATTCAATCAAAATTAACAATCGTTCTATGTTTTTTTTAAAGGCAGAAACAGAGCTACCAACAAAATTTATGAACCTTTTCTACTATTCCCCAACACACAGTCGCATACAAACATTTCTAAAAGACAAGCTCTCATATTATGAACATTTTTTAAAACATATATATATATATATATATATATATATCAACTGGACTTAAAAACATGATTTATATAACACCCATAAATGTTTCCAAAAATTTTGAAATAAGTGGAACACTAGCTATATAGTGTAACCGAGAAACTAAAATGATCAGATCACAAGTCTTAATTACCTTGTACACTAGATGCTTCTGTTTCTCTCTGAGTAAGTGAGGAAACTAAAATTTCCACTGCTTAGCTCTGACCATCAAATGAATGCCATTACCACATATTGGAGTTTCCTTAATGTTCTTCTACCAGCTATGTAAGCTGAAGATGGACTCAGTAATCTCAAAAGGAAAAAAAAAAGTGAGGATACTTAGTGGAAGAAGAACATATTCAAATATGAAAAACAAGATTATTGGTCATTTGGAAAAAGAATTGTGAACTCCGGACAAAGAAGATAAGACATATTTATAGAGTATTATCCATACTTTTTATTTTGAATAGTAAATTCAAATTCATAATTATAAGTTCATAACGGTCAAAAAAATCCTTACTGTTTCTTTATTGTCTCTAAACGTGAATA
This sequence comes from Barbarea vulgaris, assembly GCA_963667165.1. Lineage (NCBI taxonomy): Eukaryota > Viridiplantae > Streptophyta > Magnoliopsida > Brassicales > Brassicaceae > Barbarea > Barbarea vulgaris. The sequence continues at coordinate 26,483,300 of OY763892.1, forward strand.
TTATTTTCTAAGGCCAATCTAACGTGCTACTGTCAAATCGAATGTCTGAAATTAATAACGGGAAGAAAAGAAAAAGCTTAACGTTCATATTTTCTTTGGCAACGTTCTACTTACACTGTTAATAATCAATTTATTAGCCCCGATTTCTCTCATATAATGGGCCTAATAAAGGCCCGTAACTACAAAACATTTAAGCCCGTCTTAGTTCTTGTAGATGAACAATATTTGGTGATATATATAAAACAAATGAAGAGCCACTAGAAGAATCATTAAATAATATAAAGAATCAAATAAAATTGACAAAACGTGAGCAACATACATTAACAGAATGCAAACCATGTTATGGAATCTACAAAATGTTACAAAACAATTATCAAAAACAAACCCAACAACCAAATTCGAAGTGGAGAGTTCTTTGTCTCTCCCACAATTAAAGAATTTGGATGTCTTTCTTCAAAAATTAGATTGATTCAAGAAGCTTCGAACTCTTCTTGATATATTCTCGTCAAGGGTCTCACTCGCCTTAAGTCTTCAGAGCCAACACCTAAACCAAATACGGTTCAATCCTGTCTTTTTCCAATTTCTCTTAACCGAAGATTGAACAAATGTTTGATAAAAGTCCATAATCAACTATCACCAATCTTCACGTACAAAAATCATTAAATGTAAGAAGCATGTGAGTTGCAAATTATATTTCATTGAATATATATAACTGTATTTGATGTTGGTTTGATTTTTCTATTAAAAATTACCTGAAAACAATCAACAAACCGGGAATAGTCAATCCTAATCAAATTTTCTTACTGATTCCGAAGTATTCACCGTAAGTAAACAAAAATAAAGACACGACTCACAAGAACAACTGACAAAAAAAAAATAAACGGTAAAAATGTGAATTTAAAAAAAACATGTGAAAAAAATTTAGTTGCTCAGTTAACCGCTCAGATCGACATTATAGTCGCTGACTCATAAAGCACAAAATATGCTTTCTAAAAATATTTTTGTTCATCATAGCAACTTCAAAAAAACAAAAACAAAAACAAAAACAGAGAACTAAGAAAAATTAACATAAAAATTTGGTAAATGGTTGCTCAGCTAACCGCTCAGGTTCGACTAATTTGTCGACCGTTCATTAAGCGTAAACACTTTCAATTAATTTATAAGATATCATCATTGCAACCATAACTTTAAAGACAATTCACTTAATTTTCTTTAAGAACATGAGATTAAGCACTAAACAAAACCAATCTAACATTGCCTAAAGACAGAACCTGAAACATCGAAAGAGTACCTTTACGACATTCGATTCGTTAACAGAGAACGAAATAAAAAAAAACCAAGAGGCAGCTTTTTAGTTCTGTCTGAAATTAGGGTTTTTCTGTACTCGCCGTATCTAGTATTTTATATAGAGCGAAGACTCTAGGGTTTTATCTAATGGGCTCCGCTTAGTTATTGGACTTTTAAAAAGGCCTAGCTACTATTTTTTGGGCTGTTATTGGACTGAATCCAATTTATTGATGGAAAATGGTGGGATGGTACACAAAATTTTCAAAAATAATTTACACTAAAACCTCTATAAACTAATACTGGATAAATTAATATTTTTTAAAATTATTTCGTTAAATTAATAAAAAAAAATTCGGTCTCAAATTGATAGTTTGACCTAAATATTACCTCTATAAATTAATAAATATGATAAATTAATAAAATTTTGTAAAATACATTGGTCCTAATATCATTAATTTATAGAGGTTTTATTGTATATTCGTTGGCTATAAATGTTTGTATTTAAGTGATAATGAAATGTAGATGGTTTTGACGCATAATGACGAAATTAACTTTTTGTATTGCGAATTTGCGGATGAAAAAAAAAAAAAGGGATAGTTTATAATCATCACATTAACATACATCATCTTCCACATTTCATAAAATTTTCACATACACAATGATAATATTCCACATTTCATAATGCTAATATTGAAAGTTTTATATTCAACTAGATTTGTACCCGCGGTATATCGCGGGTCAATTATTTTGATATAAATTATATTTATTTTTATTTATATTGTTAATAAATATTTTTATTTTGTTTATATAGTTTTAACTTGATTTTTTATAATGTTTAAATATATAATTTTTTTGTTTATTTATTTTTTATAATATATCTAACGTGCTTTCAACATCAAATTGTTTTATTTTTCTGTAACAATAGCAAATTTCTGTTATTTAAATTAAACATACGCCAAATGAATGATGTTCTATACTCTCATTCAAACAATTTAGACCAAATCGTACAAAATTAAATATTAAATTAATCTGAACTAAAAAAAAAACAATACAGTTCTCTTTATTATATATTGAAAATATTAATTATATTTTTTATTATATATTTTATTATCAGTTCTCCTTGTCTTAAACCTGCCCATTTTGGGACAAAAACCCGTATTGTCCCGTACTTGTCGGGAACTTTCCATCATATAATCGATCATTGTTATATAGTTATCCATTTTGGATTGATTATTTTAGAATTTTTATTCTATTTGTATTTAAAATAACTTTTACTAAATAATTTATTATTATTATAAATAAGTAGTTATATATATATTATTGATTAGTCGATATTATATAGTTTTAATATTAATAGTATTTTAAACTTTTAATAGAGTTTTAAATATTATTAATATTTTAATAGAGTTATACCGAATAAATTTTTTAAATTTTAAATATTATTTTAAATTATTTCAAATAAGTACCGGATTAAATCGAATATTTTAAAAAATATTTGGACGTCTGATAAGTCAAGTTTTCTACTCATTTGTATATAAAATCATTTTGCTCTTTTTTTTAATACGATTTTGAACTGTTGCACAAAAATTATTTAAAATAACTTTTACTAAATAATTTATTATTATTATAAATAAGTAGTTATATATATTATTGATTAGTCGATATTATATAGTTTTAGTATTAATAGTATTTTAAACTTTTAAGAGATTTTTAAATATTATTAATATTTTAATAGAGTTAAACCGAATAAATTTTTTAAAATTTAAATAATATTTTAAATTATTTCAAATAAGTACCGGATTAAACTGGATATTTTTAAAAATATTTGGACGTCTGATAAGTCAAGTTTCCTACTCATTTGTATATAAAATCATTTTGGTGTTTTTTATAGTATGACTTTAAACAGTTGCACAAAAATTTTAGTCGATGTGGGACTTTTAAATTATTTCAACTAATGAACTGGATAAAACTGAATAAGTTTTTTCAATAAATTATTTCAACGCATGATAAGTCAAGTTTCATTCTCATTCGCATTTAAAATTATTTTTGTGTTTTTATAATATTACTCAGAACCATTGCCCAAAATTTTAGTCAATGCGAGATGTTAAACACACTTTTTTTCTTTAATTTAATAATATATGTCCGTTTTTTAAATTTTGAATCACAATATATGGAGAAAAAAATTTAATTTTTATTAATTATATGTATTATATAATAATTTTAAATAATTTGAAAATAAGATCTAACAAATATGATAGGAGAATCATAATTTATAGTATTAATATTACAACATTAGATAAGGAAATAAATGATAAAGAGGAGAAAGAAAAATATGCAAATAAAATTTTTAATTTAATTTTGGTGGAATTAATATTTCCTTTCTATGGGTGTTTGGATATAGGATTAACCATAATTTTTTTAATTTTTTAATTTTGGAGTGTTTGGAAACACCCTCTAAGATTGGGTCTTTTTTAATAGTTTAAGTAGATAAGTAGATAGATATCATAGGTCTTTGACCACTCGCTGCGATGCTAAATGGAAACAGTTTTAGAATGGGCCAAAAAGAGACATTTTGAGTAGTATAGGTAGTAGCCAGCTAAGAGATTAGTATTGGCAATTAATCATCATTGCTAATTAAGTAAATCGTATATGCTATATGCTTGGATCACAAAATTCCAAAGGCTTACGCCAAATATAGAATAGTTCAAATCTTTCAAACCATATTTACTTTTTATATATAAAACTTAGGGAAGAAAAATATATTTTCTTCACGGGTTAATATGGAATATGTGTGATTCTTACCTAAAGGGGTAAAGTCACCCATTTTGTAGTCAAATGGTAAAAGCAATTTAGCTAATAAATCTTGGATATATTGTGATCTAGTGGTCAAACGCATTTATATTTTGATCTATTTTTACGGTTCAAAACCCATAACTTTGGATCCTATGAGTTTGTAGGATATATATAAGCTATGACTATTGAATATGTAAATTTGTGAAAGAACAATGATCATTCGTAAAATATCGATGAATGTGGTCTAGACAATGAACTGAGCTAATGTCTTTGTTAACTCCAATGAAAGATCCTTTTTTTTTACAATATCTTGGATTTGGTGTTTGTCTTCCTAATGACTTTCTGATACTCAAACATGATTAATAAGAGAATTAGTTTTTTTTTTAGTAGTAGTTTAAAGAAGAAGAGAAACAACCTTCTAAAAAGATGTTATAATTCTCTACCTCTTGGGAAAGAGGACTAGCTCGTCTCTATCTTTTGGTGGTGGAAGAAACCAAAACTATGACAAAAACACAATCTCAAACTATACTAATAAGGGAAAGAAATAGAAACATCACATGTTTCATTGTCATCAATTCAAAAACAAGTGGTAGTGTGACTTAGTGAGTATTATGTTGATTGGTTGAAGGTGATCGCCAAAAGCACATACACAAATTTTCTCAAAAAATGATATGGACGAAACTTTAAAATCTAAGTTGAACATGAAATATATTAACCATACTAATATTAACGCATAGCTTATTTTCAACTACTTTTAAATTTGAGTATTAATTATCTTGAACATACCATACCGCCCAACTAACAATCCAAATGAGCATTGAAGAACTATGAAAATTGAAGCAAGTGTGTAGCATCAAATAATTTATCAAAATCAAATTATAGTATTGCTAAACTAATTTTATATATGACACCAAAAAGTTAAGTTACACATACTGTATATCATCTAAGCAAGTGTTTAGCATCAAATGATCTTGTCTAAATCATATTATAGTATTGCTAAACTAATTTTATATATGACACAAAAAGTTAAGCTTTACACATATATCATCTAAGCAAGTGTTTAGCATCAAATGATTTTGTCTAAATCATATTATAGTATTGCTAAACTAATTTTATATATGACACAAAAAGTTAAGTTACACATATATCATCTAAGCAATTGTTTTGCATCAAATGATTTTGTCTAAATCATATTAGAGTTAATACTAATTAGTTCGTCTTTGACTAAAAAAAGTCAAGATACATAATTCATCCAAAAAACCTAAAGTATTCAAATTTTAATTTATTTTTAAGGAATAATATTACACCTTATGATATTTTTTTTCTTTTGGGTCAAACATTATGATTTTAAATTTAATAAATTGCCAAAAAAATAAAAATGAAAAAAATCTCTTATAGTGTATATTCTGTGTATCCCATTTTCGACTTCTGTGGAGTGGTCTCTGCCCTCTCTCTACCCTAAAAACTCACTCACCCACTTCCTCTGTACAAACCTCTCTCTCTCTCTCTTTTCTCTTCTCTTCTGCCATGAAAATCGCAGCTCTTAAAGACACAACCTCCTCAGAAATCTCTCATCTTTGATGACTTTTTTACTTCCTGAGTTCTTCACTTTTTTTGTCCGAACGCTTTGAAACTTTTTGAAAAAACCCTCAAAATAAAACTAATCAAAAAACACAATCATGGTTGATAATCTTGTCTGTGGAGAGACGAGCGAGTCATGGATCATTGACAACGATGATGAAATCAACTTTAAGGAGATTGATTATAATCATCAACTTTTCAGTAAAGGTGAAAACTTTGGATCAATTCCGATGATTGATGATGATGAGAGAATCATAGAGATGTTGGAGAAAGAGATTGAGTTTTGTCCTGGAACTGATTACGTTAAGAGATTGTGTTCTGCTGATTTGGATTTGTGTGTTAGAAACCAAGCTCTTGATTGGATTTTAAAGGTTTGTTCTTTTTCTGATCTGTGTTTTTTAAAGTTTTGTTCTTTGATCAGTTTGATAGATGTATTTATTAGATTTGATGAATGAGATTAATTTAGTTTGGATCTTATTAATAGATTTTGAGGGGTTTTCTTTTTTTCATCTAAATTTTGAGTCTTTAATGCCAAAATTTTGTTGTTTTCTTTGTAACAGGTTTGTGCTCATTACCATTTTGGACATCTGTGTATTTGTCTATCATTGAACTATTTGGATCGGTTCTTAACATCTTATCACTTACCAGTAAGTTTTGATTCAATCAATCATCTTCTTGTAATCTCGATTTTTCGATGATTTGAGTGTGTGTGTGTGTTTTCGATTGTGTAGAAAGACAAAGCTTGGGCTGTTCAGTTGTTATCTGTTTCTTGCTTATCATTAGCAGCTAAAATGGAAGAAACTGATGTGCCTCAAACTGTTGATTTACAGGTACAACACACATTTTAGTCCTTTATTAGCTCTTAGTCGTAAAATCGCGGTATTAGTTGGAACTAATCTTATGGTTTTTTGATGAGCAGGTGGGAGATCCTAAGTTTGTGTTTGAGGCTAAAACAATAAAAAGAATGGAGCTTTTGGTACTTCACACATTGAATTGGAGATTGCAAGCTCTTACTCCATTCTCCTTCATTGATTATTTCATCAACAAGATCAGCGGTTACGTGTCAGAGACTTTGATCTATAGATCATCGCGATTCATCTTGAACACCGTTAAAGGTGCGTCATTTATTGAATCGGAAGCTAGCTATAATACTATTTCCTTGTTTTGCAACTAACTTGCTCTGTTTGATAAGTTTCTGTTTTATCAAATTGAATGCAGCTATTGAATTCTTAGACTTCAGGCCTTCTGAGATAGCTGCAGCAGCCGCAGTGTCTGTTTCCATTGATGACGAAAAGGCCATGTCTAGTCTCATATATGTAAAACAGGTAAACCTATCTAATACATTAGCTTCATATGGTTGCAAAGAATCGAACTTTGTAGCTTCCGTTATATTCATACTCGGTATGTTAGCTAAAAGAGACCAAATTTGCTTATGCGCGGTCTCAAGAACACACATTTCATCAGAATCTTGATCAATGGATCATTGTTCTTCTTTAACAGGAAAGGGTGAAGAGATGTTTGAAACTGATGAGAAATCTCACAGAGGAGAATGTGCCGGGAGCTAGTTTATCGCCACAGCAGCCGCGATTAGTAGCTAGAGTGGTACCGGCGAGTCCAATAGGAGTGTTGGAAGCAACATGTTTGAGCTATAAGAGTGAAGAGAGAACAGTTGAGTCATGTACAAATTCCTCACAGAGTAGTCCAGACAACAATATTAGCAACAAGAGGAGGAGAAAACAATGAGAGAGAGAGAAATGAAAAGACTCATCATCACACATTACTTTTTTTTTCAACTCCAATCCATAAGGATCATGACATTTGAGGTTCTTTTCATTTTTGTTTTTTTTCTTTTCTTCATAAATTTTCTTTTTTTCTCTTTTTAATTTCTCATTTTTGATCGGAAATATTGGATTGAAAATGAGAGTTTTGTGAGAGAGAAAAAAAAAAGAAAAAAAAAAGAGGGCGGCAAAGTTAATAAGTCATTATTGAAGATGATGAAAGACATCCCTAGGTTCATGTTCTTGCTCCGAGGGATTTTTTTTTTCTTTTTTTTTTTGTTGCTACATAAATTCAGAGATATAAGAAAATAAAGAAATAGAAAAATAATTTTATTTTATGAACTTTTTTTCCTTTGTATTCAAAGGTGACCCTAAAATTACATTTTCATACAAATATATTATCTTATCTAGCAGCTTAATATTCTTCCCGTTTTGCAAAGATTGTCTTTCTAACATTTTTTACACAAATATATATATATATTTTTAATTAATAACTTGAAATGATAAAATAAAATTGGTATTTAAGTTAAAAATTTTGTATAAAAAAATAGAAAATAATATTATTTGTAAAACAAAACATTTTTTGTGATACTGAGAAAGTAATATTTATTCGTATAGTTCATTGATTCATAACCGTTTCTTCCTCTGTTTTTCAAAATGTGTTCTAGGTTTTTGCACAAAAATTAAGAAAATAATTTTATTTTCTATTTTATCCTTTATTAATACATTTTATAAATTATTTTATTGGTTGTTACATTAAAATAGTAGAGATAAAAGTGGAATTTTTACTAAAAATCTACATTAAAAATTAAAATAAATTTTAAGTGGTAGAATGACACTCTTTGTTAAAAGTTTAAAAGCTTCTACACCATGTTTGGGGTTCAAACTCCAGAGAGTGCGCGTTCTGCCAGATTAAGAGATGTAAAGCTTTTCAGAGGTTCTAAAATGTTGCAGGTATAGTCGTCTGACGTGATCTCGAATGTTGTGGGGGAGAGCTTGTCCATCATAGGGATGTCGTACATAAAGAACCGTCTGTCGTAGATCCGAGTGTTGTGGAGAGAGTTTATCTATTATGGAAATGTCGTACCGTATGTCGAGAAGAATTTGTGTCGTGAAATCGTTGTTTGAAGAAGTTGGATATCGTAATCGCATTCACATCTACTGCGGAGATAGTCGACTAAGAATCATCATATTAAGATTAGATCTGATATCTCTAATGATAATGATGTAATAGATAAAAAAAATGACACTCTTAATAAAAAAAAAAAGGAAAGAGTACTAAACTAATACTTTCTCATAACTTTTAAATTTAAGACATAATATATTTAATACTTTGTTTTAATTTATTTACTTTTGTTAATTACTGTATAATGTTTGTTAATGCAAATTAATACTTTGTTTTAATTTATTTACCGTTGTTAATCAATGCACATTGTTTAAATTACTGTATGCAATTTTCTTTCAAATTCATATTTATAGCAAAAAAAAATCCACCACAGAATAACTTTATACTCCATGCATTTCACACCAAAACATTGTTTTAACACATTATACATTAAAAATATTTTTAAGAAATACAGCTATGCATGTTTGTAAGAGAATTGCAAATAATTACATAATTGGTTTAAAAGAGAATTGCATGTTTTGGGGATTGGAGAAGAGAAAACCTATAATGGGCCCTGAAAAGAGGTTTTAGTGGGCCCACTCATTTTTGTTTTGACTATGCGACCGGTCAACATCTCTCTCTCTCTCTCTCCTCGTGTCTCATTAAAAAAATTAATCTCCGCGCATAAGAAACCTTGGGAATCTACTGCTTCTCTTCAGTTACTTTATTATAATTATTATTATTATTTTCACATATTTATTCGTTCGTTATCTTACATTTATATATTCTTTTGCAGCTTAATATTATTAAAATGGTGATGTAAAAGTGTTATGAAATAATAAAAATAGTTTAACGTGATGACCACCATTACGTACGTAGTACAAAAGTACATAGATAACAAAATGTGTACTATTAGATTTTAATAAGCAACAAATATATATAGCCATTTTTTTTAATTAATTAGTGTGATTTGGGTTAATTAACAGGATAGTTTCGTTGTTTGATTTGGCAAAATTTAACAAATCAATTTGATATTTAACAAAGAAAGTCAGATTTAGCTTTAAATAACAATTTGAACCTTAAATCGAGATGGGTGTAAAACGAGATGAGCATCTTCTTGGGGGTTTCAAAGTATACATATGCATGTTTGTGTGTAAAATTTAATTTCTTAACTTACTTCCATTATGACAACTTTGTGGTACTTGGTTAAAAAGGTTAATTGTTTTCTTTTATACTAGTAGTAAATACTACTTTTCACAAACATTGTCATTTTTAACTGACTTAGTCTATTAGTTTCTAATGTTAGTTGATTTTGTTTTTTGAGTCTCTTTCTAATTTCTCGTACTAGAGATCGATTATTATCCCAAGTCGATCTCAAGGCTCAAGCGATATGAAACATATTATGTGCAGCAGTGATGAACCTGATTTGTGGAGTTCAGAAACAAAAAAATAAGTTTTAGGCTTTTGTAGATATATTTTTGTTTTGTTTTATAGTTATAAATTGATAATACTACAATATTATTATATATATATAAAAAAAGCAGACAAATTGGATCAACCAAACTAGTTAGTTGATTTAAATTTCCGCAGAAATAAACTAGTTAGTTGATTTAAGTTTCCACAGAAATAATGTTTACAAGATTCTCTTCCCAATGCAGGATTGTGTTGTACACTCTCTATAATTGGCGACAACACGTTTATATGATCAATGATTCAATATCTATGGAGCGTACGTAAACATTATTTCTAAAACTTTTTATCAAAAATAAAACATTATTTCTAATATTTTATATATTCATGACTTCTCATGTATATTATATATATATATATATATATATACATTAACTATGGTTTTAAACTTAATGATTCAAAAGGCCTTTGACAAATATATATATATATTTACATTAACTATGGTTTTTAACTTAATGATTCAAAAGGCATAAATCGTTTGTATATATTTTTATCAGAAAAAAAACAGCGATTTGTATATTGTTGTATATTTTACATAAATGCGCCCATTTTCTTCATACCAACATTTCCAAGTTACAGCAAGAAACATTTAATTTCCACGAACAGTCTAACACAACGAAAATTTATTTATCATATTTAAAAAATTTCTACTTCTAATAACTAAAAGAATTTATGTGGTTGCACTACATTTTTTGTTCCAAAAAAAGTTATTTAAGTTTATATGTAAACAAATCTATTTTTCCTAAAATAAAGACTAAGCCATATATAATCCTGATATGATTTTACAAAAAAAAATGCATCTGAAATATGTATATATGTGTATGCAACCAACTGGTCATGTGAATGATGGCAGATATTACAAAAGCAATAAAAACTCTCCATCCCCCAAAATTTCATAAACTTTAAAACTGATCCAAGTTTTTGGAATCTCTTCACTTGGCTCTTTTTGAAATTTTATATATATATATATATATATATATATATATATATATATATATATATATATATATATATAAGTACATAGTTTTCATCTTACAAACTTACAATTGTTGAAAACGGAATATAAGCATCATGCAACAAGAATTTATACCAATTTCGAGATTTGCAAGTTTGTAAATACCAATACTAAAGACGTCGCCATTTTTTAACGTGCCCGGTCTAAAGTAGTAAGTAGTGATATAAGTATTTGAATATAAATTATATTTGTTTTTATTTTTATTTTTAATAAATATTTTTATTTTGTTTGTATAATTTGAATTTAATTTTTTATAATATTTATAAATATTTTTATTTCTGTTAATATTTGTAGTTTTTTATTTATTTATTTTTTATAATATATCTAACGTGCTTTCATCATCAAATTATTTTATTTTTCTGTAACAATAGTAAATTTCTGTTATTTGAATCAAACATACAACAAATGAATGATGTTCTATACTCTCATTCAAACAATTTAGACCAAATCGTACCGAATTAAATATTAAATTAATCTGAACTAAAAAAAACAATACAATTGTAAATCATATGTAATTGTCAGTCATATCTAAACCCATTTTAATATTTGGTAATTAGTTCTAATATTAAAAATATTAATTATACTTATTTTATATTTTATGATCAGTTCTCCTTGTCTTAAACCTGTTCATTTTGGGACAAAAACCCGTATTGTCCCATAAATTATATTTGTTTTTATTTTTATTTTTAATAAATATTTTTATTTTGTTTGTATAATTTGAATTTAATTTTTTATAATATTTATAAATATTTTTATTTCTGTTAATATTTGTATATTTTTATTTATTTATTTTTTATAATATATCTAACGTGCTTTCATCATCAAATTGTTTTATTTTCTGTAACAATAGTAAATTTCTGTTATTTGAATCAAACATACGCCAAATGAATGATGTTCTATACTCTCATTCAAACAATTTAGACCAAATCGTACTGAATTAAATATTAAATTAATCTGAACTAAAAAAAAACAATACAATTGTTTTGATACATATAGGTTAATCTGAACAAAATAATTGACCCGCGGGAACTTTCCATCATATAATCGATCATTGTTATATAATTATCCTTTTCGGATTGATTATTTTAGTATTTTTAGTCTATTTGTATTTAAAATAACTTTTACTAAATAATTTATTATTATTATAAATAAGTAGTTATATATATATATTATTGATTAGTGGATATTATATAGTTTTAGTATTAATAGTATTTTAAACTTAATATTTTAATAGAGTTAAACCGAATAAATATTTTAAATTTGAAATATTATTTTAAATTATTTCAATAAGTACCAAATTAAACCGGATATTTTTAAAAACATTTGTATTTAAAATAATTTTGGTCTTTTTTTATAATATAACTTTGAACTGTTCTACAAAAAAATTAATCTATGTGGGACTTATAAATGATTTCAACTAATGAACTGGATAAAACTAAATAAGTTTTTTAAAAAAAATTTGGACGCATGATAAATCAAGTTTCTTGCTCATTCGCATTTAAAATCATTTTGTGTGTGTTTATAATATTATTCTGAACCATTGCCCAAAATTTTAATCAATGTGAGATGTTGAACACACTTTTTTTTTCTTTAATTGAGTAATATATGTCCGTTTTTTAAATTTTGAATCATAATATATGGAAAAAAAAAATTTAATTTTTTATTACTTATATGTATGATATAATAATTTTAAATAATTTAAAAATAAGATCTAACAAATATGATAGAAGAATCATAATTTATAGTATTAATATTGCAACATTAGATAAGGAAATAAATGATAAAGAGGAGAAAGAAAAAAAATGCAAATAAAGTGTTAAATTTAATTTTGGTGGAATTAATATTTTCTTTTATGGGTGTTTGGATATAGGATTAGCCATAAACTTTTTAATTTTATACTTATAGAGTGTTTGAAAACACCGTATAAAATTAGGTCTTTTTTAATAGTTTAGTAGATTCAAAGCTAGCACAATAATTTTTTGTAACTCCAATAACGGAATCGAATCTAGTTTTGACATCGTGATTTCAGACACAACTTTTAACTTTAGCGTTCGGAATAATTATACATTTCGGTAATATCTATAAACTAATTTCAATATGTTTAAAAAAAAAAAATCAATATGTTCAAGTTGTATGTAAGTTGGTGCATCCCGCATGCCTGGTCCTTTTTCTCATTAGAAAATTAACTAACTATTTGGTGATTTTAGAATTTGTTTAATATTCTGAAACACACATAAGACAGTGTACTTTGTCATATCATTTATCTAATATTGAATTTTCGTCAGCTTATATTATGGAAATGGAATCCATGATAACTTATTATGCTTTCAATTTTTTTTCATTTTAAAATAAAGGATAAGATATAAAACTACACGTTTAAGCCATAAGGTTGCTTTTTGTTTTTTATTTTATGTCATGTTTAAAAGTTACATAGGAACTTACCATTAGAATACATTAGATCTCTAATTAATGTTAAGAAGAAGGATTTTGGTTCTCGTGAACATTAATTAGACGTGGCGGGTAGTATAATTTTATTCTTATGTAATCTCATCAACTTTGAGACCACATTTGCAGATTTAAGATACGGTGTTTATTGATTTTCACTATTTTAAAAATTAAAATTATACTACAAATACTCCATCCGTTTCATATTAGTTATCGTTTTATGTTATTTTACATAGATTAAAAAAATAATTAGTTTTTCTATTTTACCCTTAACTAATTTATATTTGGTTATTTTACGTAGATTAAAAAAACAATTAGTTTTTCTATTTTACCTTTAACTAATTTATATTTGATTTTATTTTATTGGTCAAAATATTAATATAATAAGGACAAATTTGGAAATTTTACTACACATCATCTGCATTGAAAACTTAAAACGACAACTATTTTGAAACGAAAATTAACTCCTAAAACAACAACTAATTTGAAACTGAGAGAGTATAAAACATCTTTGGTCAAATGGTTAACGTTCTATTTTTGGTCTTTCAACCATATTTCGATTCTAAAAATTCGCTTTATCAGCATAGTAGGAATTACGCAAATCGATTCAAATGATGTTAAAAAAATATATAAAAAAAAAATTATAGCAAACCAGAAAAAAGAAAAAAGTAAAATGGGGATAAAGGTGAAAAAGAAAAGAAGGGTCAAAATGTGAAAAGTAAAAAGTGTGGGGGACCTTTCAAAGTTACTATAAGCTTCACAAATTTTCAGCTTCTCTTTACTCTTTAGCCCTCACTTTCTTGATGCTATCCCTTTTTCTCAGTTATATTCCTTTTGTTCGAAAATGTTAAATTTAGTACTCAAGAAATAAAAAAAACGAATTATTTACATTTAAGTTAAAAAAAACCCTGTGAATTTGGTTCTATGAAAAGCAGATTTTCTATCTTTTGAGTAAAAGTGATATTCAGAGATTGAGATTTCAATATTCAATCTTTGATCTCACAAACACAAACTCAACATTTTGAGTAGTAAATTGGACAAACTAAAAATTAAATAAATTATAGAAAATCGTCAACGTTTTTATGTTACATTGGGTGCAACAGCATTCACAAATCAATCAATGAAGATTCAAATATAAAATGTTGGAAGAAAAACAAAGAACAAACAAACAAAAAAGGGACCAATTATTACCTAAATTTTCAGATTAAAATTGATAGATCATAGAAGTATAGGACCACAATGTAACAACACTACAGTTCTTTTTGTTAAGTTTGAATCTGAGATTCAGGAGAGTAAGTTGAAAGAAGAGACAAAAGAACAATTAAACTTAATTAAAAAAAAAAGTGGTCCAGAGTGATTGATGAAACACAGTTTCACATTTTATTAAACTCTACAAGTTTTGGTAAATGATAAAAAAATATAGTAAAAACCAATGCTCTTAAACCTAACTTCACTGTTTCATAATCCTTCCTACTAAATATTCATTTTGATACATGAAAATAAAGAAACCAAGAATGCTGTATATACATTTCAAGGTTTTATTTTTTCGTGGATTGGAATAAGACTTTCTTTTTAGATGAAATCAGGTTGACCGGTTGATGTCAAGCAACGATGCCACATTCTACTATTGGGATCAACTGATTTTGGATATGCAATTACCTCAGGGATTGGCAAATAAGCATAGTGAGTGTTGATTATACCTACCGTGATTCCGCTGTATCCAGCAAATGCGCCATGAACCTGTTTTTATATGATCAAAATCATAACAAACACCGAGATTTTATCGAAAAAGCGATGAGAGGAGTGACTTAAAGATGTGTGTGTGTGAAGTGACTTACAGCATTTTGTCCAAGAACGGTGCAGAGGATACCATCTGAGGCATTGGCACGGACAGCGCGAATCATGTATGTTGGATCAATGTATTTCACATCTATTGGAATACTTTTTTCTTTGAAAAATTTCTTCGTCTATACCAAAAAAAAGAAGAAGATAAGATTGTAAAAACATAATAAGATTTAGCAACTACTCTACGCAAACATCAAAATGAGTCCAAATTACAACTCTTTATAAAGATATTTGAACCAATCTTTGCTTATATATCTAACCTCTTGTTGAATGTGCACACCGAAATCACCAAGTACTGTGTTTCCAGATGCATCTTTGGCGTTAGTTTTCTCGAGGAAATTCTACAATAAAAATACCCAGAAACGTAAACCGAAATATAGATTTTGGACAAAGAACTTACGATTGAGGTTACACGCGTTATTGTATTATAGTTTTACCTGTCCAGCTCCTTCTGCTACACAGATCACAGCGGAGCCTTTTGTTTCGATAAGGTACTTCAAATGCTTTAGTACACCATTAGGCCCATGAAGATTGAAGGGAACCTTAAATGAAGGAGATGCATAGGAACTCTTAGATCAAACGCGTTTTAGAAAATGAAGATAATATCCAAAAATAAAGAAGTACCTCAGGAATCAAACATATATCGACTTGTCCACTCGCTAAAGAGGCTTGCATCGCAATGAAACCACTGTTACGACCCATTAGTTTTACAACACCGATGCCATGATAAGCACTATGCGCCTAATACAAAGACCATATCGAAAAAACCAGCAATGATGAAGTACATAAAGCAAAGAGACATATTAGTGAATATCCATAGAAAGCTAGATATACGAGTACATGAAAGTTACCTCAATGTAGGCGGAGTTTATAGCTCGTTGTGCTTCTTCAACAGCAGTATCAAACCCAAAAGTTTTATCCATATGTAAAATATCATTGTCAATTGTTTTCGGCACACCAACTACAGCTACTTTCATCTTTCTTTTGCGGCACTAAGATCCGTAAGCAAGAGAGAGTAAATCAAACTACTTCGAACAAAATGAAGATACCATCTTCATCTTCACAAGAACAACATTTTAGTTTCAAGTGTTAAGTATAACAACCTCATCGTGTATAGCGTTGGCGCCAGCATGAGTTCCATTTCCACCCAACACAAAAAGCATGTTGATTCCTCTTTCCTAAGTAAAAGTCAATTTTCAGAATTCAGAATCTGTCATCTCAGAAAGTTGCAAACATTTTTTTTTTTTATTAAGAAAACCAAATGCTATATATAATACCTCCATGTTATCAACGATTTCGCTTACACTCGGCCCTCCGCGCGAAACTCCAAGTAAGCTTCCTCCAGATAGATGAATATTTTGAACCACTTTCCTTGATAACTGAAGATCAAGAAGCAAAATATATACAATTTAAATGGAGAAAGAGACAAAAGAGAGTTTTTTTTTTATTAAAGATCAAGATCAAACTATACCGGCATTTCGGTAAGATCTTTATCAGAGAAGCCTCGATAACCAAAAGGTATCCCCACAATGTTCTTAACACCATAAATCTCAAGAGTAATCACAATCTGCAATATAATCAAAAACACTTCTTCGATAACATTCTCTATAATGCCAAAGTTTAAGACACACAAAACTCACATGTCTGATGACATCATTAAGACCAGGACAAAGCCCACCACAAGTGATAATAGCAGCCTTCACTTGTTCCGGTCTGAAGTATATCTTCTCCCTCGGCCCAGCACGATGAACCCTAATGAACAATCCCATCATCACACAATTATAACCAAAAAAAACAAAAACAACAAATCCAACAAAATCCAAACTTTTTACCATTGCTGAACCCAAGAACAGTCAGGATCAAGACACTCAGCTCCAGCAGAAGTTGGTGATGAATAACTAATAACCTAATCCCCCCCAAATCAAGCTCACAAATTTCATTAAAAAACAAAAAACAAAACCAAATCCAAATTTCACTAATTTGAGTAAGAATCAAACCTTGAGAAGGACTCTATCATTGTTATTAATATAACCATGCCATTCTTCATCAGAAGGATAACCACCAACAAAATCTTCAGTCGGAGACCTATAAAAAAAATCAAAACTTTGAATTTGAAAATTTTCCAAAAACTCTAAAGAATCTGAAACTGACCTCATCTTAAGACAAAACGTTGAACGAATAGCTTCAGCATCAGGGAAGACGTCAGTGATATGAGGAATATTGAATCGTTGTTCGAAATCTTTCTCATATTTAGATTTCCAATCTGGATCGTTGAGATCAATCGACGGTGGTGCTGAGGTTTTGTTGCTATGTTGAATCGCTGATGCTTTCACTGACGATGAGATTCGTGAATGTGAATGATTCGCCGGAGATCTTGATTTACGGAGGATTAATGAGCTGAGTCCACTAGAACGAACGAGAACGGAGCTTTTTTTGTATGGAATAAAGACGCCGGAATTGATCGCCTGAGAAAGAGTATCCATGGCGAAAGATTCCGATCGGATCTTTTTTGCTTAGTTTTCTGAGTCAACTGAGTTTTTTTTGGAGGGAGTTTTTTTAACAAATTACGAAAAAAAAAAAAAAAAAAATAGAGACAACAGAGAGACAAAGGTTTTGTTTTTAGATCTCTCGTTACTTTGGTTTGGCTCTTCAGATTAACGAAGAAGTAAAGTAAAGAGACAAAACAAATCTAAACTGAATTTTGACTTCTCTGAGTAAAAATGTAAGAATTTTGAGTATTTTTCGAATTTCTGTGAATTAATTTCGAAATTTTTATTGAAGATATATCGGGAATAAACCCTAATCTGATGCGTTTTAGATTTGAATCTGATTCGTCGGAACCAAAAAAAAAAAAAAAAGATTGAATCTGATTCTAATGGTTTGAAGAAGTCAAAGAGTTTTTTTTTTATATTTGACTTTTATAACATCACAATTCACACAGTCATGGACTTATTTTCAACTCACGTTGTAGACCTAATAATCAAATCAATAACACCACGTCGTAATTATTTTTTAGCCAATATCTTTTGGTATCTACGAAACTGCCCCAATTCTTTTGGTATCTACGAAATTGCCCCACATCTTTTGGTATTTATGAAACTGCCCCAGATCTTTTGGTATCTACGAAATTGCCTCAAATCTTTTAGTATCTACGAAATTGCCCCATATATTTTGGTATTTACGAAATTTCCCATATCTTTTGGTATTTACGAAATTCCCCCATATCTTTTGGTATTTTTGAAACTGCCCCACATCGTTTGGTATCTGGGGAACTGGGTTATCAATCAAGGATCAACATACAATGTGATTCTTTGCTAAACTGCAAATTTTTAATTTCTTCAATACCCATTTCTTGCTCCTTGACTTACTTTGTTGGTTTGATTCAACTCATCCCTACTTCAGAGTTCAACACAGAAAGCAAATACTGATTATACACATCACGCAAGGAGATGATAAAGATAGAGAGAGGAAGAAGATGAATTGCAATGAATCTGTCATCTCATAAACTGATCAAGAAATAAGACATTAATAAATTTGTAAAATTCAGCTAGTATCTGTATTTTTTTTGGAGATTATACTTTTATGCAAAATAATGTTAAAATTGAGTCTTCTGAAATGATAACTAAGCAAGAAGAAAAGGGTTCAGATCAAAATAATTCAGAATTCATCAACAGAGGCTTTTATGGTCATCATCAAGTTATGTATCACACCGACCGGACAGCACCGGCTTGCAAAGAATCTTGCAGAGATGTGACCGCGCCTTCGTAGTTTAAGAATCCCATGAACCAGAACTCATGATTGTCTACAGAAATCACCTGTATGTACTTTTCCGCAGGATTGACTATGCTTGTTGATGGATTCACCGCTTTAAGTTGATGTAATGGGATTACTACCTATTTAACAAGAAGACACAATGTGTTCATTAATGATCAATGTAGCAAACTTATCGCAATGAATATAAAATTTAAAACTGATGCTATCGTATCGAATGGTTTCGAGGAAACAAGAGATGAAAGCTGATGCTACTGTATTATTACTCTCACACAAAAAAAGTCCATGGATTTAAGATTCCAGGTAACTAACTAGTCAAGATTGTTTTTTTTTCAATCTAAATGAATCACATTATTCATTGCTATCAACAAATCATAACGAGACATTGTCTATATAACCAGAAAACAGATTTTGAAAACAGTTAATGATCACAAAGATAATAATACAGTGCCTTCAAAATGGTTATAATTTCGGAAATGCAAGATGTATGAGTCTATGACATTACCTTGTAATAGCTCCATTCGGTTTGACCACCATTTTTATACGAGAGAGGGTTGTCGCTACAGTAAGCAAGTTTGGCAGTGGATATATATAGAACTCCCATTACTGGGCCAGCTGATGTTGACAAGTAACATGCAAAAGAATTTAGCAGCTGTTCTTCAGGAACTGTCTCAAAGGTTTGTCGGAAAATCTTCTCGTATCCTCCTTCTGCAAGGACCTTGGTACTCTGTGCAATTCTTCCCATAGCAGCATCCGCAAAACTCGGAGCAGTTCTCACTGATAATAAGAGAACGTTATAAGAGAGATCACCCAAATAAATCTTGAATGAAAAATGCTAGAGAATCAAACTAGTAAAGCACATCCAATCAAGGAAGAGATGAGTTAGAGTTCACACAAAAACACTCTAAACATAAATTCAATCGTCTAAAATTTATTAATCCCCCATATTAAAAATTTTAAGCTAGTCATCAGACATTTTCCATCAGCCTCCAAAGCTCAAACATATACCCAAACCACAGAGAGCTTCGCTCGATTGGATTGGTAATTCTTCAATATGCCAAAATGTTTTTTGGCATATTGAAATAGGAGCTATTTCCCTACTAGTTACATTACATCACAAATGGACCATGTCCCAAGCTCAAACTGATATACAGCTCTTAGTTCACAAAGGGTGTTTTTGATTACTGTTCACTCAAAGGTATTACAATTCAAGTTCCAAAGAAGTAACTTTGCAACTAATATCTAATCTGGAGCACCTAATCTCAATCTATTATTTTCTTTGTTACCAAACAATCTACTATTAACTTGACAGCAAACATCAAACAGAGAAAAAGAATGAGCTTTAGGTTATTCAGACTCTGTTATAAACACTTGTCACGGGTAAAGCCACAAAATTTGACAGACTGAAACTGGGAGGTTCTTCTTGTTAGATGCCAAGAAAGAGATTTTTTAACTTTTATGATCACAAACTTGACAATAATAAAAGATGCAACTATGAATGTTATCCCATGTAGAACAGTGTGATTCTAAACTGTTTATAAAGACTAACCCAAGAAAAACAGAGATATTTCTTAAATTTATCGAAACAAACCAGTGAGAATCTCCCATTTTATAGAAACAACATGTAGAAAAAACGATCAAGAATTGAGAAATTATGAAGATAAACTCGAGCACAATCGAACATGATGATATTTTACTCAGTCCTAAAACCAGCAGCAAACTAAACACCAACATTCAAGAAAAGAAGAAAATCATGCAGAAAAAAAAAAATATCTTGCCTTTATGTTTCTCTGATTAGCCTTTTGAGGTTTGTGACTCATTCCCAAGGAATTTTCTGATCATAAAATACTTAGAGCAAGCAACTATTAACAATTTTTTATTCCCCTCGACTCTAAAGTGTATTGATATGCGAAGAAAACCACAAAAGACATCTGAATTTCAATTCAATTCCAAATTGCATTTGATAGTCCTTTCAATTCAAACATTGATATATAAAAATATATAAAAAACTTACGGTGCTGCCATGTGTTCCCGGCGAGGCTCTCCGTCTTCTTTGCTGCTTCTGCAACCCTCCTTCCCCATCTCCCAAGCGCTCCTTTCACAGACTCCATCGTTTCTAAATCCAATTCAGAGATCACAAAACGTAAACAAGTTTGATAACCGTTACGAATCACTAAAACATACACAACAACAGTTACACTCTTTACCTTTCAACGAAGCATCAGACGTTTCAACAGGAGAACGAGCAATATACGGATTAGATCCGCCTGGAGAAGACGATGCAGCCGCCTTCTGATCCGGTTCCTGAGACCCAGACACCAATTCAGGGCTCCAATGAACAGATTTCTTCGATCCAGACGATGTTCGAGCCGGTGCTTGTGCTTGCGCCGCTGTTGGATCGCTCCCTTTCGTCTCGATTTCGACCTGAGATAAAGTTTCATCGGATAAAGCTATCTCAGTGCTCGCATCATCACCTCCCTTAGGATCGACGCTCACCGATGGATTTGGTTTCTGATCCTTCACCGGAACATCTATCTTCACATCCTTATCTACCTTCGCCGGCTCCATCGTTCTGAATTAGCTCTCAAAGAAGGGATCGTAGCGCGTACGGCGGCGCGTGAGATAATTGGTTTGATCTGAGTTTGAATTTTGCAAGGATGGTATCGTTGGGTAAAAATAAAAATTTTATTATATAATTTTATTTGGAATGTGAAATAGAGGATGGGATTACCGGAAATACAGGTGAAGCGTTAATGACAATGAGAGATTTTAGACCGGCTTTAACCGGTAAATAATTATTTCTTCCCTTATATTTTTTACATATGATCATAATTATGATACCTTGATTTGTTTTTTTAATTCAGATGATTAAAAGGTATGTGGACTAGATTTTATTGAGTGGAGAAAATTATGCTTCTCGACATTTAAGGGGTTGACAAACAAAAGGTAATAATAATTTAAGAATGTTTTTTGTTTTTGTTTTTGTCACGATTTTAGAATGGTTTAGGTTTGGAAAATTTTAGTCATGATTTTATTAGCGGGTGTTTTTGATTAGAATTCAATTTTTTTTAGGGTAAATTTGTTAATAAAGTAAGTTTTATGTTTATATTTGAGGAATAGGTAGTTTTAAGTTTTTATTTGAGAAATATGTAGTTTTTAGGGTAGTTTTGAAAAAGTATTTGAGAATAATGACTATAATAACCTTATTTCTTAGAGAGACATAGGAATAAAATGTGAGGAGAGAGATAGGAATAAAATGTGGGGACCAAAAGAAAGAGAAATGTGGGGACCAAGAAAAGATAGAGAAATGTGGGGACCAAAAATTTATTTTTATTTTTTATTTTTTTATCTTTTTTTCTCTCCAATTATATATATATATGATCATGTATATTATATATATATATATATAATCATGTAGAGGTGTACACCGTCTTATAGAGGTGTACACCATCTTATAGAGGTGTACACCGTCTTATATAGATGTACACCGTCTTATATAGGTGTACAGATTTTTATATAGGTGTACATCATATTATATATATATATATATATATATGTGTGTGTGTCATCTTATACATATTTACACTATTTTATATAAGTATACACAGTCTAATACATGTACACATGTATATAATCACTTGTATATGTAAATTTATATGTTCACTATCAATTTTAATGGACTATTTTTCCTATCAATTCTATGGTGTGTATGTCTCTAATCACCCTCTCATAAAAAAAAGAAGTTTAAAACAGAAAATGAATAATAAGTTAACGAATGATTAATTATTAAAAAAATGAATGGAAGTACAAATCTAAAAATTTTATTTTTAATTTCTTATGTTTGTATATGATTTTTAGATTTAAAATAATTTTTTTAGATTTAAAATGATATACACATATATAAAAGTGTATACACATATATAAGATGATGTACACCTCTATAAGACGGTGTACACCTCTATAAGACGGTGTACACCTCTATAAGACGGTGTACACCTCTATAAGACGGTGTACACCTCTATAAGATGGTGTACACCTATATAAAAGTGTATACACCTATATAAGATGATGTACACCTATATAAGAGTAAGAGTGTATACACCTATATAAGATGGTGTACACATATATAAGATGGTGTACACCTATATAAGAGTGTATACACACCTATGTAAGATGGTGTACACCTCTATTTAGATTTTTAAAATAGATTCAAACATTAGAAATTAAAATTAATTTTTTTAGATTTAAAATGATGGACATGTATATAAGAGTGTATACACCTATATAAGATGGTGTACACCTCTATAAATCGGTGTACACCTATATACATATATAAGATGATATATATATATTGTATAATATGTATATATATATGTGTAATATGTATATATATATATAATATGTATATATATATATGTGTAAATATATATATATATGTGTAATATGTATAATATGTATAATATGTATATATATGTATATATATATATATATATGTATATATACATATATGTATAATATATATATACATATATGTATATATATACATACATATATATATATATGTAATATGTATATGTATATATATGTAATAGTTAGAGAGGAGAGAGAAATAAAACATAAATAGAAAGAGAAAAAAAAAAGAAAATAAAGTTAGATTTTAATTATTTATTTATTTAAATTGTATAATGGCAATTGGGTAAATAAAAGAAAAGTTAAAGGATATATAGGATTTTGTACATCCAAAAACTAGCCTATTGAAAAAACTACCTTATTTGCAAATTATAAACTTAAAAACTACCCTATTTACCAATTTTCCCTTTTTTTTACTAGCAGAATCGGCCCGGAATTTTAAAACAAGCAAGCGAAGACCCAAAAAAAAAAAAAAAAGACTGTCTCCGATTTTTCCATAATAAAAACATAGTTCATAAAAAAAAAGTAGTTGATATATATTTAACAAAACACTTAATTGTAAGTATCTGAATATGAGATCAGTATATTATTTTCAACACCTGATTTTTTCTTTTTTTTATATGGTTTCCCTAAACCTAATCGTTCTAACTTTTATCTATCTATTCTTTGTAAATTAAAATTATAAAAAAGAAGTGAATAAAAATTATTATAGGTAAAAGAAAAAAAATTTATGGAAGTTCGAATATGTGAGTTGATCCACCTATATAATAGATTTGAGACATTCATACATTCATATATATAGAAGATGATTTGAGGAAGAATATTATTTTTGCTAATTTAGGGTCACGATCGATGATGTTAGAATAAAAAAAAGATTAAACTATCGATTATATTTTATGTAATTAGATTTAGTTAAAAAAATTTATTTTTTTTACTTAAGAACAAAAGTTTTTCACATTTAATTTTTATTTAGTATGTATTTATAGTTTTGGTTAATTTAACATTTTAACTAATTACCAAAACGGCACCAATTGTGTAGTAAGTTACTGGCATTACTTCAAAAAGCAATTCTCAGTATGGTAGATGGAAACTAACAAATCAATAATCAATAATCTTTAACGAAAAAGAAAATAACAAATCAAAGATGGAGTAGTATTTAAACAATTTGTATGCAAGTGAAAATAAAACTATTTTGGGCTTCATAAAATAAGAAAAGTTCTGTATGAACTTAGTCACGAAAGGCTACAAAGAAAGGCCTACCAAGGCCTCGTCCAAACTTTCTATAATAAAAAAAAAAAAAAAACTTTAAATCTTTTTGGTAATTAAAAAATATTATTAGGTCAAAGCTGTCATATAAGGTCAAAGCTAGAGTCTAAAAACAATTTTTAATTCAAGGGAAATGATTGTTAGGTGAGTTCGTGTATAAATGAAGATTTATGCGCGTTTGCTTGACTGTTTCGTTCTAACAATAATGGGAACCAAGTACAAGAATATCACAAGAAAATTAAATAATTAATTTTTAATTAGCATGTATTTTTGACAGCTTTTGCCAACCCTCAACTCGTATATACAGTCCAGATAAACATATTACGACAGATTTTATATATAATAACATTTTCAACAAAAACGAATATAATATATAGTTGAAAATTTGATAAATCGACGAGACATATACTATGAACCTAAACAAGTTGATTACATCTACTCACGCCTCATAAGTCATACCCATGAATCATTAGTAAAAAAAGTCATTTTAACTTTAAGCTGGCATTGTAACGCGTTTAACCAAAAAAGCAAATTAATTACATACAGTCAATGAGATCTTTAATCACCTATCTAAAACATTAATGAATCTCTGAATAACCTCGCTAAGGCTACTAAGCACGTGGCAAAGCTGTGAGCATCCGTTTGGTGCACCTCCATGTAGATGATGATGATTCTTCAAGGAAACTTCAAAAACTCAAACACGTCAAGTGGAAAAAAAATAAAAACAAAAGTAAACGCGGCAATTATTTTTAAACCGCCATTGGCAAGCTAAGCCATGTTGTATTTTTTTGTATGTGGTTCGCATGATTAGTGTCACAACAATATTTAATTAAATTATTAATTATCCCAAACCATCGCGTATATATAGAAACTCTCTTCTCTCATTGTTCCACACCAATCAACAAAGAGTTTTAAACATTAACAAGTTTCAGACAAAAGAACATAATTAAGAAGAAAAATCTAAAGATGAGTTCTAAGGCATTTCAAGTTTTGATCTTTCTTGGTTTCTTGGCCACATCATGTATCTCTCAAGCTCCGGCGCCGGCACCAACCACCGTTTCTCCTCCACCTACAGCTCTTCCTCCGGTGACAGCAGAAACACCTCCACCGGTTGCTTCACCACCTGTTCCAGTTAACGAGCCAACTCCGGCTCCAACCACCGCTCCTACCACTTCTCCGATAACATCTCCGGTTGCTTCTCCTCCTCAAACCGATGCTCCTGCTCCTGCTCCTGGTCCCGCTGCCAGATTAACTCCGACTCCGTCTCCGGCTCCAGGACCAGACGGCGCCGCTGATGCACCAGGAAATGCCGCGTGGTCTAACAAAGCTTTCCTTGTGGGAACAGCTGTTGCCGGAGCTTTATACGCTGTCGTTTTGGCTTAGACAGCTTTTGAGTTTGGTGGATTTCGATCCTCTGCTTTATATTACTGTTTTTATTAATTACTTCTTCTCGTTCATATTTGTTTTTTTTTCTATTATTATTATTTTGACGGGGACACACGTGTATAATTCTTGTTGGGCTGAGCATGAACATAAAAACGATACTATGGTGTAATATCTATTATTTTGTTATAATAAATTAATATAATTCTTTTATATTATTTTCACTATTTATGGACCGGAAAAACTGATCTAATAATGAATGTTTAAATTTATTGTTCTGTTTATGGTAGAAATCTAATAGATGCGTACTAATAGACATTCAACAAAAGATATATTATAAAAAAAAAAACCAAAAAAGATATATATCGATCTTTCATGGCTTGAAATTGCCCAAACTTTTTCCGTCTGAATTTTTGTTCTTATCCATAAACTACATAAACCTAAAAAATCAAAGTTTTTAAAAATCACTGGAGCCCACAAAAAAAAAAATTAACCGAAAAGAATACTTTAAATAACACTATTGCATTCGTAAATCCAAAAATTGCAAAAAAGAAAAAAAAGTAAAATGGATAGTTTAAAAATGTAAATTGTACGTGTGTAGTTTATAGAAGAAGAAAAAAAGTTAGGATGGAATAATTTTTTTTTTGTCAACAAGAGATTTATTCATTTCAAAAGAAGGAAAATTTTCGGAGTAAAACAAAGGTTTGAAACAGAAACAACGAACATAAACTCAAATAGCAAATAATCGCTTATAAAATATCAGAGACGACTGAAAAATTAAGTATGTTGAATTATAATGGAGAAAAATCGTGTAGTCTAAGGGGCTAAACCCAAACTTAATTAAAAGTTCTAATGTGTGCTTAGTTTTCAATCTTATAATAATTCTAGCATCTTTCTTGTACTTTCTATAATCCAATTTTTCATTCGTCAACCAACACAAGCTCATTAGTATTGGCCCATTAGCTACTAGTGGGCTTGAAAATAGGTGTCTTTCATCTTTCACAACATTTTGGGACTCATTCAAACATAGCAACATCCTTTTCCTTAGATTGAAGTTTCATCAAATATGTATAATTGAGATGTATACTATTATTTATTTATCTTAAAAGGGAATATAATTGTAACAAAAGGCTTTGATGATTGATGAATAAAAAGGTAAGGGACAAGAACAGCTAAGTTTGCTTATAAAATTACCGACCAAAAGTTCAGACAATGGGATGTCACATTTTCGTTTTCTCTTTGTCTCTCAATCTCTCTTAGGAATCATAGAAGAAAAGAAACAACTAATAAAACCAAACAACAAATAATTAATATATTGACATATCCAAAAAACTCAGACGAGAAAGATTAGTTCGCACTTTGTATTTACAAATCTTATTTAATTAGTGCTTTATATCAATCTATTTATGAGGGTTTGGTGTTTGATACACACGAAGTTCCAGATGAAAAATGTTACCACTGTGAGTCTATGACCATCAAAACAACATAAAAAGAATCTACATTATTTAGTTTTGATTTTGTTAGTTTTTTTTACGCATGGATGTGTCAGCAAGTTTTGTGACTTATTTGACAGTATGTTACAACAAACCTTGACGCTAAACTTTCAGAGATTTGTAGTCATAATCGTTGGTGAATATATATATATTGAATCCAACATATATAAAACGGATCGAGTTGTGTAGAGTTTATAGTTGGTTTGAATTTGGTAGAAAAAGTTAGTGGTATTATAAACTTTTGACAGAGTGTGAGAGTATGAGTATGTTATGATATGATTAGTTTTGTTGACTAAGGTTAGTATATATATATGCTTTACAAACAAACAAACAAAAATCTACAGATTGATCGGTGGTAAAGTATCTTAATATTATTTCTTTGCAATTTTAATTATGGTTAGTCACTATAGTCAATTTTAAATAATATAAGATTCAATATTTCCTCAAATTTTAGAAATTAGTATGGACTTTAGTCCAAGATTCCTCAAATCTTAGTGTTTTTCGTAAACCATAGTTTTCTTCTTGTGAATTGTTAAGATATTTTGAAAATGCTATATCAATATATATTACATGAAACGAAAGGTGTTGCTATATATAATTAAATAAAAGGCCTTTTGTATATGCTTAACATGATGCACATATATGCAAGTAGAACAAATTAAAGGTGAATGAAAAATGCCAAAAAGACATGAGTGGAGAAACCAGGCTAGCTTAGACACCATAATAAACTAGTCTTCCCTTTTGTTAGATTTGGACCCAAATGAACTTTTTCTGTTGTTTTTGTAATTTTATATAAAAGCTCATTACTTACTTTTCTTCTTTTGTTAAAAATCTAGGCTCATACATCATGCTTTGTTTTGTTTTGTTTCTTCTCTCTTCTTTTTGTTTTAGAATCAACAAACTGCATGACTTTAGTTATGACCATAGAGTAATTGAAATTGGAAAAGCCAAGAGGTCTATAAACAAATGATGATACATAACATTATTCCTTTATATTTTTGAAGAAAAAGTTTAGTGAATAAGATGCACGAGCTGTAACGATGAATCTCTTGTATTATATAATGGAGAAATTTTTTGATTATTTATTTGTGAAGTGCTTAATGGTTTATTGGAATAAGATTTAATTAATATTTAAATATGTGGAGTCTAGTGAAAGTGGTAGAGATCTAATGGTCTAATCATTATGCAATTATACAACTCTTCCTGTCGTACGGGTATAATTATAATATTACATTCTTTCTTTTTAGTATATATGCATAAAATTTGTTTTCTTTAAATGATTTTTAGCAGGTGAAAAGGCAAAAAGGCAGAAATGTTGTATTATTATTAGGGAATAATTTCATCATCCAATCTGTATTTTTTTGGATTACTCAATTTGTTCTCTTTTCTCTTTTTAATTTATAACCTTTTGTTTGATGGAATGTATATACCAATATTAAAATTATACTCCAACGTCACCCGTAGTTCGATACATGTGGTCGAAATATACATTTTATCACACATATAATAAAATATACATGTGGTATATATATTCATACGTATGCATTTTTTTTTCTGTTATTGTGTGTATGCAGTTCTACAGATGATTATCGTTATTTAAGTCTAAACCTGTATATCATAAATTTAAGGGTATCCATGTGCATGAGTGCATCATATTAACATCAATGCTTATTTAGCGTCAACTAATCAAAATGCTATGCAAAGGTATCCACTTCTACCTAATATATAGTTAAGAGGTTCCAGACATTTTACCAGTCAACCCTGAGAATGTGTGTAGCCGTCGAGTAGCCTACTGACAGTGGCGGATTCACTTGAAGCAAGAGGGGAGCAGTTGCCCCTGGTAAATTTTAAGTTTCATGTAAATTTTTTATATTTTCACTAATGCCTCCTCCCTTATTATTTGCAATTATAGCCTTAATTAAAAGTTTAAGCAATTTTAATTATGCCCCTAAAACCAATCTCTAGATCCGCCCTTAGCCTACTCACCAAATGGCACTATTTCGATTGGCCAAATAGAATAATTTATATACGATATATAGTGGTGTAAATGGTTTGATAACATTTAACAAAGAAACTAATATGCATGTCTTCGCAAATTTTCACACTTACAACCGCATCAACTACATTTAAACTTACACTTGATTTAGGAATCAATATTTCTAAGTAAAATTCCTACTAAAAAGTATATATATGAACGAAAACGAATCCTGCAAAAAGATGTCAAACCATGCATTATTCAAGGTCAGAAACCCCAATTATTTTACATCTTAATTTTATACTACTTTTTTTGCCACAATAAATATACAAAATGGTACGTACTAAATTAGTAGTTCCACCTATTCCGAAAGAATCTTTTGGGTGAATGAGAAAAACCCAACACGAATAACACTTTACAAATCGGAGCTCATAAATTGCCTCTCATATCCCAAACATAAACTATAAAAAAAATATAAAAACAAAACCTTTTTATTTTTTTGTGCAATAGATAAAAGTAAAACCAAAAACGATTTTTAAACAATGTAATAACATAATAAAAAGGCACTCGTACGTAAAACCCCTCCTTTGTCTCCCTATTTAAACCCTATAACACTTCAACACCAAACCCTCAAGCTTTCTTCAATCTTCTTCTTCCACTTTTTTTTTTTGTTTTTCTTTCTCAACAATATCTACAATGTCAAAGACCAAAGTGATCAGATCTTCAAAGGAGTTTCAATCGACGGTGGTTACCACCGTAGACTGCCAGAAACAAGTCCGGTCATGGCGTCTCCTCCGCTCATTCATTCAGCTTCTAATCCCAACTTGTAACTGCACATTAGTCCAAGAACTCGAAGAAGATAACCCTAACTTGACAGCCAAGAAACTCTACAACGACATCAAATCACGCACGTCCTCTTTTCGTTCCTCTTCTTCCCTTTCTTCATCCACAGTCACAGGAACAATCTTCGGATACCGTAAAGGAAAAATCAATTTCTGTATCCAAACACCAAGAAAATCAACAAACCTCGATCTCCTTCTCGAGCTAGCCGTTCCAACAACGGTCTTAGCTCGAGAAATGAGAGGAGGAGCGTTGCGTATAGTGTTAGAACGCAACAACGAACAAGAAGAAGAAGAAGAAGCACCATTTTGGAATATGTATTGTAATGGAAAAAAAGTTGGGTATGCGAGAAAACGTAATCCGTCAAAGGATGACGTGGCGGCGTTGACTGCTCTGAGTAAGGTGGTGGTCGGAGCTGGAGTTGTGACTGGGAAAGAACTTGGCCGGTTTGATGATGAATTGATGTATTTGAGAGCTAGTTTCAGACGAGTTTATGGTTCGAAAGATTCTGAATCTTTTCATTTGATTGATCCAGCTGGTAATATTGGACAAGAACTCAGTATCTTCATCGTCCCATCACAAGTCTGATTCCATTACCGGTCCGATGGTGATGATCGTACATAACTGTTCTGTTTTTTTCTTTTCTTTTTTTGTTCAAGAGAAAAGAATTTGTTTTTGAGTCATGCTTAAAGCTTTTGGCTTTAGCTCTGGCTTTGTATGTAATCTACATACCAATTTGATAATCCATTGAATGGAGTAAATCTCACTTAATTTCCTTTTCTTGCTTTTGGTTTAATCTCACTAATTTCCATACAACATAATTGATTTATCTTCTATATATATTTTACCATTTATTAACTGAAAAATACAAAATAAGAAA
This sequence comes from Barbarea vulgaris, assembly GCA_963667165.1. Taxonomy (NCBI): domain Eukaryota; kingdom Viridiplantae; phylum Streptophyta; class Magnoliopsida; order Brassicales; family Brassicaceae; genus Barbarea; species Barbarea vulgaris. The sequence goes on from OY763892.1 coordinate 26,514,637, forward strand.
TTAGACTGAGTGTTTAGCGAGATTTGAGTTATTGAGACATGAATTTTAAAATATTTTAAAAAATTCAACTTTATTGAATTAATGATTTTAAAATATGCAATCAAATCTACTCTTATTGAAAACATTATTATGATTTGATTTAAAAATTTCAACTAAAATTTGCGAAGATTTCTTACTTAAAAATACAAAAACCAAATTCTCAAGGTTTTAGGTAAAATTTTAGAAAATTCACCAAAATTTAACCAAATAATCTCAAAACTCATTAAAACTCAAATCTCCCTAAATATTCACTCCAATACTATTGGTAATGTGCCTTTTGTCACCATAAAAGTTGGTAAACATAAAAACGAAAAATTTGCAGAAAAGAAAAATAGCATTTAAAATTATTTGTGATGATAATTAAGTCAAAAAACAATTTCACATCACCATGGGTTAGGGGCCAAAACCATAGCCAAGAACAAACTCACTCACTCAAAGAAGCCGACACGTGTCGTGTCTTTAACAAAAACAAACAACGGCTATAGAATTTAGGTAGGACTAATGAGTGGAACCTTACCAGAAATTGATAAACCATAACCTTTAAGACCAACGTAATGTGCTGGATTATTAGTCATCACCATCATCGTTCTAACTCCAAGATCCCTCAGAATCTGCATTATCAATCTTTCATTAATCTTTAGCAACTAAACAGTAAACAAAATAGTAAAAAGATTTTGAATTTACTTGTGCTCCAATGCCGTATTCTCGTGAAGCAACGGGATATGACACAGACTCGGTTTGATCTGAAGTGTTGTTATAAGTACGAGGCTTGTGGGTTAGGTCAATGCCTTTAGCTTCTGGACCACGTAAGTAAACAAAAACACCTCTCCCATTTTCTTCAATCTGTCTCATTGCAATCCCTAATTGTTTCCCACCAAAGCTATTTCCGAATATATCATCTGTGATACACTCCGCATGTACTCTTACGAGAATATCTTTCCCATCTCCGATTTCTCCCTGTGTTTTAGGTATAAGGAAGTTTCATGGAAACAAAGGTTGAGTTTCAAATAGGGTTCTAACTTACTTTGACCATTGCAATGTGCTCAACTCCATCAAGCAATGACTTGAAGCAATATGCTTTGAAAGGTCCCCACATTGTCGGTATAGGGGCAACCGCGGTGAACTCTACCAGTCTCTCTCTTTTCCTTCGGTATCTGCCAGGAAAGGTTTGCAACTGAGATCAAGCGGAATAACCGAAAATTTCAGTAAATGAGAATTGAGTTAGGTGAAACTTATTTCCTTAAAAGCGTTGTACCTGATTAAATCGGCGATTGAGACTATTTTCAAGTTGTTCTCTTGAGCGAATTGGCGAAGTCTTGGTAGTCTAGCCATGGAACCATCATCATCTACAATCTCGCATAAAACCGATACTGGTTCTAAACCAGCCAACACAGTCAAGTCAACAGAAGCTTCTGTATGCCCTGCTCTTTTAAGAACACCACCTTCTCTGTATCTTAAAGGAAAGATATGACCAGGACGATTGAAATCTTGAGGTTTTGAATCTTTTGATGCAAGAGCTAATATCGTTTGTGCCCTATCACGAGCTGAGACACCTGTGGATGTTCCATTCTTCGCATCCTGACAAATATTTTCAACACTAAGAAAAGGCCTGTGGTTTTTTTCAACACTTAAGAAGAAAAACACATTTTTACTTACCACAGAAACCGTGAAGGCCGTGCGAAGTTTTTCATCATTTTCCTTTCTTGTCACCATTAAAGGAAGCTCTAACCTCTCCAAGTCTTCACCTTTCATACTCACACACACAATTCCAGTCCCATGTTTTACCACAAAAGCCATAGCTTCAGGTGTTACTAACGATGCCGCCATAATCAAATCTCCTTCGTTCTCTCTATCCTCATCATCTACAACAATCACCAACTGCAAAAAAAAAACACACACACACACACAAAGCTTTCACTAAAGAACCTCTCCTTCTAAGCCAACACTGTTGCTACTAATACTACGAAGTACAAACCTTTCCCTGTCGAATATCCTCGATAGCTTGAGGAATAGAAGCAAATCCATCGGTAGGTCGATCAAGATCAAACTCTTCATCCTCAACTTCAGGAGACTCCATTGTTGTTGGAATCATTTCTGCTGCTAATGTTCCAAAAGAAACCAAATCTGGCTGCAACTCAATCCCCATTGATGATCCATTACTACTCTTAGAGTTGGAAGAGAACACATCTCCTTCCTCAGATACAGCTCTCAATCTAACACTAAACCTCTTTGATATGATCATAGGACTCACCAAGCTCCTTCTATATGGTTTTGTTCCCTTTACAACATCACTGAAAAAAATCATTGAGATAACACATTATCAAGGCTTATGTACACAAACGCGCACACGACTAAATCGCAGTTATTCGAAATAGCGATTAAGTTCAAATCGCGAAATCATAGATAAACGTAATTTCAAATTCCGAATGATAAACAGATCTGATCAAAACTATCAATTCGAATTTTGAATTTTGAAGTCGGAGAAACAGAGAGATGATACACAATTTGATTACCGCGAAGGAAGAAGAAGCGTTGCGTTGTGTCGTAGAGTAAGCGACGCCATTTTTTTTATGAAGATCGGAGTTTTAAAGGAAGACGAAGAAGAGAGCGAAGCACCGCCGTGTTTTTGCCGGTGATGTTTTTTTTTTTTGGTTTATGTGGTGCTGACGTGGCAGTTCTGTAGTAGATATTTTTTTGCTTTTTATGGATAAGCACGAAGGACCCCCTATCTCTCCTCGGCAACGGCGTCGTTTTGAATTAAATACGATGTCGTATTAAGTGGTAACACAAATCCCCATTGATACCATCACATGTCGGTGAGCATAAGTTTGCCTTGACCCTCCCTCTTATTTTTTTATTTTTTTCCCATTGCACAAACATTTTTGTTTATATACTTTTTAATAAGAATTGGCCAATTCTGTATCAAAATAAAAAAATTGAGCCACTTAAATTGTTCCTTTTTATTTAAGTATTGTTGTGTTAATTTTAAAAATTGACTACTAAGACAATTCCAAGTACATTGACAAATACTACAATTAATTCCATAAAAACTATTATATGGAGTAAAATAATTCGAGATATTGAAAATGCAGAAAATAATAATAAAATTGCTTGAATTAGGAAACAAAAATTTCAAAATATGAGAACGTTGACAAATGGAAAAAAAATATGGACGTCATCCTTTCAAGTTCCAACCTCCAAGCAATCATATATTTTTTTTTTTTATATATTATACTTTCTTATGTTCGATATAAAAGATCTTTTCTTTCTTTTTCTATTTTTTTTTTTTGGTTTGTGAAGTTTTTGCAAGTTCTATGAACCAAAATTTTGTTATGGCCGGCAACATATCTAACTAAATCCATTAATTAATTTTGATTCTAGTCGACCCAATTTATTATACAATACATGAGAAATGGACTGAATTATATTCAAGAATGAAGACAAGTTATATCTAAAAATATATATAATTAACATGATAAAGAGATAAAGCAATTATATTACCAATGGCTTATACCGGATATAGAAACTTAGAAGGTGAAAGAATCAAAGAACCAAACCTGAAAAAAAATCCGAATAATATATACGAAAATAAATTATAATTTTTGGGAGAATCAAAGAACCAAACCCAAAAAAAATCACTCTTGTTGCTGTCGCCGAGGGCCAACAGCTCTTGTCTCATTTTGCATTGCCACCAAAGTCTTAATCCCATAATTTTTTTTTTTTTTTTTAATTTTCTATAGGGCTTAGAGAGAAAAAAGCATATAATCTAATTATTACAACTTTAACAAAAGGATGGTTAATGATTAAAAAAAAAGAGCTATATATAAGCTAAGACAAAGACAAAGAGATCGTGTAAAATGTTGTCTAATATCTCTAAAACATTCTTGGTTTTAGCAATAAACACACAAAGAAGTAAGAATTCTAATACCAAATTCTGTACTGCATAAAATTATAAACAAATGAAATTGTTGTTGACAATTGGAGGTATATTACATGTTTCTTTTTAGATTATATTTTTTTTATCTATATATAACAAAACAATATATTCTTCTATCACATATCTAGTCATTTACAATTTATTGTGATGTTATCGTAGTTGATGTGAAAAAAATTATTGCACATCTCATCAAATTATGATAACTTGCACTTGTTGTTTATTAATATTAATTACTTACATGTTGATAAGACATTTTTCCCAAAAACACAATTTAAACCCTCTAAGATCAGAGAAGCCGAGCCGATCAGAGTAAGCCGAGCCGATCAGAGTAAGCCGAGCTATAGTTAAAAAGGAAAAAAAAAATTAATTTTTTCATCACTCAAAGTTCCAGTGAGACCGGAAGAAACCTCGAGGTAACTGGGTATAGCCGGTGGACCCCTCAAATTGCAATCGAGGGTATTGAATTTTTAGGCTAACATTTCATTTACCAAAAAAACACCCAACAATATCTACTTAACCATGGTTACATTCTAACCAAAGCTGAGTTTATTTAAACTGAGAGAAAGTGTGAAACCAAGCTTGTTCATATGGAAAACGCATTACCAGCTTCTTCTCTCTCTCTTCTCCTCCTCCTCTGGTAAATAGAATCAATCTCTCCATTGTCTTCCTTCAAAGCTTGCTCTTTCTTCAAAGTTTGTAGATTCATCAAGAACTGAAGAATTTGATGCATTAAAATTTGAGAATTTAAAACTCCAAGTAATTAAAGATTGTTGTTGATGATGAAGAGATTAAGTAGTTCAGATTCAGTGGGTGGTCTCATCTCTTTATGTCCCACAACTTCTACAGGTTCTAATTTGTTTTTCAGACAAGTCCTTTAATTTTAGTCTTTGTTTTCAATTTTCACCACTAAACTTTCTTATTTTTGTGAAACAGATGAGCAGAGTCCGAGAAGATACGGTGGGAGCAGAGACTATCAGACGATGCTTGAAGGTTACGAGGAAGAAGAAGAAACCATAGTTGAGGAAAGAGGACACGTGGGCTTGTCTGAGAAGAAGAGACGTTTAAGCATTAACCAAGTTAAAGCCTTGGAGAAGAATTTCGAGTTAGAGAATAAGCTTGAACCTGAGAGGAAAGTGAAGTTAGCTCAAGAACTTGGTCTTCAACCTCGTCAAGTAGCTGTTTGGTTTCAAAACCGTCGTGCTAGGTGGAAGACAAAACAACTTGAGAAAGATTACGGTGTTCTTAAAACCCAGTATGATTCTCTCCGCCATAACTTTGATTCTCTCCGCCGTGACAATGAATCCCTCCTTCAAGAGGTATACAAAATCTCAAACTCTCTTAGTATAAAAGATTGAAACTTTTTGTTGATCCCAAATCAAAAATTGAAACTTTTTGCCTTATGCTTTGGCCATTGTAGATGTGCTTTCACAAATCATGAGATTAGTGTGAAAAAAATTGAAACTTTTGTTGATCCCAAGTTAAAAGATTAACACTTTTTTTGTTTCCTCTGTTTACAAATCTTTGATATTATTGTAAAAATTGAACCTTTTGTTATTGTGTGATGCAGATTAGTAAACTGAAAAGTAAGCTTAACGGAGGAGGAGGAGAAGAAGAGGAGAACAACGCGGCGGCGACAATGGAGAGTGATATTTCAGTCAAGGAGGAAGAAGTTTCATTGCCGGAGAAGATCACAGAGCCACCGTCGTCTCCTCCACAGCTTCTAGAACATTCTGATAGTTTCAATTACCGGAGTTTCACTGATCTCCGTGACCTCCTTCCACTAAAGGCTGCAGCTTCTTCATTCGCCGCTGCTGGATCTTCAGACAGTAGCGATTCAAGCGCTCTGCTTAACGAAGAAAGCAGCTCTAATGTCACTGTGGCGGCTCCGGTGACAGTTCCCGGCTGTAGTTTCATTCAGTTCGTGAAAATGGAGCAGACGGAGGATCACGGTGACTTTCTGAGTGGAGAAGAAGCTTGTGAATTTTTCTCCGATGAACAACCACCGTCTCTACACTGGTACTCCACCGTTGATCACTGGACTTGAAGCTGTAAACACCACCGGAAAAGATGGATTGGATTAAACAAAAAATGCTCTCTTCTTCTCTGTGGATGCGATGGAGAAGGTGGGAAATAAAAACAGAGGAGGGCAAAATGGGAATAAGGGTTAAAATTGAAAGGTGAAAGGGAAATTAAGGAGGGGTTAAATCTGGGCGGGAATAAATTATTTTAGGGTGAATTTGTAATTATGCTTTTTCTCTAGTGTTTACGTGCACTTCTTGTAATTAAGGATCGTCAGATCATAAGAATTGAAGAGGGGTAAAAAAATCAAAGGGAAAAAAAAATTCAGCGTAGTAACTTTAAATTGCCGTCGACCCATCAAATCTAAATTCCATTTTTTTTTAACCATTAAGGCATATAAGAACATGTGTATTGGGGTTTTTTATGTATAAAAAATTTAAGTCTCTCGTGTGTAAAAAAATTAATATAATAATTAATATTAAGAGAGTTTTTTAAAAAAGTGGAGAGTCTCTTTCTACTTTTTTTTAGAGATTCTTCTAATTAAATATTAGTATTTACTATTTTATTAATTTTTTATGTATGAAGAACTCTTACGAGAGACTCACCAATTCGCATTCTCTAAAATTTCAAGGTCTGGGCGTCTGGCATGTGAAATTCTTTTGGTAAAAATAAAATAAAATAAATAGATGTGTTGTATTTGAAAAAATTGGGTTTGCGCGTATATACAGAATTTGGACGCTACACTCATTTTATAATATGCGATTTCAAATAATGCCATTCATCTAATAGCATTTATGCAAAACGTTTATTCGGTTTAGGTGGATGGCTATCGGAATTTTAAAAAAATTATTATACTCTCAGATTTTATTGTGTAATATTGTATTTCTTAAATAATACTTTTTGGCAAAAAAAATAACATTTATTTTTGTTTTTTTGTCTATTAAAGTTTATTATTTTGAAAAATATTATTTAAACACTATATAATTATTTTAGTTTCATTTAAATATATTATTTAAAATTTTACTTTTAATTTTTAATCTAAAACTGATTTGTAAATTGGCATATCTGCTTAGATCTCCTTAATGAATGTCTTGCTTGTTTGAAAACACTGGTTTTGCAATTTAAAGTGAAACTATATTTATGAGAATTATATAATTTAATATGAGTACTATATTTTATGAGTATTTTTAAGAATTGTCCTATATTTTTTTCGTGTGAGTTTGATCTTGAGAAAGACATAATTTCAATGTATTTAGCGTTAAGATCTGTTTTATTCATTATTATTGGCAAAAAAAATTCTTACAATTCAAATTTATTTAGTTTAAAATGTTTTTCAATGTATTTGAAGTTCAAATCAGTTTTATTTTTAGTTATTGGCAAACAAAATTATTCTTACCATCAAAATTTATTTAGTTCAAATTGTTTTTCATTGAATCTGTTTTATATGAATTGAAAACTCATCTATAACGTAAAAGCTTTGCTATCATGTACCACCAATTTAGTATTGGTAAAATTTTATTTTCCCAATATATATAATTAAGTTAAAAATATTCGAAAATCAAAACCAGTAGTGTAAATTCTATAAAAATACCGTTTCATATTAGTTGTCGTTCTACGTTGTTTTACGTAAATTAAGAAAACAATTGATTTTTCTTTTTTATCCTTAATTAATGTTTATTTGGTTTAATTTTATTGGTTAAATATTAAAATAAGAGGGACAGAACTGGAAAATTCTACCAAACATCTGTATTGGAAACCTAAAACGACAACTAATTTGAAATAAAATTTAACTCTTAAAACGATAACTAATTTGAAACGGAGAGAGTATAAAATAATCATTAAATGATAGTGGTAATCGTCAAGTATATAACTAAAAATTAAAAACCTAATAATGAAAATAGTTATACACTTATACAATAACAGTTCAATAATATTTTTGATTGGTAAGAGGACATGGTGGTATGATAAATAATATTTAAAAGGAAAAATAATAAATAAAATAAAATAAAAATCATATTACATTTTAGTAAGTATTTTAAAAATGAAATAAAACAAATCTACTCTTACCGTCTCAAAATGACAACGTTACAAAACCGACAATACACAATTTTGTACCGTAAATATACTCTTTAACAAAAAAAAAAAAAAAAAATACTCTTAATTTGTAACAATTTTAGTACCATAAATTTTACGGTGACTTGTAACCTATTTGGGGTACAGCTTTTTCATTTTTCTAAAGTGCCGAGTTTAAATTTCTCAAAATTGAATGATGATATTATTTAATCACTATCATTAGACATTAGACATTAGGTTTGCTGTTCAGATTTGATTTGATTCGAATTCGAGTTGTCTCGGTTTCTGTAACAAACAGTTCACAATTACAATTAAAGAAACACTAAAATACTAAATATGTTGAAAGTTTAACGGCAAACCTATCGACCACGTCTGCCTTTAAACCCTCATCGTAATAAGATAATACTATATGAAAAAACTGAGAATCTGCTAATTAATTAGAAATCTTAATGCATCTTTATCTTTATATATATATATATATATATTTTTTTTTTTGTCAACATGCATCCTTACATCTTTTTTTTACTGTTAGTTTCACTTAAACATATCAATTCTCAAATCTTACTTACACTGTGTTAATAATATTGGGACCTATGTATTTTACAAAATTTTATTAATTTATCGTGTTTATTAATTTATAGAGATGATATTTGAGTGAAATTATAAATTTAGGAGCAGAAAAAATTATTAATTTAGCGAAATATTAATTTATCGAGTATTAATTTATAAATGTTTAATTGTATATATATTTCACTATTCAGTATATATTTTTCTACATTTTATTTGAATATATTCATGATTCAAATTTACTAAGTAAAGATGATTTTTGGTTTAATTAGTGTTTGCTCTTTAATTACAATGTCGGTTAATTAGTCTTCATCGTAAGAGAACACAATCCAAGCCCTAGCCACTAGGTTACCATGGATGGCTAGTTTTTTTTGTCATTGGGATAAAGACAAATTATGTTGTAACGTTCGCTATACACATACGATCCCTATATATATAAGTAGAGTCTCTAGTAGGGGATAGTAGAGTCTAGTCAATCTAGGGGATATATATATATATAGAGTAAGAGATACAATTAATTTATACTAGAAATCGATATAGAGCAACTAGCCTGAAAATTATAAATATATCTTTCTTTATTTTATTTTTTGAAATTAAAGCTACACTATATGAGGGCATCTCCAACCTTCACACCAAATTTGGTGTAAAATCATACCAAATTTGGTGTTTTGGTGTTTTCCATCTCCAACCCACAACACCAAATCTCACACCAAAAAGAATATTCTTCAATATTATATTAATAAATTTAAGATTCCTTTATTATTATATTAAAAATAAATTTAAGATTCTCTTAACTATAATTAAACGTTATGATTAATAATTAAGAAATTAATATTTTATTACGTAATTCGGAATATGATTACAGAAAAAAAAAATTACAAAAGATAAAAAAAAAAGCAAAAGAAAAAAACGAGTACACAATAAAAACAAAAACAATCGATAGCTTAAAAGATTAAAACATAATTAAAAGAACATTAATTTTCAGAATTACTAAAAACAGACAATATGTGTTCTACCAACGCATTTCGAAGTTCGATATGAGCATCGCGGTTTTTGATTTTCCTGTGTCGAGCTAAAAATGCTTGAAACCGAGCATCATCATCACCCGTCATCTCAACTTCTGGAGGTGGGAATTCGGTTTGTTCTTGAACTGGTGCGTCAAGATCACGTTCATCTTCAATGATCATGTTGTGCATAATAATACAAGCTGTCATTATATCATCTAACACTGTCTTCGACCAAAGGCGAGCTGGTCCCGCTACAATTGCGAATCTTGATTACAAAACGCCAAAGGCACGTTCCACGTCTTTTCTACAAGCTTCTTGCCTCATTGCAAATAATTTTTTTTTGGACCACGAGGATCATGAATGGTTTGAACAAGAGTAGCCCACTTTGGATATATCCCGTCAGCAAGATAATAACCCATATCATAGTTATTACCATTGATGACATAGTTGGCGGGTGGAGCAATTCCTTCAGCTAGATTAGAAAAAAGATGAGACGCTTCTAACACATTAATATCATTGTTAGTCCCGGGTAATCCAAAATATGCATGCCAAATCCAAAGATCATAATCCGCTACCGCCTCTAAAATAATAGTTGGCGATCCACTACGCCCAGCATATTGTCCTCTCCAAGCTGTTGGGCAGTTTTTCCACTTCCAATGCATACAATCTAAACTACCCAACATACCTGGAAATCCTCGCCTTTCACCAATGTGGAGTAACCGTGTCACATCGTTAGCATCAGGCGATCGAAGATAGCGGCTACCGAATATCTCAACAACCGCACGACAAAAGCGCTTCAAACTTTCGATAGCTGTGGACTCTCCTATTTTGATATACTCATCGGTTGCATCTGCCGGTGTACCATACGCCAACATTCGAAATGCAGCAGTTATTTTTTGCAAAGAAGATAACCCAAGTTTGCCTATCCCATCTCTTCGTTGAACAAAGAAGTTGTCATGTCTTTGTACGGCGTTATGAATACGCAGAAACAAAGCACGACTCATCCTAAATCGTCGGCGGAACATCGGCTCAGGAAACAAAGGATTCTCTGAAAAATAATCATTGAAAAGATTGCGGGCAGCATTTTCCCGATCCCGATTGATAACTATATGACCCGGAATAGATCCACGATGCGAACCTTCCGTTTCATATTGGTTTTGAGAGATGAGAAATTGAGTATTAGCCGTAATTTGAGCTACGAGGTTGATGGTTTATTCATCTTATATTAGAAGGAAACGAGGTTGATGGTTTATTCATTTTGTTGTCCATGGTATCCCATTTTATAGAAAGAGAAGTGGTAGAGTGTAATAATGACTAGAGTCAGAGAAAACAATCGCTTTGAACACAGGCCCCGCAGCTATGAAGGGGCCAAGTTCACGAAACCCCTCGCTACCAACACGACGGATAATGTCGGAGAGAATATGGTATGGAATGAAAGACATGATAAAAAGATTAGTGTGTGATGAATCGATGAAGATAGAGACTACTGATTTATAGAGTTAAACTTTCAATAAGAGCCGTTGATTTGTTTGATCTAGATCTAACCGTTCTTTTTCGTCAGAAAGAATCTTTGAATCATAGCCGTTGAGTTTCGTTGATTAAATCTAAACCGTTGTCCTGTGTAGTCACTTCATGTCTTCTGTAATGATGAAGATTCTTCGCGACAAAACTTTCAATAAGAGCCGTTGATTTGTTTGATCTAGATCTAACCGTTCTTTTTCGTCAGAAAGAATCTTTGAATCGTAGCCGTTGAGTTTCGTTGATTAAATCTAAACCGTTGTCCTGTGTAGTCACTTCATGTCTTCTGTAATGATGAAGATTCTTCGCGACAAAACTTTCAATAAGAGCCGTTGATTTATTTGATCTAGATCTAACCGTTCTTTTTCGTCAGAAAGAATCTTTGAATCGTAGCCGTTGAGTTTCGTTGATTAAATCTAAACCGTTGTCCTGTGTAGTCACTTCATGTCTTCTGTAATGATGAAGATTCTTCGCGACAAAACTTTCAATAAGAGCCGTTGATTTGTTTGATCTAGATCTAACCATTCTTTTTCGTCAGAAAGAATCTTTGAATCGTAGCCGTTGAGTTTCGTTGATTAAATCTAAACCGTTGTCCTGTGTAGTCACTTCATGTCTTCTGTAATGATGAAGATTCTTTGCGACAAAACTTTCAATAAGAGCCGTTGATTTATTTGATCTAGATCTAACCGTTCTTTTTCGTCAGAAAGAATCTTTGAATCATAGCCGTTGAGTATCGTTGATTAAATCTAAACCGTTGTACTGTGTAGTCACTTCATGTCTTCTGTAATGATGAAGATTCTTCGCGACAAAACTTTCAATAAGAGCCGTTGATTTGTTTGATCTAGATCTAACCGTTCTTTTTCGTCAGAAAGAATCTTTGAATCGTAGCCGTTGAGTTTCGTTGATTAAATCTAAACCGTTGTCCTGTGTAGTCACTTCATGTCTTCTGTAATGATGAAGATTCTTTGCGACAAAACTTTCAATAAGAGCCGTTGATTTGTTTGATCTAGATCAATACTAACTTTGTAAGAAAAGAATCATTCAATCTGAGCCATTGATTTGTTTGATCTAGATCAATACTAACTTTGTAAGAAAAGAATCATTTAATCTGAGCCATTGATTTGTTTAATCTAGATCAATACTAACTTTGTAAGAAAAGAATCATTCAATAAGAGCCATTGATTTATTTCAATCGTAGCCATTCTTTTCTTCAGAAGAAATCTAAACCGTTACATCTTTACCTTACTTTCTCTATAAATTCATACCAAGCTCTTTCAACTATCACACATCTTCTCTTCATTTTAATTTACAATCTCTTTCAACTATCTTCAATCTTCTCTTCATTTTCATTTCCACATATATATAATCTAAAATGACTACTAAAAGATCTGCTTCATACTCGATTGAAGAAGATATATTGTTATGTCATATCTATCTTGATGTTTCTCAAAATCCCATCATAGGGATCAACCAATCCGGAGATATGTTTTGGAGCAGAGTGAAGACTGAGTTTGATAAATCAAATATTGCTCGTACTCAAGAAAGACCAAGAAGATCTTTACAAAGTCGGATGTCGGTTTGCCTCACTGCATGCTCGAAGTTGAGGGGATGCATTAACCAGATTGAAAATAAAAATCCTAGCGGTGCTTCTGAACAAGATATTGTAAGTATATAGTGGATTAAATGTAGTTATTATAATTCTTTTTATTTATTGTACATGTCGGAGTACTCATTTTCTTACTTTCTGAAAATTATTACAGGTTGACCAAGCAAAAACATTACTAACCCAGGATGCCAATTACTCAAAAGGCTTCAAATTTGATCATGTATGGCCCATACTTCGTGTTATTGAGAAATTCGCAAACAACCAGAGTACCCGAGTTGCTGCCTCCCAGAGTAGCCGATTTGGTGCCTCCCAAGAAGAACCTCGTCAACATTTTTCATCCCCATCACTCCAAGATGACTCACCACCAACCTCTGGTATGAATACGTTTGATCTTAATACGAGTAGCGAGGAAGGTAGTTTTAATATAAATAAAAGACCAATGGGCGTGAAAAAAGCAAAGAGAAAACTTCAACACGAAGAACAGTTTAAGAAAATATTGGAGCAAAATAAAAGGCTCGTTAAAACGATTGCTAAAGGTACCTCTGAAATAAATGAAATTCCGAGGAAAAAAATCGAGGTTCAAAGATTAAAGGAGGAAAATAAAATAAAAAAAGAGGAAAATAAAATATTATTTGCGGATTTGAATTCCATAAGCGATCCAGCGTGTCGGGAGTATATTCGTGCTCAAAGGGAGATTATTATGAGCAGAGGAGTACAAAGAAACGAGTATGAAGAAACCGGAGAAGGATCTGACCGCCCATATCGTCCATCTCATCATCAAACCTATCAAACTCAAGGAACCGGAGATAGTTCTCACAGCCAGTATCGTTCATCTCGTTATCAAAACGAGCAATCTCAAGGAGATGACGATGGAGGACAAAACGAAATATCACCAAGTGATGCTCGAGATCTCTCCAACTACGGTGATTTACTAAGCGGAACCGGAACCGGAAACTTTTTCACAGGTTTTAGATTTTGCTTTTCAAAAATTTGTTTCAATGTTTGTTTTACTGTTGTGTGTTTAATGTTTGTTTTACTGTTGAGTGTTTAATGTTTGTTTTACTGTTGTGTGTTTAATGTTTTATGTCGGTTTTTTTTCAATTACTCCGTTTGTATTTTCCTACTCCGTTTAATCTCAATGTAATGTATAATTAATCGTAATCGGTTTTTATTATCCATCTCGGTTTAGTATCGATTAACATTAAACCAATCTCATCGGTTTAATGTTTACAACCGGTTTAATCTATCCCAAAATTTAAACCAATTAACTAAACCAATCTCATCTCGGTTCAATCTATCCCAAAATTTAAACCAATTTACAAAATTTAAACCAATTTACAAAACCATTGATTTCAACCGGTTTCAACCGGCGAAAAAAAAAAAAAAAAAAAATCCGATCATCTTCTCCGATGAAAATCGGTTGCTCCGGCAGTCACTCTCCGATCAAACCGCCGCCGAATCTGTTGTTCTCTTCCTCTTCTTCTATCCGATTAAACATCTCTTTCTCTTCTTCTCTCCGATCAAACCCGTTTCTCTTCTTCTCTCCGACCAAAGATTTCTCCGGCAACTTTTAATCTCAAATTCTTCGATTTACTCACAGATCCAGCCACAAGTACTTCTCTCCGATCAACCTCCGGCCATTTTCTCACAGATCTGCAAAGAAAAAAAAAAAAAAAAAAAAAATTTGAAGGATCGAGATATTTGGCGTTTGGCGTTTGCCGTCCGGTTGGAGACGCCGGCGACGCCAAACTTGGCGTTTGGTGTCGTGAACAGTCGCACACCAAATATGGTGCCAAACTGTTCACGAAACGGCAAATTTGGCGTTTGGTGTGAAGTTTGCCGTACCAAATTTGGCGTTTGCCGTCGTCGGTTGGAGCTGCTCTGAGTAGAGACGTAGGGGAAAAATTGCAATGCGGTTTTACTAATAACAAAAAAAAAAAAAAAAAAAAACGTTTTGTTACTATTAAAACCACATTGTCCTGTGCAGTTTAAGAGGGGTGTATTGAATTAAATATTTGGTGTGATTTGAGTTTTAATGAGTTTTTAGATGATTTGGTAAAATTTTGGTGAATTTGGAATTTTGTTATTAAATTTTCTGAAATCTCACCTAAAACAATGGAATTTTGATCTTTGTATTTTTAAGTAAGAAATCTCTTCAAATCTCACCTGAAACTTTTAAATAAAATCATAGTACTGTTTTCAATAACAGCGGATTTGATTGTATATTTTAAAATCATTAATCCAATAACAGAGGATTTTATAAGATATTTTGAAATCCAAGTTTCAATAACACATGATTTGTCCATTTAACTCAAATCTCTCCCAATGCCAGATTGAATACACCCCCTAAATCTCTACTCGAAGTCTTTAAAATCAAAATTATACATCAGATTCACATGCATTGACGATCACTCACTAGAAATCTCAAAAAAAAAAAAAAAGGGATGATGTGGATATTGACTATTGAGTACGAATCTACAATATACAGTAAAACTTCTATAAATCAATATTTGATAAACTAATATTTTATTAAATTTAATAAAAAAATTTGGTTCTAAATTTAAAATCTCTCTTAAATATTATTTTTATAAATTAAAAAATACAATAAATTAATAAAATTTTGTACATGGATTACAATGTTATTAATTTATAAAAGTTTTAGTTTAAGTAATTTACAACACATCTCTACCTTCATATCGAATCTACTATGGAAGAATATTTACCACACATTTCTTTATGTATCTCAGATTTCCCGCGTGCTCTAAACCAACAACAAAACAAATGAACTAATTAACCCACATTAATATTCAGCTTGGTTAATAGATTTTATATATTATGTGTATTAATTTGGGTTTGAAGATTACGGATATTCGATAAAATATTTAATATCCGCAAAATAGTTTGGTTCATTTAGGTACGTATTTAACTATTTAACATTGACTGTCTAGATATGTTGAGTTAGGTATTTCTCAATATTTATATTTAAAAAGATTATGTGATTTAGATATTTTATTACGTTCCATGATATTTAACCACGAAAATACCTAATTCAAGGTCGAATCTAGGGTCAATGTAAGCATGGGATGAAAATAAAGATCTAATGGATTAAATTTTTTTAACTAATCTAGCTAGTAAAAATAGCAAGTACATCATCTATAACAAGTATATGTGCTTAATCCTAACTTGGAGCGGTGATCATATGCATGTTTCATACTCATTCACGCGCATACACAATACAAGTGATGTACATTTTCTGAGGCAAAACACTGATCTAATTGAGTATATACAATGCTAGATTATGATATATATAGGCTATAGATTTTGCGGCCACAAAAGTGAAATTTGTTAAAGTAGGTGTTGAATTTAGGGGTTTTAGTAAACATAAGGGAATAAAAGTAATAGGACAAAAGGAGAAAGAAGAGAAAGCGAAAACGTGATTGGACATCAAAGTCATCTTTTCTTTCCTAATCCCACGACCACGACATATCTCTTCTATTTTTACATAATTTTTTAGAAAGAATCGAAAGTAATTTTTTCCATTTTTAGACAAATCTGAAGAAGTCAAAAACTAAATAATGAAGGACAACAACAACAATATATATACAAGAGACTCGATCTAATATTAATTGTAGATAGAATATCTTATCAGAAAAACCATTGAAAACCTGATTTATGACGCCAATGTCAAATAACGATGATGCTTTTACCATTCACATAATTTTGCCGAATTAGATTGAAATATATTTATATGTTTAGTTATTTCACAAAATATTAATGAGAAACATTAATAAATTAAAGAATTATTGCCATTCCATTATAGTCGACATAAACTTGCATATGGTACATATGTTATAGTCGATCTTTTTTTTAAAAGGTTAAATTTTGCATTTCTAGTTGAATCGTGTTTGAATGATGTCTAATAAAGTTATTATCGAAGTTGATTTTGAACCTAGCTAGTAAAATTATATGGATTCATGTCTAGAGCTTCTTTGTTATAGAAAAGAGTTACTGCATCGTTAATTTTCATAAAGTTTTTACTAGCTTTTGCCATTAATCGAATATTAAACAATTTTTTGGTGCAAAACAGATATAAACTAGAAAAATTCTCTTAAATAGCACAAAATAAAGTTTTTTTGACATATTTAATACACATTTTTATTTAGAACACAAATAGCATTTTTATTAAAAGATAATTTGAATCTCATATTTTTAAAATTTAGGATTTAGGGTTTAGGATTTAAAAAACCGTAAACCCTAAATCCTATCCTTACCCCATAAAAACTATACCCTAAATTTTAATATAGTCAACCTAAACAAAAAAATAAAATTATGAATTTTATAAAATGTTATTTTTGTCCTAAATAAAAATGTGTGATAAATGTGCAACAAAATTTGTATTTAGTGCTATTTAAGGGAATTTTCTACTTATAATTGTAGAAAGATAAGCAGATAATAACATAGTGACATATTGAAAATAGGTTGACACAATCAAAATTTACAAGATCAGAGTCAATACTAATGCTTTACAACAGGGTAGAAGAATCTCTGAAACGTGTTAAAAAAGCTGTAAAAAAAATAATATGGTACAAAAGTGATACTACGTTTTATTAAATATTTTACGATGAATAAAATCAGGGAATAAAATATAATTGGATCTGAATTCTGAAGACTAAAATCATGAAGGTGCTTTATAGAAAAGAGGTTGTCGTCAGTCGTGATTGTGCGCGTACGTGAAGTGGAAGCATGAAGCATCATTTTAAGTGAATCTATCGAAGTAAAAAAATTTACAGAAAAAAATGATGAAACCTTCTGACACATTCAGAACTTTTACTCACGTCATGAATAGCTTCTGAATTTGAGGCAAACAGATCTTAACCATACACAATATCTGCATTACTATTTTCTACATCTTATCTTCCAACAATTTTTTTTTTTTTTTTTTTTTTGTTGTTTTCAATTATTTCTGTATCATATACTCTTACTAGTAATTAGTTAATTACTACTATAAGGACCAGAATTTTTTGGTTTACGACTAGTATCAGGAATTATGATATATATATTTTTTTTTTTTGGGTAAGTGTTGTCGTTGTGTTATAACCCAAAGATAATATATGTATCTATGAATAATAAAAAGGAATAATTACAATATATGAATAAACTTTAATGTTCATTCAAATAATAATATATTGGTCAATGGTGACATCTTAATGAATGGTGATATCAACTAATATATCCTTTATTATGAAGGAGTATATGTTTAGATAGGTGGATATTAATTAGTTCCACATTTAGGGTGTGTATTGAAACTAGAATTTTTGGAGATATGGTGGAATTGTAGATATTTTAAATTTTGAGAGATTTGTGTGAGATTTTTAAAAATTTGGTGAAATTATTTAGATATTTTAATTGAAAAAAGAAAAAATAGCTTGTGATCTTGTGAGATTAATTGGAAAAAACCCGAAAATCTTTAGGTGATTTTGGGAGATATTTTTTCAACAAAAAAGGAAAAGTTGGATTTCATCTCCTAACGTCTTCTCAAGTTTGAATATTTTGGTTTTTGGAGTAAATTACAGTAGTGCGACTGTTAATATAATACCCGTAACACAGTGAAACTATTAAATGATGAATCAATATATAAAAAAAATTTATCCAAATTTCGATTACTATATATATAACGATTAAAAGTATTTGAAGTAGTTGACTTCACTTGTGTGGTGATTAATGAAAAAGAATTGGGGATGTATGTTCGGCAACTGACTGTCCAATTCAAGCCCTTCCAACTAAATGAATGGTGACACAAATTAATGTGTTTTGGATTTATATATGTGATTTTTTATATAAAATTTTATAAAATATTTTAGAAAATAAGACAAATGGACACATGTTATCATTATTATACCGTGTATGCCAAATTTTGATGATGATACAATGTTACTTACAAAAACTATACTAGAATACAAAGCCACACTCGTTTAAAATTTTGTTTACAATTCATATCATACGTACAAAAAATTGAAAAATCATATCATATGTGATTTGTTTTTAGGGTCAATATATCAATCTATATCGTACGTGATAAATATGTTCAAATTAAAGTGGGTTTAGTTGTTACTGTGCTACTGTTAGACCTAAAGATCGAAAAAGAAAGATGTGATTCCAAATTTTATGAAAATGATAATATATACAAGTTTTAATATAAATATTAAATACTATACTATTAATTTCTATTTCTTGTGTACTGACAAATTTGCAAAAAGGGGCCCACACTGTAGCTTCTTTCTTTATACGAAACTAATGAGAAACTAGGGGGTCCACATACCCATGTGACGTGGGACCTTAAACGCATCAAGAAGATGTCGTTTTCTTCGTAGCCATTTGTCACTATCACTTTGTAGATTTAATTTTTTTTTTTTTTTTTTTTTTAATTTAATAAATAAACCTCGCAGGAAGGTTATAGGAGGATGATAGGCACGTGTACGGTCCCCTTTTGTTACCACTCCGATCGTCGACAGCTCAACCAATCTAACTATTCACAGCCGTCCATTTCACCACTTTATATATCCAGTCATCAATCGACACGTCATACTAAGGAAAAGATGAATAAACAGACCACTACTGTTGACGTAGATCAATACTTTGTATTTATACTAATTTTTTTTTTCTTTTTTTTCTTTTTGTGTCAAATACTAAAATTAAGTTGTTCTTTTTTTGAGAAATAACAAACTTAAGTTGAATAGTTTATGCATTTATTTTGTTAGACTATGACATACAATATGCTAATCAAAGTTTTTATATCATTTTTTAACATTTAGGTATCATGCAAGCTGTGAGTAAATAAATTTAAAAACAGACATAATTAATTTTTGTCCGATCAGAAGAAAATTTTACTAAACTATTTAAAATTTTCCAACAGTAAGAAAGTTAAAGCTATTTAAAAATATATACTTGCTGATTTGGATTTGTAAAACATTTTATGTGATTCTTTCCTTTTTTATCATTATTTATTAATACAATAATATTCCCTGTCACACTAAAATATGAATGATACTTAATCACTTGGCTAAGTCCATACATTTTTCAGAGCCAAAATCAGTATTTAATAAAATATCTCTTCCAACAAAAATCGAACTCATATTTTATCTTTTTTTTTTTTTTGAGTCTTCTTGATATATACTTATAAAATATAAACTTTATTTCTTCTTGTAGTATAGGCTATTCTCTCACCAAAGTTTGTTTCATGGTAATTCTTTGTAAAAATATGATTCTGGTGAAATATTCGGACCGAACTAGAATTTTGGTAATATCTAACGATGTCTATATATAAAAAGAAAAGAGTCACTAAAGATTTTAAATAATTTTTTGCCTAATCGACATTTTAAAATACATACATATATTGTGTCAAATAAAAAAAATACATACATACATATATATATGGTCAATTTACCAGCTACTAAAAGTCAAAAAGGATTATGAATAAAAGCACATATAATTTGTTAAAGAAAAAAGCGAACACTAAGGTAGAGGTGCATAAAAAGTTTTTATTAAAACAAAACTGCAATCTTAAATTTAAGAAAACTGCAGTTTTAATTCTTTTATATATTACTACTTAGGGGTGGGCATTCGGATAGAACCGAATGGTAATTTACCGAACCGTACTGAATGGTATTAAACCGTACCGAATCAGATTAATTAAATAATCCAATTGGATATATTTATAAATTTATTTGGTATTTGGTTTGGTTCGGTATTTTTACCGAAACCCGATTGGTTAATTGGTTAACCGAAATTAAATTCTAAATATGATTTATAGTTTCTAGTATTGACTTATTATGTAATATATAATATAAAATTTTAGATGGATTCTAATCAGAAGTGGTTTTTATGGAGGAATAGGAGCATTTGGAAATGCAAAAAAAATTAGAAGATTTATTCTTTAATCTTTAAGAATTTTCTTTGGTTTTAAATATTGCTTATCGTTCAATTTTTAGTGTAAAATTTTTTTCTAGAGACTATAAGATTTGTTTCATTTTAGAATTCATAAGGATGTTTTGATGATCTTTTATACTCTATGGTATTGGATTTTTAATCAGATTAAATAAAATAAATTATAACAATTCATGTTTAAATTAAACAAACATTAATAAAACTTTAACCACAATAAGTCGAATTTACCGAATCTCGAACCGAACCGAACCGAACCAAATTAAGTTTGGTTTTTATTCGGACCTAATATTTGTATAACTAAATTTCCCTAATCCCGAATTTTCCGAACCGAACCGAACCGAATTAAGTTTGGTTCTTATTTGGAGTTGATTTTACATAACCAAATTTTCCGAATCCCGAATTTCCCGAACCGAACTCGAACCGTTTAACCGAATGCCCACCCCTATTACTACTAATGTTTACATTATACCTCTATAATTTATTATTGATACTTAATTTTAATTATATTGAGAGACTTTCTTCTTACTCGAGTGTGATCTAATCCTAAATTTTTAAAACTTCTTAGTATTTTCTTTTCTTGATTTCCTTAACAATCGACGTCTCTAGTTGTAGAAGATTAAAATGTGATTTTCCTTACTAATTTCTCTTTAGTCTCCTTGCAATTTAATTATGTTTAGTTGCGTAAGAATCTCAACACGAACTGACTTCTCTATTCATTTTGAAGAAGAAACCTTTGCGGTTTCTTGTCTGACACGAGTCAAGTCTTTATACCCTGTTTGATATGCCTAATATGAAGTTAAATAAAAATAATAAACCTTAATACAACAAAAAATACAAATATAAACCGAGGATATAAAGAAAAACGAAGTTGTAAATCCTAATACTAGTTAACTAATGCATATGTTCTCTCTCGATCGATGTTACATAAAACAAATGTCATCGATTATATGCTTTAATTTCTTTATCTAGCTTTGTCTTGGTTTTCGATATGCTTTGGTTAACTTTTTTTTTTTTAATTTTTAAATATTTGCTATTTTTTAGTGTAAAGTTCTTTCTTAATTCACTTTAATTCTAGGTGGCGAACACTTGCGTTATGTGTTTCACTTTCTCTCGGCAAATAACACTGAGGATCGTAGGATCTCTATATGATCCCTTTTTCACATTTAAATAACAAAGCATCTTAGATTTGATTATTTAACTAGAATCTATATAATGATCATTATATATAGGTTTCATGACTTCTATAGCTATAATCACTACCACAAAAGAACCAAGCTATATTTGAATCATGCTTTTGCATGGTTTTTTTTTTATGATTAGAAATTTAGAATCAACATCAGACTGGAGAAATATGACTAGAACATGGTCGTCCGACTAATTTCAGAGATACTTTTGCATGGTTTTAATTATTTTGTATAATGAACACTTTTTGGATGACAAAAACCATGATCTTGTTCATGAAATCATTGATGTTAATTTTTTTTTATATCTGCTCATAATGAATTTGATTCCTCTCGTCGGAAAAAGCCCATTACAACTCTAAAGAGCCGCTGACAGAATGACAGTTAGTTCCTTATGTTAATTCGTTTGATTATTCTTTTAACATCTAATAAATAGTTATTGAAGGAAATTGATCTTAAACAATAAAATGCAAGACATGTATTACAAAATACAGAAGCAATAGTTTGTTGGATAGCCGTTAGAAAAAAAGTAGTTTTTAAAAAATGATTTGAATTTTTTATAAAATGTTGAGGATGTGGGGGAAAAAGGCAAAATCAAACTCCAAAGCATGGGGGCATGAATGAGCTCGTGCAAAATTAACGATCGATTCTAATGCAATTTACTTACAATACAATTTTTAATGCACTTGCAAGTTGCATTCCCTACCTATAAGTGCATCCGCCACTATATATTTATATTATCAGAAGCTCCAAATAAAAATTTCCTAGTCTATCTCTAATTATGTGTAATTAAATATTTTTTGTACAAATGTTTATGATCAACCAACATAACATCTTCTTTTTTTTTTCTTTCTTATCAGCTAATCATTTTTTCATCGCTTATATATATGATCAAAGACATTCGCATAAAATAACATATTTTTTACTATAAATAACCGCTATCCATATTTCCACCGATCTATTTTTTCACGAGTAAACAAAACATATTGATATGCATTATCACGCAGTTTGTGAATTTTAAACTTTTATAAGTGTTATAACATGGTGAAAATATTTGTCTAATCATTTAAAATTGGATATTATCACTTTAATACAATTCTCCATTATGATATATTAATGTTGAATTAAAAAGTTAACAGGTTTCTAATTTTTTTTTTTAAACTAGATGATCAAATAAATTTAAAATCTTAAATTGAGCAAGAGTATTAGGAGATCGAGAGATCGACCCAAATCGAGAGATCCTAGATGAGTTTTCTAAATTAAAATAAACGTAAATGTAAATCTTCTTATATCATAACTACACAATATTGACAATAATATTTAGGATCTTCTAGATTTTTCAAACACAATACAGTAGAACCTCTATAAATTAATCTATATCTACTAAATCAGCAGTCACTTTCTCAATAACTGCAACTTTCTCCTTTCGACACGTCAGTTTTTGATGACATGTCAACACCAGAAAATTTCACAATATAATTTTTTTAGGTAAATAATTTCAACAATTATTTTTACTATCTTTTTCAGAGAAAAAAAAGGAAACGCAATATCTTTTCTTACTTTTTTTTCTCACCCACGATTTTTTTCAAAAACTGCAACATTCTCTAATTGATACGTATACTTTTTGTGAGGTGTCAACACTATAATTATTGATAATTTATTTTTTTACTTTTAAAATTAATATTTAATTATGAAAAAGAAGTGATTAATTAATTGTTCCTATTTTTAAGGAAAACCATGATCTTCGCAAATCTCTTATTTAGTTATTTTTTCAATAATCACATTTTTTCTAAAATTCTTTTCACGTTTTTTCTCTACAATTTTCATGGAACTGTCTTCTTTCTTTTTTTGAATTAGTACTAAAAACTATTTTCTTTCTCCAGATGCAGACTCATTTCTTCTTCTCACTCTGCCCTCACGTCACTTTCACAAGAATTTAATTTTAATTTTTTTGAGATTTTGGATTGCAATTACTTTGAACTTTTATGGCGATCATATTGCTCATTTGCTCAAGTTCATTCAAAAGTTACCAGGTTAACAATCAAAACGTTATCTAATACTAATTATATCCTTTCTTTGCCATCTTTTATTTAAAAAAAAAAACATGATCCAAAGTCAAAATTATCTCTTAATTATTTTATTTTTAGTGCAGATCAGAGAATACGCAAAACCTAAACAGCAAAGCAAGTGTCCTCATGATTGGTGTAGTCAATTTTCCTGTGAGTTAATTTTTATAATTTTAAGCATTTATAAACATTTTTATTATAATAAAAATAGCTGCATATCCCACAAATATTAAAACTAATCTCAAATTATATTAACAACTAATATGCCCCTGCATAGCAGGGGCCATAATGCTAGTACTCTATAAATTAATAACCTCTATAAATTAATAAATTTTCCCGGTCCCGAGTTGGGCCGATGAAAAAAATGACACAATTCGATAAAATAATAAGATAATAATTTATTTTAGATTCCTATGTAAATATATGGTCTCATTAATAACATAAATTAATAATCATATAACATTAAAAAAATATAATTAAGATAATTTAGTAAAATATGACTCTAGTATTGTTTGTTTATTCCTAAACATGCATTCTTGTTGGAGCTCATCTCTAATCTTTCTTATTGCATCAAAACTTCTGGAATTTTAGATAAGGTAAAAAGAATTTTAGATAAAATAAATTTATAATAATGTGAAATTGTCAAAAAAAATCTTTTTTTCAAATAGGTTTTAATAGAATTTGTGAAAATTGGAAAATCTTTCTATAAATTATTAATTATTAATTTATCGATAAATTAATACCCTCTCTAAATTAATAAAATATCTTCGTCTCAATAGTATTAATTTATAGAGGTTTTACTATATTAACTCGATTTAAGTCAATCTCAATTCGGTTTAAGTCAATCTCAATTCGGTTTGGGTCGATCTCTAGATCTCCCAATAAAAAAACCCAAACCATCTTACTCACCAACTTTTTTAATTGGGCACTCGGTCCAGCCTCATTATTTTTTTTGTTTCTAATAGAATACGAATTTGGGAGAATGCTAGTTTACAACACCCTACCTTATGAGTCACAAGCCTTAAACCTATGCTTGGTTTCAAACTTTTAACAGTTTGGTGTAACTATTTGCAGAAATAATTTTTTTTTATTTCTAGACTCCCGTGTTTTCAGGGACCCGCATGTAGAAAATCAAATGCTCACAAAGAAATATGACAATGCCATTGATAGTGAAATGTTTTCATTACAATATAAATATACCTACTAATATCTTATAATATTTTTTAATGCATATTGTCCTAAATTTTCAACGATCGTTGTATACTTTATTAAAAAGATAAAC
Organism: Barbarea vulgaris; assembly: GCA_963667165.1. Taxonomy (NCBI): domain Eukaryota; kingdom Viridiplantae; phylum Streptophyta; class Magnoliopsida; order Brassicales; family Brassicaceae; genus Barbarea; species Barbarea vulgaris. The sequence goes on from OY763892.1 coordinate 26,539,876, forward strand.
ATATAAAGCCTTGAAGTCACATTAGTTTGTCAATAAGAAAATATGAGATGTGATCGTTAAGAAATGTCTCTTTCGGCTTTAATTCTGAAAATTTTCAATTTTCTAATTTTGGAAATTTAGAGTTGTTGTAAATTTTCTTTTTATAGTTTATCGTCAATTTTTCATCGAATAGTAAACTGACTAACTGAGCATTGCCCGATTTTAAATCATTTTTATTTAAGACAATCAATTTAATTTAGACACAGAAAATGATTCATCTCAAAATGTACGTAATTAAGTACAGTATTAAAAAAAAAACGAATACGGATATATCCGTTGAAGGAGACAGCTTATACGGCTCAAATCGGCTTAGAAGCTAGCTAGTTACTTTTTTGTTTGTCTTGTCTCGAACTACATGACACGTGTCGGTTTTTGCAAGTGGTCCTGAGGAATAGTTCGAGTCAGCAAATTGGTGGGACCTACATTTTTTGCAGATATTCAAAGTCAAAAAATTCGGCCTTTAATTTAGAAAAACATTTTTCACCAAAAAGAAAACTTTATTGCTGGCTGAAAAAAAAGAAAATAACTTTATCATATGCGTGTGTCTTCCTTCACATATGCACACAAGGAGTTACTTTACGAAGACTTACTAATCCAATTAGAAAAGATCCAGTTAACGTATAATACATCAAAAATCCAATTAAACTATATATGTAATTAACAAAAAACTATATTTACCATTTTTTGTATAAAAAACAACCATAATAAGACGAAGGCAGTGTCAACACAAACCAAATATTCATTTTTTGGCCAAAATTTATCTTAAAATCCATGACAGATAAAATCCGGATTAAAAGCTCAAACGATTTTTATCAAAAAATAAAAATATAGCTAACTAAAAGAACCATATAAATAAAGTAAGTTTAATACTCACATAATAGTATATAACTAAAATTGACCATTTTTTTTGGGTTAGAGTTAGACGTTATTAGTTCTTTTTTTTTCTTGTTAAAGGATTTCATTATTAGTTATTTCAAAGTGTTCTTTTGTTATTTGCTTCATTATTTAAGACTTTAAGTATACTGAGTTTAAGTTTATAACATACTTACTGACTTAAATGTAAATAATTTTAAAGATATGGAACGATAAAAGTAAAAATTTTAACATAAATCACATTAAAAATATTAAATTATAACAATGAGCATATGCACTAAATAAACTATATGTTATAAGAATCATATGCAAAGTTAATGCGGTGACAAAATTATAAACAAATGGAATATGATATCATGCATAATTTTTTAGATCACGCACAAAGATGATCATATATATTTATTTATTTTCACCGTGTTACTTTTGTAAATAAACTTCTACCATAAACAACTAATATAATTGATCAAAAAAGAAATAACTAATATAAAAACAATAAAAAAAATATGAAGGAAGAGTCCCTCTCGCTCCGGCGAGGATTTGTCTCTGAAACGGCGACGTCTCGTGCTTGCGAACGCTAGTTGCTGTCTCCATCAACACTGCTCGCTTCCCACACGCCACGCGAAGATCGATCTTTTCTAGCCGTCGATCAATTTGACTTTTCGACTTCTTTATTAAAATCTTTATTAAAAAAAAACACAGAAATTTTGTTTAATAGTTTGCTGTAAATAGTATAAACCTATAAAATATTTACGAAAATACCGATCCATTGTTTGTTTTACAAACATCATATATTTTATGTCCATTTTAAAGTATTTCTTTAGGCGTCGTTTTATTTTTAGTTAAAGTTAAAATTTTGTTTTCTTTCGTTGATCATGGTAGCTTAAGTAGGAGTTAGAGGGATATAAATGATCAAGAGTTCATCTTACCACTTCAAACATATTGTAATGAACTAAAATTTTGTTTTGTATTGTAATGTATTTATATTTATCTCTGCGTACATTTAGTTATGGTACTCTATCATACAACAATTATCTCAGCCAAGTTAGGATTAGCATATACTGTAAATATATTCGCGTCAATCTCCATAAATATTTGATGGTCACTGTCTCAATGAATGCAAAAAGTGAGTGAATGACATAATTTAAAACTTACTACTGTAGAAAATGATTATCCAAGGTTTTACTTTAAATGACATTTTTAATTTTGAAATGTCACATTCTACCACTTTGAACTTCAAAAGTATTAGATTAACATTTAAAACCATTACATTATTTTTAACATTTTAAATCTTTAAACTATCTCCCATGTTTTTCTACCATAAAATTCACTACAAAATAATTATGAGAAAACTGAAAGAATTTCAGAGACAACTATTTTGTTGAAAATTGTCTGACGGCTTACCCATAAAACTATTTTGTCAAAAATCTGTCGGATTAAGATGTCGTCGGAAATTTTGTCAATTTTCTGGCAACTCTCTTTAGTGAATTTTATTTCAAAATTTTCAAATTCAAAAGGTTATATCAATTTACATATTTTCAATATATTTTCAAAAAAAAACTATATTTTCAAAAATCTGTCAAAATATGTCAGATTACTATCAAAATTTTGTGACGGATTATGTAAAAAAATCCGTTAATTTTTTGGTAACTATTTTGTAATGAATTTTATGGCGGAAAAAAACGTGAGAGATAATTTAGTTTAAAGTGTTAGTAAAAGTAGTTTGAAAGTTTAAAATGAAAGTATAATATTTTGAAGGTTTTGAAATAATAGCATGTGATACTTTCAAAATAAAAAATGTGATTCTCCTATATGCAAATTCGATCGAATTAAATAACAAAATAATTTAATGGGCGTTCAATAGGCCCTATCGTTTTATTAATGGGCTTCAAAGCCCAAATAAGTGTGCTTGCTAATTCTTGTTTCACCCTTTGGGGGGGGGGGGGTTGCACGGCGCAGGAGAGGCAAGCCATGAAACCACGGCCACCTGCTCTGCATCTTTCTATTGCTGATTCGAACACAAAACAAAAGCCAATCTACCTCTTAATTCTTTCACAATCTCTATACTTATTCCAGGAAGTTTATGCAAAAAGAGGTAATCAAACTCGCCGCTTCCTACTCCGAGTCAGAAATGCAATTTTACCCACCATAAGCATTGCTTCTCTAGATTTGTATTATGCCGGTTTGCACATCAACTAAGATTCAGCCCTGTTCATATGCTAATCGCCAGCGACAGAGGATAGTATTAGTAATGGGCCTAACTCACACCCAAAAGCTAGCTCAAGAGTGGACGGTTGCCACATACTATATATATTGCCCAAGGAAATTCTCCACTACCGATGTGGGATAATTCTAACACACCCCCTCACGCTCAGGACTGGATATCTGAAGCGTGAAGTTTGTGGGACTGGACATCCACGGGTGATTCACAATCGGAGTTGGGCCTTGGCTCTGATACCATATTAGTAATGGGCCTAACTCACACCCAAAAGCTAGCTCAAGAGTGGAGGGTTGCCACATACTATATATATTGCCCAAGGAAATTCTCCACTACCGGTGTGGGATAATTCTAACAGATAGCGACCAAAAAAACATTGCTTATGACTCAATAATATGGAAAAGGTGTCGCACGATGTGGATTAAAGTGACCGGAAGGCTTAATTCTTAGTCGCCAGAAAACACAGCGACTAAAACATGTAGGATGATCATCTTTAGCGACAGTTTTCATCCTCACAATTATATTTTTCTCTTCGTTTGTAGTTAGCTGCGACTTGGAGACAAACATCGCTGATATCATACGTATTTCAACCTCAACAATCAAAATTTTCAAATAAACTACATATACTTCCACCATTAACCTAAAACAACCGTGCCATGTGTACTCATGAATCTCGTAAAATCCTAAAACTATAGTGACCTAAACCATTGGGAGGACCGTGACGGCCTGTACTCATGAATCTCGTGAAATCCTATGTCCAGCAACTAGCAAATCAGTTTGGTGTCGCAAACTATTTCTACTTTCCACAACACATAAGACTCGAGAAAAGCCTTAAGGAGCAGAGCATCAAGACCAGCATTGGTTTGTGCTCGCTCACAAGCTTATCACAGAGTATATAACTGTAAATAAAGGTCTCATATTTATCTCTAAAAAAAAAAAAAATTTCTACCAACACAACCTCAATGTACCAAAGATTAATAAGCAAATTCATTATAAGAAATCAAACTCAGAAATTTCAATTTCAATTCATTATTAAGATTTTTCCAATCCATAATATTCCAATAGAAACAAACCGCAAGAGAGAAATAAAGAGAAATTTCAAACCTATTTCTTAGAGAATTTCTTCTTCGGAGCAACAACAACTTGTGGTTTGGGATGCTTCTCAGCTTCGCTTGGATCTAACCATTTGAGAGGATGAAGATTGTAAAAAGGCCAATTAGGTACAGTGACGAGAGTCGTGAGAACAACACCACCGGCGTAGATCAGCATCATCGTCCTAAACGACTCCGTTGTGTAGCCAACAACCACCGCAACGACGCCGGAGATCACTAGTAAGATCTGCATCAGCTGCTCTACCAATTTCTGCCCTTGCCAATCCATTTCTAGAATAAACAAAACGAACAATCAAAACCTTAGATCCTTAAAAATTTGAATCCAATTTAAACGAAATGAACAAGAATTTCGAATTTGTGTAACCTTTGGTGCCGAATCTAAGAACCCTAATTTTCACAGCAGAAGGATCTGATCTCACTTGAATTTGTAGAACTGAGATTTCAACAATGGAAAGAAACAAAAAATCTTATGACCTTATAAATCGGTTTAAAATTAAACCGGAAAATTTGATGGTTTAGTACTATTTTACCCGGTTTAATTGTCGGTTTTAATTTGGCCTTCAAATTACATTACGATTATTTTTGTAATTGTCGCCATTTTTGTACTTTTTTACATTTTCATTGCCATTTGATTAATATAGTCTATCATTCATTTCAGAAATCGAATAGTTTTCAAAATCTCAAGTTTATGGATTTCTGTTGATGTCTCAAATCTCAAGATTAAGTAATCTATCTTCAACTTTAAGCATTGCAAATTCTGAAAACTTGAAACAATGTAATAATGTATATATACATTTAAGGTCCTTTGTGTACCTCGGAAATTACAATGTTGGTACTTGTTCAAACAAATTCATTTTTTTTTTGTGATAATATTGAATACATATGTTTGTTCAACAACTTCACTCATTAGATAATTTTTGTGGATTGATGGATGTGTGCAAAATTGACGGATCATGGGAGATGAATGGTAGCTTGAGCAGACACAGATGAATAATCTTTTCGGAGTTTGGAGGATATAATTCAACTTTTTTTTGTTTTTGGTGTAAAATGTTAAATTATATACCATTTTTAATTTGTGACAGAAGTTATCGAGATAACAAAAAGATTTAAATATCAAAAAACTACAGAAACAGCTATGAAACAACATAAAACATATATACCAACCGAATGATACAACATGCTAAAGCGGACAAAAGAAATCCGATGAAGAAACACCAACTCCGAGCATCGAAGTTCGGAAATTTGCGTTACTATCACAATTCTGAAGAACTGGAATCCTCATCGTCGTTGTCACAAAATGTAGAAGCTCATCTCTCTTCCATGTGGAGTTAGACCACATATTCTTTGGGCATTGAAGTGTATGATATCATCGTCAACGACTTAACATAAGTTTTTATTTTATTTTAAAAGTCATATTTTTCCTAATTACTATAGTATTAATTTTATTCTTACATGTAAAAATATCATGTGTGGACTATTTTGCCAAAAGAGCATTGAGTCTTAATCTTTTCCCAAGCAAGTACGACGGTCCCAGATTGGCCTCCAAAATAGAGAATCTTTTAACATATAGTGTCTTTGTTGGGAAAGAAAAAAAAAAAAAAAAGGAAGATAATGTTTCCGATTTTTACAGATGGGTGTGACCAAGACAGTGACCAATTATTATTCAAAATCCACTTTGGATAACCAATAATTTTGGCATCTAAAGTAGTAAAATACATTTTTTTTAATTTTTTTAAAACATCTCAACTAGTTCAAGACTCAAGCAATACATCAATAGGTCTTCTATTAACAACCCTACAATTAAACCTAATCTCACCAGGTCTCCCAGATTGCAAATCACCCAACTTCACCATACCTTCTTCAAAAGCCTTAAAGAACTCATCTTGATCCTCACTAAACAACTTCACATACTCTCTAGTCTCTTGAGTCGTATACAAAGTCTGGTCAGAGTTAAGAAACCCTCTCCCTGAAACCAAGTCTTTAAAATACTGATTATCAAAAACCTTAGGCGTTGCGTCTAGATCTCCGGTCACGTTCTCATCACCACCCAGTGGACAAAGCTTGTTAAGCTTCTTCTTGTAACCCGGTTCAAGTGCTGGATCCGGTTTACCTGAACCGGATTGGTTATAAAGTCTAAACATGATTGAAAAACACCGACCTTGACCAATTGAGTGTGACCCAGATAAAGCCACCATGTCTTTTACAGAAAGATCGAATCTTTTGAAAAGATCGATCAAGTAAGTTGCGTTTGCTCTTGGACTTGGCATTATATCGTCTGAATCTTTTTGACTCGCTGTTAAACTGTCTAATCTCCCTAGCTTCACTTCCCAGTCCGGTCCTCCTGTCTGGTTATACAATACCAAAAATTTACAATAAACCGAAATCACTAAACCGGAAAAAAAATTGAAAAGAAAAAGAAGTGAACTTTACCAAAGCAACGGCGTCACGAGAGGCCATGATAATGATGTCGGCACAAGAAACAGTAGCTGGACAAGTTTTTTCTAAAGCTTCTTTAATGTCGTCAACGACTTCGTAAGATCTAAGTGAATCGATGTTGGAAAGTGAGAGTTTTTCACCAAGCATGTTTGGTGTGTCATCGAGTAACAGAGAAGCGTCACATCCCTGTTTTGATTTGATTCATTCATCGGAGATAACAAAATAAATTTTCAGAAAAAAAGTAAAAAAATCAAGAAGAGATAAAAGAGAAAGAGGTTTATTTGGGTTTTTACATTAACGAAGCAATCGTGAAATTGGAAACGCATGACAGAAGCAACGCTTCTTGCTTCTTTGATCATTGCTTTCTTCATTTCTCTTCTTACTATGGATTCAGCTTCAGGGCATGTTTCGCTGTAGAAGTTTGGCCGGAGAATGTCTTCTCCTGTGACCACCGTCAAGAGAAGTAGGTAGAGGATGAGATGGGGAAGAAGAGACATTCTTTTTTTTTTTTTTTTTTTTTCCCCTCTTTTGGTGTTGTGTTTAAGTTATGAAGGAGAAGAGACTTGTTTCTTGGTTTTAAAGAGTTTTTTTTTTGTGTGTGGTTTTAAGAGAATGATTCTTTTTTTTTTTTTTTTTTTTTTTTCCCTCTTTTGGTGTTGTGTTTAAGTGATGAAGGAGAAGAGACTTGTTTCTTGGTTTTAAAGAGTTTTTTTTTTTTTTTTTTGTGTGGTTTTAAGAGAATGATTCTAAGGCGTTGGTTTATAGATGACATTTGTGCAAGTGTGGTGGTGGGCTTCCAATTAATTTTTTTTTTATTAATGTATTTTTTTAATTATAAGAAAAACAAATTCATAATTATAGATTTGGTTCCAATGGGCAGTTTTGTGTTGTTATTATGAGCATATTTGTGGTATTTGGTAAAAATATGGGTTGTGATTCACAATTGAAATAATGTGCTACAAAATTGGCCAAAATGGTAAAGGATTGGTTTATCAGAAATCTATCTGTATTTGTATATATGTATATTTCAAGTTGATTAGTAGATAAACATCATCTTAGACCTTCGTGGAATAATCGTTAGGACTTAATATTTTAGATATTTATTTTGTTGTGTAATTTTCTCGTGTTTTTAGCTGTCATTTTAGATATTCGTGAAATAACCGTTACGTCTTAAATATTTTGATATTTACTTTTTTTTTGTGTATTTTTTTTGTTTTTTTTTTCTTTTGAATTGTCCTTTCAGTCTTTTGGACCTTTGTTTTTGGAGATATTTTTATTTCCGTTTTTGTAATGTATTTTGTAAATTTCAGTAAAACCTCTTTTCATGGGAAAAGAAAGAGACTACTTTTTTTTGGGTGTAATTGTTTGGTTTTTTTAGTTGTCATTTTAGATATTCGTGAAATAACCGTTACGACTTAAATATTTTGATATTTATTTTTTTTGTGTAATTTTTTTGTTTTTTTGTTTTTCTTTTGAATTGTCGTTTCCGTCTTTTGGACCTTTGTTTTCAGAGATATTTTTATTTCCATTTTTGTAATGTATTTTGTAAATTTCAGTAAAACCTCTTTTCATGGGAAAAGAACATTTTTTTTCTCAAAATAATTATTGTCTTAAATATAGTAAATTACTAAATTTTGACATAAATATTTAATCCCTCTTATTTAAAATTAATTATCAAATGTAAAACAAAACAGAATTCGATAGTTAGTTGTTTTTGTAGGGTATGATAACATCTTTAATTTCTTCAAAATATATTTGTGTGATGAATGGTTTAAAACGATATTTATATACTATATTTTTATGATTGTAAATTGTTTTGTTTGTTATTGATAGATAGATTTGTGTGTTGTATTTTCAACGACAAGATAAATATTTAAAGAATCACTTTCTTATGTAACGTATAGACTGAAAGAATGTTATAATTGATACTATTAATACTAATAATTAAAGAAAAATTCAAGTGTTTATTTAAGAATTTATGGAATACCAATGATCTAGTATCAAACATTAACCATGGTCATGTTTCATACAAAGGATAAGACTCAGTCCTATAGGGCTGTACGATGGTCAAATTGCATAACACATATTTATTGATAAGCTTTTAAAGGTCATGAAGAAATTGAGTGAATTTTTCAACTTTCGAATGCACTTTTGACTTTGTGAAAGGAAATAAACCTTATCTTCAAGGTTACGTTGGGTTGGGCAAATAATTCAAACTATACAAAAACAATGCATCCCTTTATTGTTTTGTGTGATCAGTGTACTTGTTGTGATCAGTGCCAGTACAGCTAAATATAGAATGACAGAATTGAAAAAATGAAAATTTTAGTTATTACCTTACTACAATTTAGAATGTCTGAAAAATAGTTTATAAGGTTATCACCCTAATCAAAATAATTATTCCAGCCAGTTCAAATCAAAGCTGTTTAAACATTTTTCAACGTAAATAATAAAGTAAATTAAATTCTCTAATTTTTTGGTCAAAAAAATTAAATGGTCTATTACTTCTAAAACCATCCCAAACTTAATAAAATGTGTGTGCCTTTCTAAAAACCATCTATCAAAGTATCAAACATTTAAATTTAATGATGACCAATATCGAAGAATTAGATATAAATATAGGTATTTCCACACTTTTACTCTTTGATTTGTGATAAGTTACACGGTTAAACTTTATTATCTGCAAGCTAATTTAAAATTCTTTTGTGAGGTTTTGTCTAAATTCTTATATAATTATCATTTTTTATTTTTGAGAGTTACCAAATGATTTTAAATAAAAATGCTTTTTTAATATCTCTATAAAACTGATTAACTCTTAAATTTTTGTTCTATTTTAATTTTTAAATTAGGTCTAAATAGGAGGAAACTATATTTTCCATATCAAAATCCACATGAAAATTTTAATTTCATATAAATTTTTTTTAAGTATAGTCAAAAACGACATTTATTTCTAAAACAAGAGAAAAATACTTCTCAATTAGTGCTGGAAACAAATTCCCATTCTTAATTACGTTCAACTGTGTACATAGCATTAGATGCGTTTACACCAAACATGCTGAAGGTAACATCCATTATAGTCATCATATATAACTAAAAAAAAAAAAAAAAAAAATACCAATCTTAACTTTAAGTTTGTGTATTTCGATTTTCGTGGATCTACAGTATATAGACGACTAAGCGAAAGAAAAAAGAAATTGGAAAATTTTAATACCTACCGAAAATATATATGAGAAAACCGTATTATTTACACATTTTTGTAGTAAGAAATAATAGTGAGGTGGGTGTCGTGAGATAAGAGGATTGTTGTGACAAAAGGAGGCAACATTTTTGAGCCATTGGTTCATATTTTTTTGCAACCGAACAAATTGCTTTTTCTTTTTAGTTTTATTTATTTATTTTATTTTTTAATTTATTTATCTGAAACTCTAAAAAGTGACTGACACTGAGGAAGTCGTCGTCATCATAACTTCGCGTTCGTGGGTACTGAAAGCTTGATACGCTGCCGTTTCAAGATATTTTGTTGTCCCCATCTTTAGTTGTCAAATTTTTATTTTAATATAGACTTTTATATTACATTTAGGACAAACAATAATATTTAATGTATATGAATCTGAGGTATCTAGTTTCCTAAAAAAACCCTACAGAAATCGAAATCAGGTAATGGAACGCACATGGGAGGTCACTGTATTTGAGGTTTACCAAACCAATCCATGCCCCAAAAAAAAGATGTATATCAATAAATATTGAACTACATTTTAATTCATTTAATATTGGATCTTTATAATGTGATAATAACTAAAATTTAAGAAAATTCAAAAGGAGAGAGAGAGATAATAAAGTAAATAATGAAAAGTTATAACAAAGTATTTTGTTTTAAACCGTCATTGGTATGGAGAAGTATTTTTTAAATATGAATAAATTAAAGACTGGTTTCGGATAATAAGAGATATTACAGAGCAAAGATCCAAAACTTCCTCGATTTATTTAAAAAGAAAAAAAAAAGATAAGTTATAACAAAAAAAAATGATAATATAGACGAAATTTTATAAAATTTTACTATGTATAAACTCATATGATAATAATCAAATAGACGTTAAAAAAAAAATTATTATGTATCACTAGGTGGAATCCATCAAAAATTGTTCACAAAACGTCCTTTTTTAATTTTGGTTACAGTTTCATTATTTTGTCTTTGAGAAATGAGAAATCAAAACAAAGTAAACATTCAAATGTAAACTTCTGCAAAATTTATGTTGTTGAAATGATCATAAAACCCATTTAAAAGGATCTAAGGCCCATATATATTCACAGAACTAAAACCCTAAAAGCCCATTAACAAAAGCCTTAGAAAAATTTGAGTAAGAAAACGAAGAAGAAACAAACACACTTCTTGTTCAGTTCCAGTAGATTTATTTCCCCCAGAGATTTTCAAATCCGGCGGCGGAAAATCGAAGGGAAGCTACAGAAAAATGGGAAGAGGAGGAAGACACAGAGGTCGTTCTCAGAGAAAAGATTTCAAAGAAAGCAGAGAAAATGTCTGGAAACGTCCCAAATCCGACGCCACCGTCGATGCCTCCGATAACGCCGCACCGGAAAAACCTACTTGGGAACCTATCGTCACTGTTAACCCTAATTTCGAGGACTATTACAAGGTATGACATATTTGCGTTTCTGTATCGGATTGATACAGTTTTATTTTGGCTTTACGCATTTCATTTTTTATACTCCATTTTTAGGGGTTTTGATATTGATGATTATATTGTGCTTATAACTCTGTGTGTTTTTTGTGTTGAAGGGACAAGGAATAGTGAAAGCTGAAGAGTGGGATTTGTTCATGGAGATTCTTCGTAAGCCTTTGCCTGCTGCGTTTAGGGTTAACTCCAAGTAATGATTCTTCTTTCTTATTTGTTTTATAGTCTCAATGAGAGGTTTAGGTTTTTTTTTTTAGTTTTCAGTGTAAAACCATTGAACAAAGTTTATAGCGGGAACAAGATTGCAATTGCTAACTAGATACTACTTTGTTTTTGATTCTATGAATTGCAGTAGCCAATTTTGCGATGAAATTAGATCGATCTTGGAGAATGACTTTGTGAAATCTCTTCATGCGGAGGTAAAATGCAATGTTTGTAATTAGCATTTTCTAGTGTTTAAATGAGATCTATACCTGAAAAACTTTATATATCTCACTTTTGTTTTGCTTTCTAGGCCGTAGAAGGTGGTGAATTGGAGGCTATTAAGCCCTTGCCTTGGTATCCAAAGAATCTCGCTTGGCATTCTAATTTTTCCCGAAAGGAGATTAGAAAAAATCAGACACTTGAGAGGTACTTTTTCACTAACATATGAATGTTTTGAGTCTCTCTTCATATTATTAGATGACCTACTCAGGTCATTTTGATCAATTCTAGCTACCTCTGGTTATTTTGAGTATGGTTAAGAACTCGGGTGTTTTTAATTTGGGACTTTTCAGGTTTCATGAATTTCTGAAATTAGAAAATGAAGTTGGAAACATAACTAGGCAGGAAGCTGTTAGCATGGTAAGATAGCTTAATACTCTCTTCCTTCATTAACATTGCTTTGTCAATGTCTTTACTATAACATTTATAAAGTGTTGTTTAATTTAATCATGCAGGTACCTCCTCTCTTCCTCGATGTACATCCAGATCATTTTGTACTTGACAGTGAGTGAATTTGTATTTAAAATTTTTTTGAGGCCTAGAAAGGTTCAAAGGGCGTAAAGAAGTAATTACCTTAAGAAAGGAAGAAATGACCATATGAATATATCTGCTTTCCGGAAATGACCGTATGATCAATTATCTTTTGTTTGTCTCTGAGCAGTGTGTGCTGCACCCGGTTCTAAAACATTTCAGCTGCTTGAGATTATTCATGAAGCATCAGAACCAGGATCTCTACCTAATGGAATGGTTTGTGTTGCTAACTATATCTTTTATTTTTAAAATCTGGTCTTAGGTAGATAGATAATTTGATTGTTTTTCCCTTAATAAACAGGTCGTGGCTAATGATGTTGATTTCAAAAGATCTAACCTTCTAATTCACCAAACAAAGAGAATGTGCACATCCAACTTGATAGTGACTAATCATGAAGGGCAACAGTTCCCCGGTTGCCGTTTGAACAAATCCCGAGCTTCCGAGAAAGGATTAAGTGAAGATATGCCCATTAATCAACTTTCCTTTGACCGTGTTCTATGTGATGTTCCGTGCAGTGGTGATGGTACACTGCGCAAGGCTCCAGACATTTGGCGGAAATGGTATTTCACCTTTCTTTTTCTTTCTGCCTATCGGTCATGTTTTTTTTTTTTGATAACTATCGGTCATGTTATGATACATTAAATGGTATTGGTTCTTGAATTTGTTATTCCTATTATTCTTTTGTACAGGAACTCTGGAATGGGCAATGGACTTCATAGCCTACAGATTATTCTTGCAATGAGAGGTATTCTTTTTTATTTTCTTACATCTCTCGACTAAGTTCCATGAAATTGCTTTTAGGATAACTTGGCTATCGTAAACATGTCTGTTTGGTCTTGTCCAGGCTTATCTCTGTTGAAAGTTGGTGGGAGAATGATATACTCAACCTGCTCAATGAACCCAATTGAGGACGAGGCTGTTGTTGCTGAGGTAATTTTCAAGCAATGTCTTCACCTTTGATTATAAACCTGTTATAGCTGTAGCTGCATAAAATCCCTTTCTTGAATTCAGATTCTAAGGAGGTGTGGAAGCTCAGTTGAACTTTTAGATGTTTCTGATAAGCTCCCTGAACTTATACGAAGACCAGGTCTTAAGACATGGAAGGTCAGTTTCTACTTTTATTATCGATTGAACAAATCCTCATCTCTAGAATCTAACAGGATTACTCATGTTATTCCGCCTTGTCTTTGTTTGATCCAGGTGCGTGATAAAGGTGGGTGGTTTACTTCTTACAAAGATGTACCACAAAACCGGAGAGGTGGAGTTCTTGTTAGCATGTTTCCTTCTGGGAAAAACCTCAATGGCTCAACCGAAACCACGCAAAAGAATGAGAATGGTGAGGTGAATGGTTGCGAAGATGGATGCAAAGAAACAGATAATTCTGAGGTGGATGCAACTCCTGATGAACCAGCCGAGGAAGTATCTGATCTTCCACTTGAACGTTGTATGAGGATAATGCCTCATGATCAGAACACCGGAGGCTTCTTCATAGCTGTCCTTCACAAAGTTTCACCCTTACCAGGTGAACTTTTTTCTTTTTTTCTAGGAGAACTTCTGGTTCTTGTTTAAACACCTATGGTTATGTTGAACTTACCGATAGTTTCTCACAGAATTTCAGGAGAAACCAAATCCGAAAAGGAACTCGTCTACTAAAACTGCTGTTGACTCGACAGAAAAGTCTCTGGGTAAAGAATCCGAAAAGGAACTTGTTACCGTGGATGCTGTACTAGATGAGAGTGCAGTGGAAAAAGTTATAGAAGCAGATTCAAACAATGAGAAAAACGAGAACTTGGAGCCTGAGAAGAAAAACACAGAAGGAGAAACCATTGCGGAAGATAAAGAAGCTAATTCAAGTAAAGCGGGAGACAAGAGAAAAGTGCCGATGCAAGGGAAGTGGAAAGGGTTTGATCCTGTTGTTTTCCTGAAAGATGAAACTGTCATCAATGGCATCAAGGAATTCTACGGTATCAAAGATGAATCATTTCCATTACACGGTCATCTCGTGGCAAGAAACAACGACACAAGCGGCGTCAAGAGGATTTACTATGTTTCAAAATCGGTTAAGGAAGTTCTTCAGTTGAATTTTGCAGTTGGGCAGCAGCTTAAGATTGCTTCTGTTGGCCTCAAGATGTTTGTAAGTACTTTATTATTTTCTCCACTTGTCATTTCTGTTGATTAACCACAGGCCACAGTGGCCAAACTTAAAATTATTTGCAACTAACTGAAACGCAGGAGAGACAATCCTCAAAAGAGGGTTCAAGCAAGCCGTGTTCATTCCGTATATCATCCGAAGGACTACCTGTGATCCTTCCATACATCACCAAACAAATACTTTACATTCCAATGGCAGACTTCAAACATCTTCTGGAACAAAAATCGATAAAGTTTCCGGATTTTATCAATCCACTGGTGGCCCAGAAAGCAACTGACCTAGCCGTGGGAAGCTGCCTGGTGATTCCCAGCGATGGTGCGTACTGATTTGTCTTTATATATACTTTTGATCATATTGTAGGATGTGATTTTTTATGGTTTCGCTGTTACCTCAGGAGAAGAAGAACCAGTGAAAGTGGATGCGTCAACAATAGCCATCAGTTGCTGGAGAGGGACAAATAGTTTGGCTGTTATGGTCACTGCTGCAGATTGCCAGGAGCTGCTAGAGAGACTCGGCGAGAAAACACCAAAAATTGAAGTTGGTTCAGTAAATGGAAGCACTGGCGATTCGGGCGGTCCTCAAGCTATGGAGACAGCTTAACCCTCCTTTCATCATATCCTAAGATTTTACTCACTTTGTTGTGTTTTCGATTATACACTTACTCCTTCCAAATTCTTTTTCATCATCATGATGCCTTTTGATTGATAGACAGATGAAAATGAAAGATTTTGTTCCAAACCTCTTTATAGTTCCAGAATTTTGAAACCAGAAACCATTAAACTCTGAGTACAATGTTAACCAATGGATGCTTACATATCACAGATTCCAAAAGAATATACAATATGGTTTTTGAATATGGTTTTTAAAGAATAAAAAAAACCCTCACTATCTAACACCCAAATGAAGAATATGGTTTTTGAAGAATAAGAGAATGTTAATTTTCTTCTAAACTGTAATGGAAGAAATCGAGAAAGACTTACGAGCTGCAACACATGGTGGTCTTAGTGGGGTTCTCTTGTGCAGGACCTGGAATGACAATCTTCTTTCCAGCCATTGATCCCGAGTTGTTTGAATCGCCTTGACTTTCGCTAGATGCGAGATTCTTCTTGTTCACCGTATTGAAGATCTCAGTCAAGAGAGTGTTGAAAGAGTTCTCAACATTTGTAGAGTTTAGTGCTGAAGTCTCGAGGAAAAAAAGCTCTTCCTTCTCTGCAAATTCTTTGGCATCTTCCATGGGAACCGATCTTTGATCTTCTAAATCAGTCTTGTTACCGATCAGGATGATAACAATGTTCTTATCAGCGTGTGCTCGTAGTTCTTCTAACCATCGAGGAATATGATCAAAGCTATCGCGTTTCGTCATATCGTAAACCAACATTGCACCAACAGCACCTCTATAGTAAGCACTAGTAACAGCTCTGTATCTGTTCAAAGCAACAGAAACAAGAATGTTTACTAATCAAAGCATCCACATTGCTATGTACTATGGAGAAAAAAAGTAAGACTTAATACACAATGATGATCACTACATATTGAAAATACTGGCCAAGCCGAAGAACAAAATCATTCAATCTGGGTTCAGGTGAAGCCATAAACACCTAATTAGTGGAAGAGCAAAGACCAATACAAAACTAATCATTCTCTAGTCAAATCAGGTCACGTTCAAGTATGTATACACACAGATCCAATCAAAATTGATCAGTAATAGCATTTCTAATTCTAAGCTAGAGTTCGCCATTTCTACAAATCTATACGGAGATCGGAGAAGGTTTAGTACCGTTCTTGGCCTGCAGTATCCCAGATCTGAGCCTTGATGTTCTTATCGTCAATGACGATTGTTCGAGTTTGGAACTCAACACCTATCGTGGCTTTCGAATCCATACTGAATTCGTCTCTTGTGAACCGAGCGAGTAGCTGCGACTTCCCTACCGCTGAATCGCCGATCAAAACAACCTTGAACACGTAGTCAACTTTTCCCGACGATGCGGCGTTGAAACCGCCTCCTCCTCCAGCCATCTTCTTCTTTCCGATCGCCGGCGATTTTCTCGCTGGGTTCTAACACTCTCCGTTTGACTCTGAGATTATAGAAACTAATCGTTTGGGTTTAATGTAATCATCTACGGTACAGTGTATGGTAAGTCAGAGACAAAACGTGCGAAAGTCGTCACACGTGTATTTTAATCGATGAATTGTTCCACGTGTATTAAATTTATTAGCGATAGTTTTAGTTATGCTGGGGGCCACCATAGATTTTGGATTAGTATAAGCGAGTTACGATTAATAATCCGGCGCCGTTTTGTATCATACATAATAATAACATATCCGTTACAAGAAAAAATTAAAAAGAATGGCCTATACAGGGATCGAACCTGTGACCTTCGCGTTATTAGCACGACGCTCTAACCAACTGAGCTAATAGGCCTCGTTGCTAAGGGAATTAAGGTTTCAGATAAAGACATACCTCTACAAAATATTAGTTTAGGAACCCAATATTATCAAATGATTTTAGATTAGTATCATAAAATTTTGCCAAAAAAAAAAGAAAAAACTTTTTTTTTTCATTACAATACTATTTAGATGACATAGTTACATTGTTTTCTTTGATAACTTAGTTATATTAGTTTATACTGGATCATAAAATTGGGTTTGTGTTAGGCATTGAAAGTTCTAATACACTCATAAATTTGGCGGGCGGATGTAAACATAGTAAACAATTTTGATTTTTTTGAAGAGTATAAACCCACAGATTTTACCAAAAAATGCGTTTCAAGCAAAAAAATTAAAATCTAAAAGATCTAAAAAATAATCAAAAATGGAGTGAAATTGTGATTTTCTGATGGCTATTACCCACATATTTTACAAAAAATGAGTTTCAAGCAAAAATATTTGAAATGTACAAGTTCTCAAAAATAATGAAAAATGTAGAGGGGTGTATTGGACTGAGTATTTGGTGAGATTTGAGTTAAAATGACAAATCATGTGTTATTGAAACATGAATTTTAAAATATCTTTTAAATTCCAGTGTTATTGGATGAATAATTTTAAAATATACAATCAAATCTACTAATTTTGAAAACGTTATTAGGATTTCATTTAAAAGTTTCAGCCGAGATTTGAGGAGAATTCTAAGTTAAAAATACAAAGACTGAATTCCCATGGTTTTAGTTAAGAATTCAGAGAATTTAATAACAAAATTCCTAATTCACCAAAATTTAGCCAAATCCTCTTAGTTGTGATTTTTTTAAGGATATAACCCACAGATTTTACCAAAAAATGAGTTTAAAGCAAAAAAATTAAAATCTACAATTATGAAAAAATTATGAAAAATGTAGTGAATTGTGATTTTTTTAATTCTATAACTCATAGATTTTGCAAAAAAATGAGTATCAAGTAAAAAAATATGAAATCTAGAAGAGCTAAAAAATAATCATAAATGAAGTGAAATGTGATTTTGTGAAGGTTATATAACCCACATAATTTACCAAAAATTAATATAAAGCCTAAAAATTGAAATGTACAAGTTCTCAAAAATAATGAAAAATGTAGTGAAATGTGATTTTTTGAACGCTATATAACCCACAGATTTTACCAAAAAATGAGTATCAAAAAAAAAATTGAAATCTAAAAGATCTAAAAAATAATCAAAAACAGAGTGAAATGTGATTTTCTGATGGCTATATATAACCCACATATTTTACCAAAAATTAGTTTCAAGCAAAAAAATTTGAAATGTACAAGTTCTCAAAAATTATGAAAAATGTAGTGAATTTTGATTTTTTTTTAAAGGCTATATAACCCACAATTTTACCAAAAAATGAGTATCAACGAAAAAAATTTAAAATCTACAAGTTCTCAAAAATAATGAAAAATATAGTGAATTGTGATTTTTTGAAGGATATAACCCACATATTTTACCAAAAAATTTAAAATCTAAAAGATCTAAAAAATAATCAAAAATAGAGTGAAATGTGATTTTCTGATGGGTATAACCCACATATTTTTACCAAAAATGAGTTTCAAGCAAAAAAATTTGAAATGTACAATTTCTCAAAAATTATGAAAAATATAGTGAATTTTGATTTTTTTTAAGGCTATATAACCCACATATTTTACCAAAGGAAAAAAATTTAAAATCTACAAGTTCTCAAAAATAATAAAAAATGTAGTGAATTGTGATTTTTTGAAGGCTATAAACCCACAGATTTTGCCAAAAAATGAGTATCAAGCAAAAAAAATATGAAATCTAGAAGAGTTAAAAAATAATCATAAATAGAGCGAAATGTGATTTTCTGAAAGTTATAACTGGCATATTTTACCAAAAAATGAGTTTCAAGCAAAAAAATTGAAATCTACAATTTCTCAAAAATTATGAAAAATCTAGTGAATTATAATTTTTTGAATGCTATAAACCCACATATTTTACCAAAAAATTAGTTTCAAGTAAAAAAATTTGAAATCTAAAAGATCTAAAAAAATAATCATAAATAGAGTGTGATATGATTTTCTGAAGGCTTATATACCCACAGATTTTACCAAAAAATAAGTTTCAAGCAAAAAAATTGAAATCTACAAGTTCTCACAAATAATGAAAAATGTAGTGATTGATATTGTAATACTATTAATATTGTAATACTTCCTCGGTCTCACAAAAATTGATTTTCTAAAGTTTTTTTCTTGTCTCTAAAAGATTGATTTTTGAAACTTTTAAATACATTTTTATCATTTAATGTTAGTAAATTGTAAACTTCAAGAAATATTAATTGATGATTTTTGAATTATTGAATTTCTATTGGTTTATAGATATGGAAAAGTGGTTAATGTATGTATTTAGTACTAAATATTTATTGTTTTTTAAACTATGTAAAATACTCAGAAAATTAATATTTCTGATACAGTTATAGTAATTCTGGTTTAAATTTATTAAAAAATATGTGTTTGGAAAGAGTTATAATTCACCTCTTATTTAATGGTGTAAGTTGATAATTTCACTTAGTGGACGACATTTACGATCATCACAAACCAAGAAACCGATGGCCCATGCAGGTTTTGCGACCTACTGGCCTTTTGGTGATCACCTAATAAAATGACCGACTAAAAAAAGGAAAAAGCTTTGAAAAAAAAGCACAGGAGATTAAAAACTAATTTTATTTTATATTTTGTAGAGATAAAATTTTTTTTCATTTTTTACTATTAATTTTTATTTTACGGGTTATAAAACATTCCTATAAACTCGCATTTATGCGAGTCTTTATCTAGTATAACATATACTTTCATAATTTCATTCCAATAAAAGCTAAAAAAATTGTGTTTAAAAATGGAAAAGAGTGGCCTATACAGGGATCGAACCTGTGACCTTGGCGTTATTAGCACGACGCTCTAACCAACTGATCTAATAGGCCATGTTGCTAATTTGTATATAACAAACTATAAATAAACATAATTTATTAAAGCAAAAAAATTGTCGGAGTTTGTGTCGTTTCCCTTTTTTGGGCTTAAGACTCTCTTATTGATTTAGAAGGTTCACTTTTGAATATAATAAGAGCTTTAGTGTGAGATTCCTTTCCCTGAAGCGAAGATATCAAAGCAAATAGTCAATTTCAACCTATTTTCAGACAAATTCCTCTTTCCTCAAGTGTTTGTTCATCCAAACGTCTAGGGTTCTTCAGAGTTTGTCTTTTCAAGTTTGAATCAGTTGAAGGTGTGGTTAGTTTTCTTGTCTGATTGAACAACCATGTCTTGTAGTATAGACAAAGCGTTGATGGCGATGTCTTTAGAAGAGGATGATGAACCTACCAATATGTCTGATTTACCCGAGTACTGTTCATCTGAGCAGAACGAGATGAGCATAGTTGGAAGAGTTCTCAATCCAGATTCTCAAAGCGTAGCGAGTCTTATCTTGGATATGCCAAGAAAATGGCAGTTGTATGACAGAGTAAGAGGGGTAGCTTTATCTCAAGAGAGATTCCAGTTCATATTCAAATATGAACACGATCTGGAGGATATACTCAACAAAGGAGTTCATACTTTCAATGAATGGACTCTGGCTATTGACCGATGGATGGCGAAACCTCCTCCAGATTATCTGCAATTCATCCCGGTGTGGATACAGATCAGAAATATTCCACTCAATCACAGAACAACGCAAGCAATTACTTGGTTAGGAGAGTTTGTGGGACAGGTTATCGAAGTGGCTTTTGATCCCACCAAGGCACAGAGCAGAGACTATGTGAGAGTTAAAGTGAGATTTGATGTATCAAAACCTGTAAGAAGATCGAAAGTGATAAATATACCGTCGACTGGTGAATCTGTTACGGTCCTATATGATTTTGAAAGGATCCAGAAGCGCTGTTTTACCTGTCAAAGGCTGACTCATCAACAAGAAAATTGCCCTTTGATGCTGAAACTGAGACAAGAAAAGAAAATGGGAGCTAAAAAGAATTTTCAAGCGCTTAAGCTGGTTCCGAAGAAGATAATTAGTGAAAATGATCCTTTGTTTGGTATTGTTGAAGAACATCAAGTAGGAATGGATCCAGCTACGGGTAGAGAAAGGATAAACAAAGAAGTGCTGGAAGGAATGCGACAATATTTGATGGTAGCTGAAGGTTGTGAAAAAATTGCAAGGCAAGAGAGAATAAAAAAGTCTCTAATGGAGGTACAACAAGATCCTTTAGCTGAGAAGTCTATGTTGAGACTATAACCTAATCCAGTGATCACAAATAACATGGATAAAGGCAAGGGTTTAGTTTTCAATTATGGGAAGAAATCTGAATTAGACAAGGGTCCGAAATTAATGGGAGCTGCGTTTCAATCGGGTCAGGCTATGAGTAGACTACATATTCACAATGAATCTCGTTCTAAAGATGAGGTTGCTAATTTCTCTGGATCCTCCCTATCTTTACAAGGTTTTTCAACGGTTCTTCGTTCTGGCTTCAATGAAGCTGGTCCGTCCGGAACAACTTTGAGAAAGAAAAGGTCGAGGAGACGTCCGATTAAAAGTCAAAGACGTCAAGAGGATATAATAGCATCATCAAGCTCAGAATTTGATCAAGAAACTCATAAAGGAGTATTGGTATATAAGAGGAAAGCAACAATTCAAGCTGAGGTTACATCCAAAGTCGCGAGGCGCAACCAAGAGGTGGTCCCAAATGAGGGACCGCCCAATCAATAATGAGTCTTATCAGTTGGAATTGTCAGGGCTTGGGACGGTCTCAAGATCTGACAGTTCCGCGTCTCAAGGAATTGCGTAAAAAATATTTCCCTGAGATTTTATTTCTGATGGAGACTAAAAATTGTAGAGATGTTCTGGTGGACTTACATGAATGGCTGGGATATGAAAGAGTGTATACGGTTGATCCGTTAGGTAAGAGTGGAGGTTTAGCCATTTTCTGGAAGAAGGGTGTACAGGTCGAGATTCTAAGTGCTGACAAGAATATTGTAGATATTAGTGTCCAGTTTGGTTCAGTTTATTTCTTTGCTTCTTGTATATATGGAGATCCTACCGGTAAAATGAAACAACATGTATGGGAAAAGTTATCAAGGATCGGTGTACAGAGGAAAGATCCGTGGTGTATGTTTGGTGATTTTAACGATATTTTGCATAATGGGGAGAAGAAAGGAGGACCTAGAAGAGGTGATTCCTCCTTTAAACCATTCAAAGACATGCTCCAATGTTGTTGTATGGAAGAGCTTCCGAGTAAAGGAAATCCTTTTACATGGGGTGGAATGAGATATGACATATGGATCCACTGTAAGCTTGATAGATGCTTCGGTAATAAAGAGTGGTTCAAGCTCTTTCCGGCATCCAATCAATCTTTCTTGGATAAGAGAGGCTCAGATCATCGCCCGGTTTTAGTAAGCCTTACATCAACCAAAGAAGCTTATCGAGGAAATTTCAGATTTGATAAAAGAATGCTTAATAAACCGAGAGTAAAGGAAACTATTGAACAAGCTTGGAGGGTACCACATGGGAGAAGCGGCTTTAAGGTTTCCGATAAATTAAGAAGCTGTAAAAAAGCCTTAAGTAAGTGGAAGAAAGAAAACAATTTGAATGCTGTTAACCGGATTACTCAGATTCAAATTGATTTGGAGAAAGAGCAGTCATCCAATTACCCAAGACATGTTATGGTTTCAAATCTCAAGTGGAAGCTGTGTGAAGCTTATAAGGAGGAGGAAACTTATTGGCGACAAAAGAGTAGGGAGCAGTGGGTAAAAGAGGGTGATAATAACACCAAATTCTTTCACTCTTCGGTCAAGGCTGATAGGGGTAAGAAAAGGTTAGATAAACTTTTGGATGTGAATGGGAATATGCAAAAGGCGGAGGCGTCAATGGGTGCTGTTGCTGAAGCATATTTTAAGACTCTCTTTACTTCATCTCATCCAGGAGTTTTTCAGAATTTGTTTCATGGCTTCCAGCCAAGAGTGACAGAACGGATGAATAAAGAACTTGTTAGGCTGGTAACAGATGAAGAAGTTATTGAAGCTATGCAGTCTATAAGAGCTTCTAGTGCGCCAGGCGCAGATGGTTTTTCTGGACTCTTTTTTCAGAAATATTGGCATATCATTGGGCCTCAAGTTATAGATGAGGTGAAGAATGTCTTCTTAACTTGCATCATACCCAAAGAGTGGAATTACACTCAGTTGTGTTTGCTTCCTAAGAAAGGTTATTCTCATCATATGGCTGATCTTAGACCGATAAGTCTGTGTACGGTGTTGTACAAGATAGTCTCCAAAATCTTGGTGAAGAGACTACAACCTTTCTTAAACCAGATTGTGTCTACTAATCAATCAGCTTTTGTAGCTGACCGCCTAATATCAGATAATGTGCTTATTGCGCATGAATTGGTGCATGGACTTCGCACTCATCCTGAAATCTCAAAAGAATTTATAGCCATAAAATCTGATATGTCGAAGGCTTATGATAGAGTAGAGTGGTCATACTTAAGGCGCTTCTTGATGCTTTGGGTTTTCATAAAACTTGGGTAGATTGGATAATGATGTGTGTCACTTCAGTCACTTTCTCGGTGCTGATCAATGACCACCCTTTTGGGTTGATAGTTCCAGAAAGAGGCCTCCGCCAAGGGGATCCCTTATCACCCTTTCTTTTTGTTTTATGCACAGAAGGTCTCACCCATCTACTCAATAAAGCTGAGAGAGAAGGAGAAATAAATGGCATTCAATTTGCGGAATCAGGTCCAGCCATTCATCATCTTCTTTTTGCAGATGACAGTTTGTTCATTTGCAAAGCTGAGCCTGCTCAATGTGGAGCACTTAAAAGAATTCTCACTGATTATGGGAATGCTACAGGACAAAAAGTTAATCCAGATAAATATTCAATCACTTTTGGAGCCAAAGTTGAAGAAGGGGTAAAAAGGCAAGTACAGTCAATGATGGGTATTCTTAATGAGGGAGGAGTTGGGACTTATTTGGGACTACCAGAATGTTTTAGTGGTTCAAAGGTTCAACTTCTAGATTACATTAAGGATAAACTCAAATCAAGACTCTCTGGTTGGTTTGCTAGATCGTTATCGATGAGTGGGAAAGAAGTCTTATTAAAAGCAGTAGCATTGGCCATGCCGGTCTACGCTATGTCTTGCTTTAAACTCACTAAAACAACTTGTACAAATCTCACAAGTGCTATGGCCGATTTCTGGTGGAGTGCTCTTGAACACAAAAAAAATATCCATTGGATCAGTTGGGATAGATTGTGCCTTAGCAAAGATCAAGGGGGTCTAGCCTTCAGAGACATAGAGTGTTTTAACCAAGCTTTGTTGGCCAAACAAGCTTGGCGCCTCCTTCAGTTTCCATCATGCCTCTTCGCTCAAGTAATGAAGAGTAGATATTTTGAAGTAGGAAATTTCCTAGAAGTTGGACTAGGCACACGACCTTCTTATGCGTGGAGGAGCATTCTTCATGGAAGAGATCTTTTGAAAAAAGGTCTTAGGAGAATGATTGGTAATGGCAATGATACAAGAGTGTGGCTGGATTCATGGATCTCAGATAATGGTATGAGACATCCTTTTTTTAAGAACCCTCTTATTAATGTGGATTTGATGGCCAAAGATATCATTGATAGACCTGCTCGAAATTGGAATATGGATATTTTGAATGATCTTTTCTTTCCAAATGATATTGCGGCCATCACCTGTCACAAACCAGTTGTTAGAAGACCAGATTTTTGGAGCTGGGATCATAACAGAAGTGGCAATTATACGGTCAAG
The DNA here is from genome assembly GCA_963667165.1 of Barbarea vulgaris. NCBI lineage: Eukaryota > Viridiplantae > Streptophyta > Magnoliopsida > Brassicales > Brassicaceae > Barbarea > Barbarea vulgaris. Next base: position 26,564,626 of record OY763892.1, read on the forward strand.
TCTGGTTATTGGTTGGCAAATAAAGAAGCAAAGTTTGAACTCATTAATGAAGCAATTGCTCAACCTTCAATCAATGGCCTCAAAGAACAGGTTTGGTCTATCTCTACAGTTCCAAAAATTAAAACATTTATGTGGAGAGCTATGAGTGGAGCTATTCCGGTTGCTGAATTGCTTCAGAACAGAGGTATGAAACCAGATTTGAGATGCCAAATTTGTGGATTTGAAGGAGAATCTGTGAATCATGTTTTGTTTACTTGCTCGGTGGCTAGACAGATTTGGGCCTTATCACAAATACCTTCACCACCTCAAGGGTTTGACTCTCTCTCACTATACTCTAACTTTCACTACCTATTTCAGATGGGGAAAAACTTTTTGTACCCTGCTCATATAAGAAGGTTATTCCCTTGGGTTCTATGGAGGTTGTGGAAAAATAGAAATATATTTTTCTTTGATGGGATAAGTTTCAATGCTTTGGATACTTGTGTGAAAATTAGAGAAGATGCAGATTTCTGGTTCACATCTCAAAGTATTCAAAGAATTCAAGATAATGAAGACGTGAATGGAAGGAATAAGGTTTCGGAAAAGTGGGAACCTCCACCAACCAATTGGTTTAAGTGTAATATTGGCACATCATGGCTGAAAAGAAAGAGGATGGCTGGTGTATCTTGGGTGGTAAGAGACCCAAATGGCTCAGTTATTTTGCATAGCCGAAGAGCCTTTAGTGATATTCACAACAAGAATGAAGCCAATCTTCAAAGCTTTATATGGGCAGCTCAGTCTATGTTTACTCATAAGCTTCATAAAGTTATTTTTGCTTCTGAAGCTTCAGAGATAGTAGCTGCTATCAATAGGCCCATTGATTGGCCTTCCTTTGGACACCAATCTGCAGAATGTCTTCATTTTCTGGAAAAAATCACTAATTGGAAAGTGGAACTGGTCAAGACTTCAGCAAACAAAGGAGCTGCTCTCATTGCTAAGAGTGTGACATTGGATTTGCGCCTGCAATCTTATGTCTCATCTGGTCCTCCATCTTGGTTGCATCATGTTTTTCTCGATGAGAGAATCTCTTCCTCTGTTTAAAAGCTGGGTTATATTTTTTGGCGATGTTTAGACTTAGTCGGTTTTTGGCCTTTAAGGTGTGTAAAATTTGTCTCCACGTTCTCTTCTTTATGGGCCTGTTTGCCCATATAGTCTTTGGCCGTTTAGCTTTGTGCTTGTAAAGTATGCTTTTTTACCTGTGAATATAAGATCAGATGTTAAAAAAAGAAAAAATAAACATAATTTATTCTTGAAATTTGTTGCGGATACAAATTTTTTTTTTCAATTGAAGATTTTTTTTTTTATAATGCTTATGGATTTATCCAGAAGGTTTTGTATGAACTGAAGAAAACACAATTCAATGGAGTGTGTAGTTCAAGGAATCATTGAGACACAGGTGCGTTTGTGTTTTTTTATTGAAGCAAAAGTTTTAATTTTTCGAGTTCATTGGAGTAGCTTTTACCATTGCTCTGATTCCAAATTGAAAAAACCCTAGGGTTGAAAAATTTGATAAATTTCTTCTCAATTTTACAGCATGTTGAAGCTCTTGAGATCCTTCTTCAAGGTCTTTGTGGTGTTCAGCGAGAACGTTTGAGAGTTCATGAGTTATGTTTGAAAAGCGGCCCAAATCTTGGTAAGTCCAATTCACAATCTCCAGTTTCATACTCAAAGTCAGAAACTTTAAGCTTTATATGAATCATTGTGAATCTTCTCTTTTTAGGTGTTGTGTCCTCAGAAGTTAGGCTTTTATGTGATCTTGATCAACCAGAACCCACTTGGTATAGTTTCTTGATTCTTGTTGTTGTATGTGTTTGTTACTTCATTGAAAGGAATCTAATTTCAAGAATCATAGGACTGTTAAACATGTTGGAGGTGCAATGAGAGGAGCAGGAGCTGATCAAATCTCTGTTATGGTAAGAACTATGGTTGAAAGTAAAGTAAGCAAGAACGCGTTGCGTTTGTTCTATTCACTCGGTTATAAACTAGACCACGAGCTTCTCAAAGTCGGATTCGCCTTTCATTTCCAACGGACTGCGCACATAAGTGTCTCTGTGTCTTCGGTTAATAAGATGCCTAAAGTTCATGCTATTGATGAGGCAGTTCCTGTAACACCTGGGATGCAGATTGTTGATGTAACAGCTCCAGCTACATCTGAGAATTACAGTGAAGTCGCAGCTGCAGTTTCATCTTTCTGTGAATATCTCGCCCCGTAAGATTATTGTTATCTTATCTTATAACACTCATGGTTGTGTCATTTATCTAATTCAGCACTGATACAATGCTTTTCTTTTTTCAGTCTTGTTCACTTGTCGAAACCGTTCATTTCCACGGGAGTTGTGCCAACCGCTGCTGCGGCTGCTGCATCTCTTATGTCGGATGGAGGAGGCACTACATTGTAAGAAGTTGGAAGTTAAAACAACTGTTACTTTGTGTTCTCGTATGTTAGGATCTTTTGCTCTAATCTAGTGAAGTTTTTCAGATCATACAGTGGCTGTTGTGAAAAATCTTGTGAACTATTAGAGTTGAATATTTTAATGAGATCATTTCAATTACATAAGATTTTTCTTCTCTCAACCTTTTGGTAACATGATGTTTCATTGTTGTCAGTTTTAGATTGAAAGATTTTGAAGCTTTGATTTTAGAGTACTAGCTTAAGAATGTGTATTATGACAAAAGCTTAGGACATAATTAAAATCAATGTCTTTCAGGAATCTAAGACCCTGTTTGATCATTCATGATTAAGCAGCAGCTGTTTAGTATCCTAAGTCACATTTGCTGCTAATCCTGAGGTTGAGAGTTCGAACCTCTCTCACCCCATTTCACTATTTTTTGGCCTTTTTAATTTTAGAGAAGTCGGAGTTCATTCATTCATCTTGAAGCCTTGGAACTGATACTATTCCTGGATCTCCGGATGCAAGTTCACAACTGGTTTTCATAAGTTACTCATCAGACATCCCAAAAATATCACAAGCTACAGTAGAATAATGTTATATATAAAGATTCACATTTTCAATGTCAAAATTGTCTTTCTTTCAAATCATCTTCTGGTGCTATTAGCAGTCTTGTTCTTGCTCATATCAGCAAGTTCCTCAATAAGTTTCTTCTCTTCTTTGCTTAATCTCTTAGGTATCTCCACTTGCACTCTCACCAACTGATCCCCTCTCATATTACTCTTGTTCAATACCGGAACTCCCCTTTTCGCCATCACCAGTGTCGTGCTCGGTTGTGTCCCCGCTGGTACTTTTAAATCCACCGTCCCATCTACTGTTGGTACTTTCAATGTCGTCCCTAATATTGCATCGATATACGATATCTTGCAAGTGTAGAGAATATTTGTATCGTCTCGTTTCAAAACTGGGTCTGGTATAACCTCTATAACAACAAACAGATCGCCCGGTGACCCGCCTCTCTTACCGGCATTGCCTTCTCCTCTCACTCTTAACCGGCTACCCGAATCAACACCGGCTGGTACTTTGAGACTTATCCGTTTCGTCTTCCTCACACGTCCGTCTCCAGAGCAAGTGCCACAAGGAGTGGAGATCTCTCCAGTACCGTTACATGATGAGCAAGTCATGACTTGTTGGAACACGCCAAGAGGAGTTCTTGCTGATGAAACCACTTGGCCTTGTCCACCACACGTGGTACATTTGGTCGCTTTGGTTCCCGGTTTTGCACCTGAACCTTCACAAGTCCCGCAGCTCTCGAGCCGGGATATCTCTATCTCTTTCTCCATCCCGAAAACCGCTTCTTTGAAGTTCAAGATTAGCGTGTAATACTCGTCTTGCCCATCCACGGCTCTGCTTCTTGAACCTCTACCCATTCCACCTCCTCCCATCCCACCCATGCCTTCGAATAATGACTCGAATAGATCGAACGGATTACTAAAATCCTATTGAAAGTTAATATAAGAAAACAAACCAAACCAAGAAGTGATCAGAGAGTTGGTTTCGAGTGTCTATAATGAATAAATCTGTAAATATTTGTTTTGAACAACGTACCCCCATGCCACCCATTCCACCAGCGCCTTTAAGTCCGGCCTCACCATATCTATCGTAAATAGATTTCTTTTCATCATCTGATAAAACCTGCAAAACAAAAAGTTTCTTCTTCAGCCAACAGAAACCTCAAAAGGCTTAAAAAGCATCTCTAGAAGTTTGAACTTGCATAGTCGAAACAAAGGAAAAGTTGGGTTTCACTTCACCTCATATGCATTACTTATTTCTTTGAATTTCTCTTCTGCACCAGGTTCTCTGTAATAAGCACATAATAAACATGTAAACACGACAGTAACAATTCTCTAACTTTGAAGGAAAACAAGCGGTTTCTGAGCATTTCTTTAGACCGCTGTCTGTATTTCGCTAATGCCTATGCGTTTTAAAGGTAGCTGGTTTTCCCAATATGGGGGAACAACACAATCTAAGGCTTGCAGTCATCTTGTTTTCACATACTTGTTCACATCCGGATGGTAATTCCTAGCCAGCTTCCTATAAGCTGAAACACGAGCAAGGAAGAGTGAATCAGTATCATAGCAAAAAGAACAAGTCAAGATTGAACACAAGAAACACAAAGCGAAGAACTCAAATTACGGGTTGCAACATAAGAAAACCATCTATACATAAGGGAATCTCTCACAATCAGAAAAAAAAAAAGGGAAACATACCACTTTTAATCTCAGATTTGGTTGCATTTTTCGAAACTCCGAGTACCGAATAGTAATCCTAGAATTGCACACAAAGCAATGAAGATGATAATAAGTAGTGAAGCTGAGATATACACACACATTCTTCAAAGGGAAGAAAATGGCAACACATACTGCATCAGCTCTAACAGTGAAGCGAGATCCTCTGCGAGGAGGAAGCATATTTCTGGACATTCCCGTCATAGACAAGAAGAGCAAAGACCCATGTGAGAACATACTCGACCTTGAAGCTCCCAAACAATTCAGTTGGCTCATGGAACTGCAAAGTTGTCAAAAGGTAAAACTTTTAATGCTATATGTCAAATACAAAACTCCTCTTCTCTTTTCTCGATTTCCAAGGAATACTACTGATCAGCCTAAGTAAAACTCTGAGTCAAGAAATCACATAATACTAGCAAAGACTAATCTTAAGATGTGTAATGTCAACAGAGCAAAATCCTTTTAACGTCATTAAGCTACAGAAAGTTATAAAAATCTTTACTTTTGTTGGCGGGCTGATTCGATTCTGCTTGGATAATAAGCTCTCACTGCGAATTGAGGAAGAATACTCCATTGAGAAACACAACTACTTCCAAATTGTAATAGAGCCATTTTTAGCTCCTCAATACACTCACTGAAACAAACACAATTAATAAGTCAAATCTAACTCTATAAAATGCAGAAACAGTAATGAATCAAATCAAAGATACAACCTTTTTAAACCTAAGAAGCAAATGCAAATACGCAATACACACAGAAAGAAGAAATTATCAATGGTCTTTTCAAACAAAGCAGAATCGGAAATTTTTAATTTCACAGTAAAATAGCAAAACTGTACCCGAATCACAAAAACAGACGAATTCAATTCTTCATTCAATTTAAACCATAAAAAAAAAAAAAAAGACTTTAAAAATTTCGAAAACATCGTTGCTTTGATTGTTTCAATCTAGGGGAAAAAAAAGAAAAAGAGAGGAGAGACAGAGATTGATTTGTAAATAGTAGAGAGATTGAGTTGGAGAAGGTGAATATTACCGTAATCAATGGTGAACGGAACAAGGAAGAGCTCTGGGGGAGAGATAAGAAAACTAATGAGTTTAGAGAAAACGAATGAAAGGAGTTCGCTAGAACAACGTAGCCCTTTTCTTTTCTTTTTCTTAATTTTTTTTTTGTTTTCTTACAATTTTAATGTTTATTATAATTATGAAAGAAATAAGAATCTTTGAGAGGGCATAGGAATCTAGTATGTATACGAATGGAAATCATGTTGATATATTTAAATATATATAATATGAAAATATGAAAATTTAAATGTTAGTGATATCTCCACTTTGTTGGTGTTATCTCTAGATACGGTATTGATATGGATATCCAGTTTTTTTACGATATTCGTATTTGTATTCGTATCGGTTATATCCGTAATTTTTCTATCCATATTCGTATCCGAAAATTCTGGATATCCGGATTGCGGATATCCGGATTGCAGATATTCATATCCGGATAATTTTTTTTTTTTTTTTAATTTTTTTAAAATAAAAATATTAAAATTAATGTTATAATAATCATGAAACTGAAAATTTCTAATAATAATAATAATAAGAATATAAAAAATGGATTTGAGTTTGAATAAAAAATAGGCTAAATTTAAAGATCCAAAACAAAACAAATCTAAATTTTAAAAGCCCAAAAAAAAAAAAGTATACGATCCAGTCTAAATTTTTCTTAATATCCGTATCCGTATCCGGCGGATCCGAAATTTAATATCCGTATCCGTATCCGTTTTTTCCGGATATCCGCCGGATACGGATATTTCTGCCCAGGGCTAGTTATCTCCATTTCATTTTCAGAGTAAAATTTTAGAACTTTTTTTAAACTTAACAAATTAAATTAACTATTTTTTTCTCACTACCTTTCAAAAAAAACAAAAAATTGTCACTACCTTTATCACTAGTATAAATATAAATTAAAATATATAGTACAAAGAGTTTAGTACAGCCTATTTTTTTCCAAACCACTACATTGTACTTAGAAATTTTGAACTCTTACATCAGCCACATGATTGACATTTCTATAAAAACATACATGAAATTGAAACTAGAAGCAAGAGTGAACTACTTTCAGAATGTCTTTAATAATGGAGAGATGATGCCAACTACTCTAAAGGATTTGGAATCATTACACAAAGATGCCTTGTTAACCTTATAAGTTTTTAATCTATAAACCAACCTTTTAAGTTTTAACCTTATATATATACACTGCCATATTTGAGAGCCTATAGCTTTTGTTTCTAGAGGACCTTAAAAAAAGTTGGACTCAAGTATCAAAGTCCATGAATTACTACAAAAACAACATACTCGTTACTCGTGAAAATAGTTGATGAAAAGAAGTTGGGCTTTAATCTGATCTTCATCAACCAGAGCCCACATGGTACAGCTTCTTGTTGTTTTAATTTGTACATACTTACGTTTTCTTGCTTCATCAAAGAAATCTATATCAAGAATCTTGATCATATATAGGACTGTTAAAACATGTTGGTGGTGCGATGAGAGGAGCAGGAGCTAATCAAATCTCTGTTATCGTAAGAACTAAGAACTATAGTTGAAATTAAAGTTGCATTGCATTATATGTTCTCTCATGTTCTTCTTCTTGAATATTCTTCAGATCACACAATGGCTGTGAAATTTTATTTCTTAAAACGAACGAAAGAGATACAGTACAATATTATACTAGATGTGAATACCTTCTTTTCTTATTAATTATCAACGCAAAAGCAAAATTATATATATAGAAACCAAAAAGAAAAGAGGAAACACACTTCAAGTGTTTCCAAAACGGACCAACCAAAACCGAACAAAGTTTGGTTCATACCAAACTTTGGCTTAGGCTTTATACACTTATAATTATTCATAATATAAACAAAAATCTCCTTGTCGTACGTCACCGTCGCCTTAATTTATCGTTGGATAAACATCCTCTGACAACCTTAATTCTCCGACCACAACCAAAGGTTTCGAAAGAAACATATCATGACTCGATTCCATCAGCTCGACACGTGTCTCACCTCCGGCTAGTTTCCACTTAAACCCTTGCAAAAGCCTCGCAAGCATCATGGTGGTTATCGCTGTACCTAACGCCGGAGCAGCACATCCTCTCTTTCCTGTACTAAACGAGATAAACCGAAGATCGTTCTCCGTCAAAGTCACTTCCGAACACTCATTGAGATGCCTCTCCGGTTTGAAGCTAAGTGGATCAGACCAAACCTTAGGGTTACGACCAAGACCGTAACGACTAAGTAAAACTTGACTTCCTTTAGGGATGTGGTAACCTGCGACGGTCGTGTCGGAGAGTGCCACGTGTGGGAGGTTAAAGGCGGCGACGGGATGAAGACGGAAAGCTTCACGGAGAATAGCTTTGACGTAGTTAAGTTTTGGGATGTCAGATTCTTGGACCAATCTTTCTTTGCCGACGACTCTATCGATCTCTTCCATAGCTTTGTGGAGGATCTCCGGTTTGTTTATCATCTCCGCCATGGCCCATTCCACGGCGTTTGATGGGTTGTCCGGCGCCGCCATTACAAGTTCCTATAAAGTTAATAATATAAAATGATTTTATTAGTTTAAGCAAGTTGACAAATAATAAATTTACTATTCTATGATGCATGGACACATGGTTCAACTTGAATATTTAACTTTATGCTAAACATAAAAATTTCTCCCAAAATTAATTGCCAAATTATTTGTTTTGTTTTTTTCTTTGTATTGACTACAAAAGGAGTTCAACTTTTTTTTTTCTTTTTTTCTTTTAAATGTCACTTCTCCACTTTTTGTTTCTGCTAAAAAAAATGTCACTATAACTCCCAATAAGCTATGCCATTCTAACTCAAAGGCTGTAGCAATGATACTTTTTTTCTTGTCTTGTTTGGATGTTTTGGCATTTTTATTTTTTCTGCCAATACGTTAAATAATTTTTTAAAAAGACATTATAAATTTCCACTACAACACAAAGAAATGTCAAACTATTGTCCTCAGATATACTATAATTATAATATGTTATATATTATCGTATATTCAAAGTAATAGTTGGTTGAATATGTTAAATTTGCATGAAAAGAATGAAAAAATATATAATTATATAATTACCTTAATGGTTGGTTTGATTTCATCAGCGGTAAGCAAAGGCTGGCCATCTTCACCCTTGATAGAAATGAAAATGTCTAGAAAATCTTCGATCTGAGTTCTCTTACCATCTCTCCACATCTTAATCCTCTCATTAATAATAGGATCGTGATATTTATCCATAACCGCACTAGCTTCTCTCATGATCTTCTCATGTCCGTTCAAATCCAATCCCGTAAGTATCGGTAGATAATCCGATACACAAAACGCAAATGTAAACCCTAAACCATCGAACATAGCATCCATATGCTCGATATCTTCAACGGTCGGTCCACCATCAGCTTCAGTTTTCGCCGAGAACGTTCTCTTTCCAAACATAAGCCTCTTAATCGCATTTCCACAGTAATGCCTCGTAACAAACCGGAGATCAACCGGTTCTGAGGTTTTAACCATGTTGTAAAGCCAACCGGTCAAGTGATCGGTTTCCTCAGCTCTATTGTCGTGTAGCCATCTGTGTCTTGCCGGACAAACAATCTCCGTCATTATCACTTTCCTCATCTTCTTGAATTGTTCGCCGAACGGTGTGATCACGCAGGTTTTGTAGCCGTTGGAGAGGATCTTTTGAGCATAAGTGAGTGGTCTTGACGCGAAGAGTGCGTCTTGTTGCTTGAATATCTCACGTGCGATCTTAGGACACGTCACGGGGATCACGTGAGTGTTTCCTAGACGCACACATGCTATCTCCGTGTTAAGCTCTTTCATGAGGCTGTGGAGCCACCGGAAAACCGGACGGTTTTTAAGCATCGCCGGAACCATACCGACGATTGGAAAACCGGTGGGTCCCGGCGGGAGAGGATGTAGCTTCCGGTTTTGTGAAGATGACTTTATTTTCTTGAATATCATCAAGAGGGAAATGACTACAAGGGCTTGAAGTGTTGTGAGGAGATACATGTTGCTAAACGCCGACGTTTCGGGACTAGACTTGGTCGTGAGATCCGAAGAGTTTGAAGCTAAAGTATCCATAACTAAGGAAGAAGAAGAAGAAGAAGAAGAATTATTGTAATTGTTTCTGCATGGATCTTTCTTTCACCCTTGTTATTTATAATGTCACGTTCGGTACATGTGGAATGACGATAGTACCCCTTATGTGGGCTGGAGGAAGCAGTGTGGAAGGTCTTGAGTTGGACCGACTTGGTCTCAAGTGACGAGTGTCACCATATGCACATTGAATTTTTGTAGGGTTAACTTACACAAAAATGTAATTAGAAGACAATGATATTATATAATAATCCACTCATACTTTTTTTAAATGATTTTGTTGGTGACCTGCCAAAAATCCTCGTGTTATATATGCACTTTAATCTGAAAAAGAGTGAATTTTATGACTCGGTAGTTTCTTTACAGTTTACATACACTTTTTTTTTTGGTAAAACTCGGTCTTAATATTTGTTGGTGACCGGAACGTTTAGATTAGTAATTTGTACTATCATCATCACTCAAATTTAAATTCTCACATATATGTTGTTGAGAAAAAATAAATCTATAGTAACCAATAGTATTTGCGAGGGATTCACAAAACGTAAATCATATCTAACAGAACCAAAGTAATAAATTTTTTAACTGATCAAACGTACTTCATATCTTTCTTTCTTTTTTTTTTCTTTTTTTTTTCTTTTTTTTTTTCTTTTTTTTTTTCTTTTTTTTTCTGTTAATGGATATATATATATATATATATATATATATATATATAGAAAATTCGTCTATAGATATGTCACATTCAATATCAACATGACAACATGTTATATGTCTTTTTTTGGAAACAACATTCAATGTCTCGTTCAACTTTTTTGTAAATAAATAGTGTGTTTCTTATGAGTAGATTATTTTTCCGTGGTCTGAACTCTTAAAATGAAAAGATTTAAGCAGGAAAATAAAAATAAAAGATAAAATGAAAGATATCTTACATGTGTAAATTCAAAATTGTATCTTTTTGTTTGTTTTTTTTTTAATCAAAAAAATGAAGATATCTTATATGTGTAAATCTAAAATTGTATGTCACACTATACAAGTGGTTTTAGCTATTTTTAAATATGTGTTTTTTTTTTTGGGTCAAGTCAAGTGACTATAACCGGAGAATCGACTAATTTGGGAAAAAAAGAAAAAAAAAGTTCGAATCGATTACAGATGAAAAAATATTGGTATAGTTCACCTGCCAAAATGCCTCGTGGAATTGATGTTGGTCGTTGGAGAATAAAGTTACTAACGATATCACTATCAATAGTAGTAGTGGGCCCTGCACATCCATATTTGTTACGACGCCGTTTTAAGGTCCCAATTGTTGTAAATAATAATTTTGAGTAAATGAAAAATATAAATATTATTAACTTGAAAGAGACTTGCAGGTAAAAAAGGAGAAAGTGAATTTAACAAGACATAACTACTATTTATACTACATTATGGAAAAGATTTTTAGTGCCTAAGTAACTAAGGGATATGAACAATAATGAAATCATATCAACTACCAATAATTAGATAACTACAACTAAAATCATCCACAATGTAAAAAAGATAAGTATTGTCAATGAATAATCATTATCCATAACATCAATAGTTTTTACGGGGGTGAACTTTTACAGTTTTATCGATAAAAAAATTCGGACAAGATAAATAAATGGGTAAAAATATATATAATATTGAATTATTGATATATGTATTTAAATTTTTTTACTGTTCATATATAGTTGCAAGTGAAATACCAACCTATTTTTTATCATACAACATGTAGATTTTAGATTAGATAATTATTAAATTAAATATTCATTGAGGAGTGTAGATATATATATTTTTTTTGGGTTAAAATTTGGGGAGTGTAAATACTTCAAAGTTACTCATCTCAAAGGGATGTATAATAGGAGCATTCCGCATCATAACTATATTCATCAAGTTTCGGCGTATACGTATAATGAAATAATCCTTTAACAAAACAAAACATAATTAACTAGTTGACATTAATATTTTAAACGTATCAAAATGGTCGACCAAACCGTAGTAGCATTTATAAAAACCTAACTACATGCATATGTATGTATGCTTGTCTACATATTGACAGGTCCATACATAATACATATGTGCATAACTACGTAGATACGTACCTAATTATTTGGTGAGTGCATGTTTAAGTTTAACTAAGAGTCTAAAAAAGCAAAATATTTGGTGAACCTCTCTTTAATTAAGAAAAGCAAAATTGGTGAATCCATATTTGTACTAAGAAAAGCAAAAAGAACAAATATGATCAGTCTAATAACCGATTACACAAACATTGATTATGGACCTATTCAAAAATAGATTTATATGTATAAGTTAAAGTTCTCATGCTTGTTGCACGATCAAAGTCATGTTCATCATAATCAAAAGGTAAATAAAAAAAATCTCACCTTCTTGATGTCAATATTAATATAATACTTTTAGAACTGTCCACCAATGTACTTTTGACAATTTTCAGACTTTAGGAACTTAAAATTGATTCGGTAAACAGTAACACCTTAGATTTGTTTTCCATGAAGTAAATCCACATATTTCTTGGGGAGTTATCAATGAATGTTGTTAATCTAAAATTGACTTTAAATTATATGAAAGTTGAAGGGATCATATTCGAGTGAGCAGAAGAATGTCACATGCCAAAAACCTATATATAAGTAGCCTAAAAGTTTGTTATGTTATTTATACTATTAATAAAATAATTAAAGGCAAAGAACCTCAAACAAACAATCTTGTTTTTCATTGATTTCGTTTTCTTAAATTTTGTTAATTCGTCCTCAATCATAACAAATATGAAGTGTGATCTTCAAAGTGAAGAGATAAGAACACTCTCCTCCTTATCAGCCAATGTGTACCAACTTCAGTTTCTCAGATTTCAACTCTCGGCCTTCACTTGAGATACTATTCCACAGTGGCGGATCCAGAAAAATTTATGACCAAGTGCAGAAAAACTAAGAAAAATGTTAGGGGAATCAAACTCATTACCTCACAATTTAGATGTGCACTCTAAAGTAGCAACATGAACTTCACTTAGAGCAACATTAGTAATGAGAAACTCTCTTGAGTCTCTTAAACTTAATAAATTAATATTTTTATTTTAAAAATAGAACTAATCACTTAAAATATGATATGTGGTGAAAGAGTTTATTGTATAGTTAAAAGAGGTTCTATAAAAAAAAGCATTTTTTTTTATTTCTTCTTCTCTCTTGCTTTTTTTTCTAATATTTTATTCTTGAGATACGGTATGAGAAACTACTACTGATGTTGCTCTTAGTTGGTTCCTGACTTCCTACTGCCTCTTAGAAAAAAAAAGAAAAAGAAGATTAAAAATAAATAAAACTTCATGTCCTGGTTGGTTCATGCCTCTATTTTCTATGTGAAAAGAGAGCTGGTCATCCATGTCTCACATAGTCTATCATTTGGACTTCTCACCAAGGACAGCGGCGGCTCAATAAATGTTTGGGCCCTATGCTAATAATTAAAATTTGGCATTTTTTCATAGTAAATATTTTTTTTATATAAATTTGGGACATAAAAATAACTAAATTTTTTTTGGATCTTGGACATTTGCTCCCCTTGCTCATGCCTAGGCTCGCCTCAAACACCGTTGAATTTAAGCTTTTAAATATCCAAAAATTTATTTAGGCCTGGGCAAAAAAACTGAACCTGAAAACTCGAATCGGAACCGAACCAAAAAAATCGGTTTGGATAGGGTATGAGTATTAGTAAATTTTTCTATTGGATCCTATGTAGTCATATCCGCGGATATCGGATAAAACCTGGACCCAAACCGATACCCCATATGGGTACCCATAAATCCGATACTAAAGTCATTTATAGTACTTAGTATTTTTAGTTTCCTATTTCTAGTTCTATTTTTCAGATCAGACTTGGATTTGCCTATTTGATATTGTTTTTTTTACTCTAAGTACTACTCTCTACTCTCTTATTTTTTGTTTGTTTTGTGTAACTTACATTTATTATTACTATTCTCTCATTTTATGTTTTACATGTTAAATTTGAAGTTATATTCTCTATTTTTATGAGTTTTGTGTATTTTATATTGTTGTGTTTTTGGGTAATTGAGTTTTATTTTGAGTTTTCGGGTAAATATTGAATGTATTCATGTATTTTATAGCCGAAAATACCCGAACCGATGGTATACTAATTTTTTATGGGTATTTATAGGTTCTTAAATCTGAAACTCGAACTGACCCAAATCCAACAAAATCCGAACCGAAACCGAACCGAATATTTATAATTACTCTATTAGGTAATAAATACATAAACCCGATTGAGTCCTACCCAAATCCGAACCCGTTACCCATATGCCCGTGGCTAAATTTACTAATCACTTTATCATAGAATCCCAACTATTTGGTAAAGATGCCAATCTAATTAGGGCTCGTATTTTTTTAAAATCAAACTTAACTTCAGCGAATGATAAATTAGTTAATAGTCGTGTTGAAGTCGTTGTCGACGTACTCTGCAAAAATGATCATCTTCATCCATTTTCAAGTGGAAGGGTTTCTTTAGATTATTATGTTCAAATCTTATAATAGTATAGTACCATGATATCGTTTTCTCTTTCTCTTTTTGGTTATATGTCATTTAAAGTATACCACGATATCTTTCAATCAAAACAATGTGCTAATTTTTAACCAAAAAAAAAAAACAATGTGCTAATCACAACCTAATGAGTAAAACCACACAGAATGGATTTAATTGTTAGTTAATTAACTGATGGAAATTAAATAACATGGATGCTTATTTTAGTTCTTTACCAACCAACCTACCAAGGTTCAAAGATAGGGCACGTGATAAGTAAATAGGAGTATTATTTACTGTAAAAAGTTTACTTTATCCATCTTTTTGTTCTTCATAACTATCCGAAAAGTACTTTTAATAAATTCCAAAAATTTTAGGAAGTTGTTGTTTTTAGGAGTATTAAAAAAAATGTATGTTTTAGAGTTAACCAAAATAGTTGATCAAGAAACGTTTGGTACGCGGTTTTGTTAAACATATTAAATTCTTGACAACCTAGTCAAGTCTCTTAAATATTTTTTAAGAATATCTCCTCCGATCCTAGCCAAATGCTTTGCCATGATAAAGTAGAATATGCAATAATTAACAAATTTAATTTAGTGAATAGCCATGAGTTATAGCCTTATAGCACTAATATTTTGGACTATTTAACCCTCACTGAAACGTTATGAGAAACATTATTTTTATAAACAGACATAAATCTAATTTATAGAATCAAAATTAGAGTTTAGGATTTAGTTCCTTCTTTTTTTAGAACGTTCATTTTTTGTTTTTTTTGATAAATTCATTTTGAATTTGTTTATCTACTTTATACACTATTACGTAACAATATCTTATATATGGTGTATAAGATATAAATGATTATATCTTATAAATTTTCAAGCCTCGATATACCATATATATATATATAGTGACAGGAGATACCACATGAGCTATAAACACAAAGATAGCGTAAATCATCCACACGTATAAATAAATAAAAATGCATAGACTGCATTATTTAAGTATGGGTTATATGATATAACTTATATCGATGGCACACATCTAAAATGTGAGTAAGCATGAAACAAACGTAAGCATATAGTAAACGTGCTCCAACTACCAAAGCCCACCTGTCAAGTTTCACTATTTTTGATTCAGACCAAATCTGAAATTATGATGCGATTTGCTTCAATTTCACTATGCATGGCGAATTTGTTATTGAGTTCGATTTCGAGATGGGCTTCTGTAGCTTTTAGATTTTCGGTAGCTTTTTTAGATTTATAAAAATATAAGAAACCGTATACGTGATCTATTTTTAAGTTATTATTATATATGTATACAATATATATCTAACATATGATAAAAAGGAACGGTATACGTTTTTGTGATTGGTAACACAAGATGGTACACGATTTTAAACGAAAAATAAAAAATGGTAAGCGATGTTGGAATAGTTAAAAACGTTCAAAATAGATATGAGAAATAGCAGTACAAAGTGTTATTCCTGCCATAATAATAGTGTTGTATTTATCATGGAAATATTGGTTTGATGTCAAGAGATTCTATTATTGATTTAGATAATTTCAAACCTATAAAAAAAACTAGTATTCGATGTAGAACAACACCAGATTTTGAGATATTTATATGACATCCAATTCATAGGCGTAAGATATTACGTATTTATGCAAACGTCATGGTGTGTTCATAATAATAACAAAGTTGAGATTCTCGTGAATTTATACGATTCAAAAAGTGTTCTTTATCTTTCGTTTGAATGATATTGGAACGTGAAAACGAGACTTTCCCCTTTTGTGGTTTTAGAGAAATAATTAAACGTGAATGAATAATAATATAAACATATTTGATTCGGAAGTTTAGGGTCGGTATAATCACTCGACTACTTCCATTTAGAAAAATCTAATGCTTTTTCTATTTTTCCACAAGTGTCATTTAAAACAATTCCGTTTAAGAGCTTTAAATAATTTTTGATAAGAAATACATAATTTTTCCCTAATCCAAATTAGTGTTAAAATGTTAATGAGAATCCAATTCTAAGAGCATCAGCATATTTGCAGGATACAATACAATCTTCATATATTTTATTATAATAAGTTGACTTGAAATTTTTGTTTTTTTTTAGAAGATTAACTTGACTTGAAAAATGTTAAAATGATATTTTAATTCAAGTAAAGGATATATCAGTTTTATATCACAATTACCGAAAGAGATTTTAGTCTCAGTTCCAGTTTTTTTCTTGTTTGGTTTGGTTTAGAATTATTTCATACAGAACAAATAAAACGAGAAAATTTCTTAATTATGTAAGGTTTATTTGAATCAATTCAATGTATCAAAATTGAATACAAAAATACTTACATTACATCACACTCATTATGAAAACAAAATCCTCATAAAAATAATTGGCAAAATGACAACAAATAAAAACTCTTAAAACGATTACAAAAGAAAATCAAGAACACGGCTAAACAAAAAGTTCTCAAGAAGAAGTGTTAACAACTTAAGCTGCTTGAGGTGAACAAAGACATATGTAATAGACTGTTCAATCAATTTCCCAACCGAAGCTCTAATGTCACAAGTAACAACAGCTTGTTTAACCGCTAAGCCATTGAAAACTCTATCATCATCGTCATCATCATCATCTTGACAATAATCATCATCATCTTGATCATCATTATCTCGATGATCTTCATCTACTTTAGAATCTTCTTCTTCAAAATCATCTGCAAGCAAATGAGGCGGAACAACAGAATCTTGAAGCTCCCATTCCTCAATACTAAGTCCCCATTCTTGAAAATCCGCTCCTGCCATCGCTAAAGCCTCGATTGAAACCATTATAAAGTGATTGTAAAATGTAGTTTTGTTTTGTTAGAATTTTATTTTAAATCTTTTTTATCTTCTTCTTCTTTGATGAATACGTAATGACCTTACTATATATATAGGCATGTACGGTCATGCGGTTTCTTGTTTCTCCCATAAGTTCAATACCAAAAGATCACGAGAAACGTTTTTACAAATCGAACCGTTTGAATTGAATTGAATTAGACTTTGTAAAATATCAAATACTTTGAATGAAACAATGTGAACACACCAAAAAAACACAACACTCTCGTGATTCTCTCTTTTAAAGTTGAAGGCAATTTGCAGATTGAAAGTAGAATTAATACTAATCTTCTCTAGTAGTCGTGTCATCGTATTGATCTATTAAACTAGTCAATCTTTAGCCTAAACACATTTAGTCAGTTACAAAAACCCGAATTGATCTCACTCTAATACATCTACTATAAACTATTAAAAAAGACTCAATCTTAGAGCCTGTTTCCAAACACTCCAAAATTAAAAAATTAAAAAATTTATGGTTAATCCTATATCCAAACATCCATAAAAAGGAAATATTAATTCCACTAAAATTAAATTAAACATTTTATTTGCATCTTTTTCTTTCTCCTCTTTATCATTTATTTCTTTATCTAATGTTGCAATATTAATACTATAAATAATGATTCTTCTATCACATTTGTTAGATCTTATTTTCAAATTATTTAAAATTATTATATAATACATATAATTAATAAAAATTAAATTTTTTTCTCCATATATTGTGATTCAAAATTTAAAAAACAGATATATATATATATTATTCAATTAAAAAAAAAATGTGTTTAATATCTCGCATTGACTAAAATTTTGGGCAATGGTTCTGAGTAATATTATAAAAACACAAAAATGATTTTAAATGCGAATGAGAATGAAACTTCACTTAACATGCGTTGAAATAATTTATTGAAAAAACTTATTCAGTTTTATCCAGTTCATTAGTTGAAATAATTTAAAAGTCCCACATCGACTAAAATTTTTGTGCAAAGTTCAAAGTCATACTATAAAAAACACCAAAATGATTTTATATACAAATGAGTAGGAACTTGACTTATCAGACGTCCAAATGTTTTTAAAAATATCCGGTTTAATCCGGTACTTATTTGAAATAATTTTAAATATTATTTAAATTTTAAAAAATTTATTCGGTTTAACTCTATTAAAATATTAATAATATATAAAACTCTCTTAAAATTTTAAAATACTATTAATACTAAAACTATATAATATCGACTAATCAATAATATATATATACCTACTTATTTATAATAATAATAAATTATTTAGTAAAAGTTATTTTAAATAATTTTTGTGCAACAGTTCAAAGTCGTATTAAAAAAAAGACTAAAATGATTTTATATACAAATGAGTAGAAAACTTGACTTATCAAACGTCCAAATATTTTTAAAAATATTCGATTTAATCCGGTACTTATTTGAAATAATTTAAAATAATATTTAAATTTTAAAAAATTTATTCGGTTTAACTCTATTAAAATATTAATAATATATAAAACTCTCTTAAAATTTTAAAATACTATTAATACTAAAACTATATAATATCGACTAATCAATAATATATATATACCTACTTATTTATAATAATAATAAATTATTTAGTAAAAGTTATTTTAAATAATTTTTGTGCAACAGTTCAAAGTCATATTAAAAAAAAGACTAAAATGATTTTATATACAAATGAGTAGAAAACTTGACTTATCAAACGTCCAAATATTTTTAAAAATATTCGATTTAATCCGGTACTTATTTGAAATAATTTAAAATAATATTTAAAATTTAAAAAATTTATTCGGTATAACTCTATTAAAATATTAATAATATTTAAAACTCTCTTAAAAGTTTAAAATACTATTAATATTAAAACTATATAATATCGACTAATCAATAATAAATATATAACTATTTATTTATAATAATAATAAATTATTTAGTAAAAGTTATTTTAAATACAAATAGAATAAAAATTCTAAAATAATCAATCTAAAATGGATAACTATATAAAAATGATCGATTATATGATGGAACGTTCCCGACAAGTACGGGACAATACGGGTTTTTGTCCCAAAATGGGCAGGTTTAAGACAAGGAGAACTGATAATAAAATATATATTAAGAAATATAATTAATATTTTCAATATATAATAAGGAGAACTGTATTGTTTTTCTTTTAGTTTAGATTAATTTAATATTTAATTTTGTACGATTTGGTCTAAATTGTTTGAATGAGAGTATAGAACATCATTCATTTGGCGTATATTTAATTCAAATAACAGAAATTTGCTATTGTTACAGAGAAATAAAATAATTTGATGTTGAAAGCACGTTAAATATATTATAAAAAATAAATAAACAAAAAAATTACAAATATATATTTAAACATTATAAAAAATCAAGTTAAAACTATATAAACAAAATAAAAATAATTAAGAATAATATAAATAAAAATAAATATAATTTATATCAAAATAATTGACCCGCGGTATACCGCGGGTACAAATCTAGTGATGAACACATAAAATAGGACTTTTATAGTTTTTAGTGTTTGGCTAGCAGTCAAAACGGTGGCGTTTCAGTTTAAAGAAAAAGTCGAAAATTGCAATTTTGTCCTGAATGTTGTGAAATGTGTTCAGATCCAGCATAGTGCATGCATACTACTATTTATTTAACAGAGCCACACACAAAGAATAATTGACATTTTGCCCTATTTACTAAATTATATTCATTTTACCCTATTCACTAAATTATATTCCCTCCATTCTAATTGTTTGTATTTCTAAATATTTTTTTTAATTCTCAAAAATAACACAAAATATAGTTTTTGTGACATATTTAGCTCACATTCTCATTTATGACACAAATAGCATTTTTATTAAGTGATAGTCTTAATCTCATATTTTTAAGGTTTAGGATTTAGAGTTTAGGGTTTAGAAAACCCTAAACCCTAAATCTTACCCCCTACCCCTAAAAACTAAACTCTAAATACTAATATAGTTAACCCAAACAAAAAAAATTAAATTATGAACTTCATAAATTGCTATTTTCTCCTAAATAAAAATATGTGATAATTTTGGAACAAAAATATCATTTGGTGCTACTTGAGAGAATTTCTCATTATATTATTTTCAATTTCCAATCAAAACTTACTTTTATATATTTATAAAATGTCTTCTATTTAATTATATTTTATTATTTTATCAAAAATAATTAATTAATAAATAGAAGGTTAAAATTGTATTTTCTACTAATTTTTTAAAATGTGTGAAATTTCTATAAATACAAACAATTAAGAATGAAGAGAGTATTGTTTATGTCTTTTTTTGGTCAAACTTAATTTTGTTTTAGCTTTTGAGTTTTTGTTACAATCAAAAATGCCTAAAGACAAAAATATGATTTCAAAACGAGAAAATATGAAGATAACTAAGGTTAGTCCATCATTCTTAAGATTTGGCAATATCTAGCATAAATATTTCTTATAATATAATTGCGTAAAACTGTAAATGAACTAGATAAAACTATTTTCCTTGATAGAAATAGAACTGTCGTGATCAAAAAGTTGACTTGACAATTAGGCAGCTATTAAATATCTGCCATTTGTCAATTTCTTTTATAAATTTCACAAAAGCCAACATTTTATTTAATTTGATTATATATATATATATTTTTTTTTTTTTGACATATTTGAAAATATTTTTGTTAGGAAGAAAATGAGCTTAATTAATAATATTTTGATATTTCAAAAAGATGGCCATTATTATTAATCTGGATAATCTTGAGGATAAGTTTCCACTTATTTCACTAATCCATTTTTCCCAAACAAATTAATTATTTTATTGGCAATATATATAAATTGTTTTATCTTTCCTTTTAAATTACTCGACAGTTTAGTTTAATTCGTCTTATTTATAACGAAGAGAAAATAAGAAAATTACAATTGGATCCTTCTTCACGTTTTCAAAAACACCTTGGAAATCTGAAATATCTCCCTCATTGGATTTGATTCATTCCTCGTAGATTCTCCGAGTCGAATCGGAACGAGTCAGGTCTAAATGGGCGCGGCGGGTTCCAAACTCGAGAAAGCTCTCGGCGACCAGTTCCCGGAAGGAGAACGCTACTTCGGATTCGAAAATTTCGGCAACACTTGTTACTGTAACAGTGTTTTACAGGTCCCCCCAAATTCCTCATTTTGGATTTTGACTATGTATGAGAAATTTGGTTGTTTCATTTCGATTTTGACTATGTATGAGAAATGCTAATAACTTAACTAAAAGCATTGAGTAGGCGAAAAATTTCAGATTTGGTTCTGTTTTGAGAAATGCTTAGTTAGTGATTAGCTTTATTTTGGATTCTATAGCTTTATTTCAACATATGATTTTTTTTTCTAATTGTGCAGGCTCTTTATTTCTGTGCTCCATTTCGTGAACAGTTGCTTGAGCACTATGCAAATAATAAAAGTGTTGTTGATGCTGAGGAGAATCTCTTGACTTGCTTGGCTGACTTATTTTCTCAGGTAAATTACATTTTTGGTTTAGCTATATCACTCGTTACTTCGTTTTTCGAATTGTGTTGGATTTGGATGGATGTGTTCTACTACTGACAGCAAAAGAAGTTTTTTTTTTTTAGTGGTGAACATGTAATAGTTTCCTTTTGAGATTTCTTTACTTCTTGGTTATTGTTAGACATGCTGCTTTTGTGTTCATTTTTGCTAGTGTTAAAAGTATGGCGCATTTGCAGAGATGTTTCAATGTGTTTGCTTTCTGTAGCCTTTATATCTTTTCGTTTGTTCTATTTGTCATCCTCGACTTGATAATTGCTGAGGTGTTCATTTCTTCGGAGAAGGGTCACGGTAACTTTACTAGTTTAATTGATCCTCTTCCCATAGATAAGTTCCCAGAAGAAGAAAACAGGAGTTATTGCTCCAAAGCGTTTTGTACAGAGATTGAAGAAACAAAATGAGCTTTTCCGGAGTTATATGCATCAGGTACTCTGTATCTGTCTCCCTTCTCAGAATCCCTTTTATATGATGAATATGACATTGTGAGAGAACTTTAACAAAAGAAAAATGAAACTGTGAGAGAATTAACATGTCTCTATAAAGAAAGCGTTTGATTAAATTGTGTTACTATTCTCATGCAGGATGCACATGAGTTCCTGAATTATTTGCTTAATGAACTTGTTGACATCTTAGAGAAAGAGCCACAAGCTACAGAAACAGACCATGAAACTTCATCATCTCCTCCTAAAAAGATTGCAAATGGACCGATAGTTCCTCAGACAAACGGTGTTCATAAGGAGCCTGTTGTTACATGGGTGCACAAGATATTTCAGGTTTGGTGCTTTTTAATAAATTGCATTTCTTGTAAGATAAGATCAGTGCATTTTTTGGCTTCATGGAGATTCCAGATACATATGTGAACAAAGTATTTGGTCATACATTTAGCTGCCTTTAGTATAGATGCAGTAAGCAATGACTTTCCAGGATAAAACTAATTTTTCCGCATTTTCTAGTCCCCAGAGAGAACCCAATCACAAAAGTTAACATCACGTTATTATAAAGCATTTTCAGTTATTTCAAGTGATTTAGCATGTCCAAACTCATTACAGGGTATACTTACCAACGAGACAAGGTGTCTGCGGTGTGAGACAGTTACAGCAAGAGATGAAACTTTCCTAGACCTAAGCCTTGATATAGAACAAAACAGTTCGATAACTAGCTGTTTGAAAAACTTCAGTTCCACGGAGACTTTACATGCTGAAGACAAATTTTTCTGTGACAAATGCTGCAGGTAAAAATTGCTCTTCCTTAATCTGCAAATCACCCTACATGCCAACTCGAGTCCTTCTAGTTCACTCTTCACCGTGCTAGACTCCCTTAAAAGTATATCTGGTTTTATGACTGAAACTGTCTTATGCTTATTTGTGCAGTTTACAAGAAGCACAGAAGAGGATGAAGATCAAGAAACCGCCACACATCTTAGTAATACATCTGAAACGGTTCAAATACATCGAACAATTGGGCCGCTACAAGAAGCTATCTTACAGAGTCGTCTTCCCTCTGGAACTAAAACTCAGCAACACAGTAGAAGAATACGTGGACATCGAGTACTCTCTCTTTGCAGTCGTGGTTCATGTCGGAAGTGGACCCAACCATGGTCATTATGTTAGCCTCGTGAAGTCGCATAACCGTTGGCTCTTCTTTGATGATGAGAGTGTTGAAATGATTGAAGAATCTGCTGTTCAAACATTCTTCGGTTCATCGCAAGAGTACTCGAGCAATACTGATCATGGCTACATCTTGCTCTATGAGAGTCTCGGAACAAGATAAGAGAAAAATGGTATTTTTAATCATTCGACAAGAACATATACTAATGGAAACCAAACCATGTACAGTTTAATTGACAAGGTTACTAATTTGGTTATATAAGGTTAGATTTATGTTTCAAGTATTATCATTATCATATAAATTAGAGTAATGAATGCAGTTACAGAAAATGATAAGAGAGATTACATAAGAATTTACAAGTTTAATAAGTCAATACTGTTGTTGTGACAATATCACACAAAGCTTGAGAGTGATTTGTTTTTTAAGTGTTCCACAAAGTAGAGGACATAGGCAACATCAATGTGTCATCATCTCCCAACAGTGCTTCAATATCTATCAAATCATCATCAAAACAAACTGCTTCTTCTGAATTTTCCAGAGCCTTTTCAACCTATAAAAAAACCAAAGATTAAGAATCAAGATTGTTTTAGTTTTGTTGATTCTATATAAATATAATGAAGTTAGTTAGTTTTATTACCTTGCTTTCTTGGATATCGTTGACCACATTTAGTAATCGACGGTATTGATCTCTAGCTTCAGGATATTGAACCATTGATTTCACTCTTGCAAGAGCTTTTTGTAGCCGTTCCTCTGTTTGCTTTCTACCTTGTTTGAAGAAATCATCATCTTCTTCTTTCTCTGTTCCATCTTGCATTCTATTATCAACAAGTGCGTCTGACCTAAACCCGCGCAAACCAGCTCCTTTCCGTCTCCAACGCAATATCACTTTCTCTAATATCCCCACTGACCAGATGATCTTCCTGTAGTTTTTCCTAACCTGATAACCTCTTACATGAGCCTGCACAGTTGCCAGTTAATTCGTTAGGAATTTCGGTAACTAAAATGAATCAAGAACATTGGTTTGGTTTATCAAAACATTACGCACCTGTATTTTGATGATTCTTTGTCTAGTAATCAAATAGTCTTTTCTTCCCTTGTAACCGCGGAACTTGTTTTGAATCCGGATAGCAGCAGCTTGTACGGAATCATCGCTATGGCCTCGTCCTTGTTTGTGTGTTTTAGGAGCAAGCAAGGAAAGAGCACGCTCTTCCGACATTCCAAGCTTACTGTTTCCTAATTCTTTTATTTGCTTCTTCTGGAAAGACTGAGCCCTGAAAACCTGATGAATCCGAGCTGCTGCTTGAGTTGCGTTGCGTACAGCTGTCAGCGAGTCTGTTAATGATGAGCTGGATGGGCTAGGGGCAGTCTCAACCGCTGCTTCCGCATTGTTGTCATTTAGACTGAGCAGAGAAACATGGGCCCTCAAGGCATATTCTGAGAGATAACCAGCAATTCCTTTGTGACCATTAGCATAAGCTAGATCAGAAGGTGTGCTTCCTGATGGGAAATCTGGATTCGGGTCCGTTAAAGTTCCAGGAGAAGCACCAAGAGCTATGAGCGAACCAATTATCCGCTCTCTGAATATGAAAATATCTTTGTTTTAAAAACCAAAATCAACGAAAAAGAAGATGAACTAGTGAACACTTTCTAGAAGTGACTCACCTGCCAAAGAAAGCTGCCCAATGAAGTGCGGTCCAACCATTTACATCGCGAAAATCAACGCTTACACCGGCGATTATTGTCGGTTCCAAGGCCCAGTTGTAACCAAGAGAAGCTGCAAAGTGTAATACACCTTGGCCACCTTCATCCAACACACTTGGACCTTTTCCACCTTCTGCTATCTTTTGTAAAAGCCATGAGTGTAAGCTTTCTTTCAGAAATTCCTGCAAAAGGTTGTTTTTCATATTTTCTTGGGATATTTCATTCATTAGCATCTGATCCAACTGATCATCGTTCTCGAAAAGCAGTAAACTAATCTTCTGGCTCAGCTGGGACAAATCAATATCATTCTCGGAAACAGAACTTGAGCTTTCAGATTTCGAGCACAACAGTTTAACAAATCTTGCCTCAAGACATTCAATAGTAGACTCATCGTCTGCTTCTCCATCATAAACTTGAGACTCCACAACCTTATACTCGAATTCACGTACTTCACTGCATGCTAATCTGTTGGAACACGTTACATAAAATGGAACTCTTCCAGCCTCATGCATAGGAGCAACACATTGAAGAATACCATTAGCTATAACATCTGCTGGAACTTCAGTCTGCCCAAACATGCAAGACCACTCGCCAATTTCAGCCTCCTCCCAAGTCTTTAAGAATTTTCCAGTGACAATAACCTAAAATTTTTGCAAAAGAAATGAGCACAAACCTATCTTTTGATTCCCCAAAAAGATAAATTGAGCAATAGTGTTTACCGTCACTTCATAACCCACATACGCCCAGCTTGGCGAGAAGTCATTGATGCTAAAGAGCTGTTCTTTTGAGAGTGAAGGACTCATAACATATCCATCCAAGTCCCTTCTAGAGTTGTGACCATTGGACCCATCCTCACTCTCAACTTCGTCCCAGTAGGTTCTCGAACTTGAATGAGCATAGGACTCGTTAGCATCAGCGATATCACCAACATCTCCAAGTTCTTTGCTCATCCATCGATTGAAACTGTCCATCTTTTTCAAACCTTCTTCACCCAATGCACCGTCTAACAGATGCTGTTTCATGGTAGATAGATATGGAGCTTTTTCATTTGAGGATAGATTGCTTATAGCATTTAGCTCTATATCTGCAATTGATACAAAAAAGAATTGAAGGTTAGCTTAAGGACTAGTACATTCCATCCTTTTAATGAAACAAGCTGAGTGCAGTGTAAACCTTGTCCTTGGAACCACACTGTACGATCAGATGCAAGTCCTGAATTTAACTCCTGATTCTGTAGATGTTTGAAAAGAAAGAAGAATTCAGATACTCAATGAATACATAGCCTATCAATTAGGAAAGTATCATAGAAAATAATCAGAGTTGTGTATACCTGGCTTTTGACCATGGACTCTTGTAGACTAGCAAAATCTTGCATAGTAAAAGAGCAGCTTTGGAGTATTTGGTCCAGCACTTCATGCTCACTGTTAGGCTGCAAAGGTAAGCCTTCAACTCCAGCACCACAGTTTCCTAAGATCTCTTCCCAGGTTTGGGAATCAATGGATTTTCTGTTTCTTAACCCATTTACTCCAGGACCGTTGATAGCTCTGCTTTTGTCTACCATAGGTGAAGAATCTGTTACGGGGATTGTGCGAAGCTCTTTCTGATAATTATCCCTGGCTGCTAAAAGGTAAGAAACCATATGCGGTTGAAGGTAGCAGACGGTTATTACTGGAACTTATGCTTCTTCTACTGGATAGAAATAAAAGAAAAAAAAACCAGGTCACCAAGAACTTACGCGTCAAAGAGATTTGATAATAAGGATCAAAACCAGTAAGGGTTCCTCCAGTTGCTGGCTGCTGAAGTTCTTGATGAGAGTAAACTATGGAGCTCCCATGCTGATTGTAAGCTGCAGAATAAATTTATGTAACATGCATAAGATAAGAGACTACTAAAGTAAGGCATCCTCAATATGTAGATGTGACACTATGTGTGAAAGAAGAAGCACCTGATTCAGCATCTTCATGTTCTGGAGTGTGAAAACCATTGACACTTGCTGAGTCAGTAGTTTGTGAATGATTGCTATGATCATTTTGAGTGAAGCTGCAAGAAGCATAACCATCATGTTCACTGGTCAAGACTTCCCCAGTTTCTTGAGGAGACCGAGAAGCATCTTCAGTCCTTTGCATCCGATTAAAAGAAGTAGAAACCCTACTACCCTGATTCATTTACAAGTTTCACTCTCAAAGTGTCAACTTCAGGGAAAAGAAAAAAAAATGAGGCAGAGTAATTAGCAAATAACAGGATGGGGTCAAACCTTGACTTCAAGATAATGGACAAAAACAATGTGGGAAAGCTCTCTGAATTAATCACCAACAAAAAAGACAACAAGAGACTTAGCAAAGGTGGTGTGTTCTCGTCAACTTCGAAGATGAATTCACGAAACAGAGAAGAGAGAAAGAGGGAATCTATCATAATAGTTAAAGATCACAGGTAAATGTTGTTAATGTTATCATATTAAGCTTACTCCTGAAGCAACCAATAACTGCGTCTTTGAAAGTTTTCATTGTCTTGTCCATGCGCATAGTAACAATGCAGAACATCAACACTTCCCGCCTGCACCAATATTCATGAGCAAGAGAAATCACTAATAGGCACCAACCAACATCTTGATAATATTAATATATCAATCATATAGGATCAAAGAATCACAAGGTGCTTCTCTTTTGATCATACTTCTCAAAAGAACTATGAAGAAAAAGAAGTAAGTTATATTTACTACCTTCAACCTCTCATGAGCTTCTTTCACAGTCTTTCCATCTTTTTTCTTTCTCCAATTGTGACCATCTTTCCTGAAGTATCTAAGCACCTTTCGATCAAACATAAAAACCGACCCACCTGAAATGGGACAGGGATTTAGTATGAACATCAGTCTTAGAACTCTTGAGTTTCATCCTGATTATAAAGATACAAAATTTAGCTGTACATGAGCATGATCAAATAAACCTTACTTGCTGGTGTAGTAGGTGGTTCATTAGAAATTTGAAATCTTTGGTAATTCTGTAAAATTTCACAGATTTCAGGAGGACGAAGCCATCGATGCCGTGCTTCTGAGAGTATTTGGCCAACATCTGATTCACAAAAGTGTTGCAATTAGAAGACACACAAAAGTATTCATCAAGAAAGCTTTAAGACTCTCTCTATTCACCAAAACCAATATATTCATCAAAAAAGGCTTCAAGAGACTCTATGGTACATTCAATTAGTAGCTTCAGATCTAGTAGCTAGAAGTCAACTTCTTATCAAGAAGAAGCTAATTAAAGTATAACTATCTCAAGAGACTGAAACTTGTAAGATTTTTTCAGCTTATACAATCATAAACTAAGCATAAAAACAAAAAGAGTAAAGAAGTAAAACTAAACTACTTAAATGATGATCAAGACCCAAAACAAGATTTAGATTAGATTCGTTATCAACTTGGATAAGTATAATAAGTAAGTAAGTGATGATGAACTTAATTACCAAATCAGAAGGAAAAAAAAAACAATCTTTACAAAAACAAATGAATATTCAGATAAAAAATGATTCCACAAGAACAAATCATCACTAAGACCAATAATGGATAAGAAACAAAAAAAAAAACCTTTTGAATAGATTCCATACATAAAGATTGAAACTCTCATCTATGAGTGATACAAAATACTCACACCAAATAGATCGAAAAAAAAAAAAGATTAAAAATTTAATCGGATAAAGATTTGACAAAAATATCCCAAATATACAAAAGAACAAAACTTTCACTTCACCTAATTCATTAACAGGGCTGAATCGTCTTGCTTCCGCCATAGATTATTTTCTCCGATCTCAGAGACTCAAAGCAGACATAAAAACTGAAAAAGAATTTTAAAATATAAGAAAAAAGTGAAACTTTTAGAGTAAAGCTGAAAGCTTTCTTCTTCTTCTTCTTCTTCTTCTTCGTTTAGTATAAAGAGAAAACAGAGTAAATCAAAGAGCTAAGAAACTCAAAATCAAAAGGGTAAAAAGTGAAGAAGGAAGCATCTGAGTAGTGAGAGAGATTAGGAATCCGTACGATGGATGAGAAAATGGCCGTCGTTATTGAATTTTGTAGTCAAATTCCTCTGACGCAAGTTCCGGGACTCTGCCTTTTTTTTTTTCTTATCAAAATATTATTATTATTGTCGGATATTTTTTTTATTTTTATTTTGTTCTCTGTGGTAATATTAAATTATCATTTGGATTAATTTATCACGTGTTGACAATATTCTTCTGGTTTATATGATTCTTTTCTAATTCTACTGTGATTCTCGTATTTAAAAATTTTATTGTACAAGATTTAAAATTCTTAATTCGGTTAAATTTGTAAACGGAATTTGACTAGAGCTGAGATATATTCACCATAAGTCCATAACTATCTTTGAAAAAATTGATATGATTTAAAATAAATTGTTTCGGTAATTTTTTTTTTTTTTTGCCGTTTGTACGAGAAAATTTGTTCTACAACGAGAAGCATGTGTTCATCCGAAAAAACACAAAGGAATATTTTTGAGTACTCTCCGACACTCAAATTGATAAAATAAAAAGTATCAATTTGTTATATTTTCATATTTATACAAAAATTGTAAATATATATCTTATTTTGTAACTAACGATATTCATATTTTTTTCGATTAATCATGCAGATTTAACATATAGTTTTCCCAATTTAAAATCGTTTTCATTTTTTTCTTCTGATATCGATTTAAGAAAGGTTATAAACCAATAGAAGCTTATAAACATATTTATAAACAGGTTTATAACATTTTCTTGTTTTACTAAAAATATTATCAAAATACATAGGTTGATGTATGTCACTTTTATATCGTGTTCCAAGTTATTAAAATAAAAATAAGAGTTACAAGTATTTTAAATCTTGTTTGCGAATGTGAAATTTTTGAATATTTTAAGAACTTTTGAAAAAAATTTAGGAAGTTTTCAGAGATATTTCAAAGAATTTTCTTAATAATAGCAGAATTTTCTTTTGTTTTCAGATTTTTAGTATACTATTGAACTATTAATATTTTATTTTAAAAATTAATTTTTTTTTTTGTCAATTCGTAAGTGTTAAATGAATACAATTATAACATAAATAAAACCAATCTATGTATTTTCTAAAGTATTAATTTTTTTTGTTATAGTGAAAGTACCTAAATAATTGGTGTCTTTTAAATAGAATATTCTCTTGCTTTTGTTGTAACTATGTTTCACGTGCATAGATATATATATTTCTCAACATGTCGACATACTTGGTTTACTTCTATTATGTGAAATACAGACTATTTCATATCAAAGTTGTTATATTCTAATATTTTTTTTTTTTTTTTTTTTTTAATATTCTAATATTCAATGTCTGTTAAGATGAAGATAGAGAAAAAGAAACAAATCTACAAAAAAAAATGAATAGTTTATGAAACTTATTATTTCCCTACATAGAAATCTAGTACACATGTCAAGAAGTTTTCACCATATCTTATCATAAATATATATATAATAATGATGATATTTGACTTTTAACAATGGAAAGTACTAACAATTAAAATTAAAAATAAGAAAATCTATTGTCATTCCTAATTTTTGGACAAGAATATACATGTTAGAGGATGTTATTAATATATAAAATCCCACCAACATTAATATTCGCTAGCTTTTCAACTTTCTCTTTGGTCGTCTCTTCTTTTCCTTTTCTCTTTGTCAGCCTCCAACTGTTTTTCTCGACACACATCGGTGCAGAAGGGAGTGTCGCTATATTTTCAGGATACAAACAATACAATTTTAGATAACATTAACGATTAAAACAACTAAACCAAATGATTTTTGTTTTGTTTGCTTTTCTCTAAAAGGAAGAACTTACTTATACATGAAGATATCATCAATCTTTGGATAGATCTTCTTCTTGCAATAGCCACACTGATCTTTGAAGAAGCTTATTTCCTTTAGATCTGACTGATAACCCATAAGAATACCTAATAAAATTTCAGACTGAAGTTAGATAGGAAGAGATATGTTGAAAATCATGAGATTGTATCTTTATATATATATAGCATAATGCTTATGTAATATATCATTTCTCAGTCTTATCCAAAATGAAGTTATGGTATATGTTGTTTTTTAGCAAATGCTTCCTACAAAAGGTAAATTATTTAAGTGATTAAGATATTATATTTTGTTGACCAAAAAAAAAGATAATGTATTCTTTTATCTACTAAAAACTTTTATGAATGAGAAATTACCCAAAAAAACTATCTAATTAAGAATACCATATCCTTTTATACTTTGATTCAAAATTATTTCTTCACATTTGTCAGTCAAGTCAATTAATTAGATTTCAACACATGTCAAATAATTAAAAAAAAAAACCCATATATACATACAATTAACAAGAAGTTTATATGTGTCAGCCTATCAACTAAATATCAACACATGTCAAACACTTTTTTTACATACTGTATAGTAATTTTGTGTATCAATTAGCCAATTAGAATTTGATATATGCAAAAAAATAAAAAAAAATAAAAAAATTTCATTAAACATGAATATTATTAGCAAGTAACCAGTGTCACAGTGAGCAGTGCAACCATGGGCAAAGCAAGAAATGCAGAGGCATGGTGTCTGGTAGGTGGATAATGATTGGACCTAGCCGAGTTACTCTCAAATTTTACCACCCAAACCCGACCTAATTAATATTAGAGCATCCATAACCGTCCAACCAAAACTAATCTTATGATTCAGTAGAAATGTGTAAACCCATATAAGTTAGGATTTTTTAGCAAACTTAGATCATTAGTATATAAATATGCATTTTGTAAAAACAATGAAGTTAACCTAGAAAGTTGTCATTTGAAACAACTCTCGTTCTTTCCATTTTATCATATTAATTCAAGAATCAATTTGATCTTTGTGGTTTTACATTAAAGTTTCTCTTTTAGTTCTTTGCACAATAAAGCTCTTCATGAGCTATTTTATTTTCTAAATAATCTATTTATCTTAATAAAACTTGGTTTTGAAATCTCTACAATTAAGACCTAAAGAAAGTGTAAATGGATGTATGAATATTGAATTATAAGTAGGGAACATAGTTTCCGTCGAGAGGAATACGAGGAGAAGAATTAAATCCTTAAGATGTTGAAGAGTCGAAGAAGTTTTTTTTGATTCAAATGGACAATTGTATGTTTGTGATCAGACTATGGGTCATGAAGGAGATTATATATGGTTGTTCTAAATTATAATGTCATTCTTTTAACTTGAGAAAGAAGCAACGTGCATGGTTCCAATCGTGATCGGGTCACGGGTGCGATTAGTGCATCACTCATTTGTAATTAACCAATCATTTTCCAAGTTATAGATTCTTTACTTTCTTCCTCTAAACGTTTTTATATCTTATACTAATAACATTGGTAACTGTCTTTATTATTACTAGAATTTTTATCTACCTATGATAATGTCCCCTGGTAATAATATAGGATTTTTGTTTCATACAACAAAAATGGTTTGTTTTTCTTTTAATTGAAGATTTTAACAGTTTAGAATACTTTTATATTTGGATTGTGAAACTACAAAACACTCGAACAACGAACTTGAACCTCATTTAATTTGTGGGTCTTGCAAACCAACTTGCCATGAACAAAAATATAGTTTGTTGTAGGATGAATTTAACATACTTTGTTTAGACACTTTAGGCTATGCATGGGAATAAAATAAAAATGGTTGGTTATTTATTGTTAACAATACGAGTGCCAGTTTCAAAGTCTCTATTCAGCAAATATTCTGCTTGTGGGTGTGTTTGTAGGCTTGTAGCTGTATAATAGGGACACTTTAATGATAAGGATTAATATCTCCCACCAACAGAATTAAAAAATCTTTTACAAACAAATTATAAATCAATTTTTTACAAATTTTATTAATAAACAAATAATCATGTTTTGATTATCTTTCACAGCCATTTATTTTATTATCAAAAATTTAACAAATTTTATGAATTTTCTTTTAATTAAAAAATTTCAAAATAGGTTTTAGGTGAAACAAAAAAAAATTGATCTATATTTTATTTCTCAAAACCAACAAATTAATTTTTTTTTTTAATATTATCCTATTCAAAATGGTATTGAGTTTTGACTACTCCAGCATAATTATAAGTCATTTTAACAATTTTAATTCAAAATTTTATTAAAAAAATAATTTTCTTAAGGGAAAAAAAAAAGTTTCAACCTTCAATTAACTAAAAGAATACGCATATTTTGTTGGTTAAGCCATTTTAATCCTATCATTAGTAAAAAAAAATTATAGCTTATTAACATTGGAACGAAAATGGATTGGTCAACAAAAATTAAAAGGTAAAATGGATTGATCAACAAAAGTTAAAATATTTTTCCGATTCACGAGAAAATTGATACTTTGATTAGCCGAAATTGAATTTTTGGCATTTTTTCTTAATGAATTAATATAATTTTATATCTATCTTTATATAGATCTATATATTTTGCTGATTCAGCACCGTTTTTGTTGTGCAATTACTATCCGAACCTTCCTTAATATTTTATTGTATGGTCGATGGATAAGGATTATACTGTTAAAAAAAAAAGGGTATATTGGGAATAAAAGATGAACTAGGATTCGTCGTTATCACAGGCGAATCAGTATGGGCCCACATAGCTTCTCACTTGTTCTCTTCTTTCATTCTCTGAATCTGCCGTCACGCTGAAGCTTCTTCATACCAACTCCACATTGCATTACTCTTTAACTCTTATAAGCTTCCTCCGATTTTGTTTCTGCAATGGCCGCTGCTTCTGCTGATTCCTTCCAAGAGGTCAGATTTATCTCTCTTTTCAGTGTTCGGATTAATCCGAATCGCTTCGAATTGAAGAATCTTTAGTCTAATCTTTGATTCTTCAGCAGCTTCATTGATTAATGTAATGGCGAAAATGCAGAAAATAGGAGAAGACATGACTGATTCAGGAAATTTATATTTCAGAGTTGTTTTAAGATTAGGGGAAAAAAAAAAATGGTGGATCATGTGAGGATCCATTGGATTAGAGTTTTTTTAGGTTAAGTAGAAGTTGATTTAGTGTAATGTGAGAATGAGATTATGCAAAATGTTGAATCTCAATCTCAATACCAAATCTTGAGCCTTTGTTGTTTATCATTTGATTGAGATTATATCCAAATTAGTTGTTTATCATTTGATTGGTGAGAATTCACATAAGATATTCACAGGGGAAGAAGCTTTTCGTAAGTACCACAAGCGCGGATGGTAATGGTGAAAACCCGCCTTTCCGGTATCCAAGCTTCAACAAGTCATCTAAGTTTAGCTTCAACAATGGTGCAAAACATAGTAGTGCCCTTTCAGGTAAAGTTAGTTTCCAAAGATAACTGCAGTTCTCATCAGTTTCTAAGCATACTGATGAACTTTTGATCCTCAATTGCAGATGGTTTTCCTCTTCTTGTCAAGGAGCTTGATCGAGTTGTTGAAAGTTCTACACTTGTGAGTTCTTTTTTTGGATGTAGTTGATAGATAAGAAGAACTTGTCTGTGTCTAGGATATGGCAAACGAGCTTAATTTGTTGTTATTTTGTTTAGGGTCAAGACGTGTGCACTATCTCGGTTCTACCTGATGAAGGAAACATTAGCCCGCAATGTGCCTCGCAGTTTACTCTTATGAGCTTTGTGAAGGCTCTGCTTCCATTTAAAAGTCAGATGTTACTCAATACACAATTGAATTCTCAGAAAACTCAGAACTGCATCAATGTGTTACTGGGAGGTACAGATTCATACCAATCATGTGTTGTAGATATAAACGTAGAGAAAGGGAGTGGTGAGACCGAGGCATCTTATGGTGAAGTTGTTGGAAATGTGAAATCTGAGTGTGTGGTAAGTTCCAGTTACTCAACTCTCTAGTCAGTTTTATCTCCATGTTAAAAGCTCAGTCTAAAGTATTTCTCTCTTACAGCAAATGCAAAAGGTATTGCAGAGACAAGCAAGCTTGAGTACAGGTAAAATATGGTATATATGCATAATACAAAGATTATATGTTTGTGTTGCCTGATGCAACATTTCTGGTAATACCACTTAAGTTGTTATACGCAGACAAATCGGTCTCTGAGAGATCCCACGATGCACCAACCAACAGATGGAGAAAATACAAACGTGCAGCTTCTTTTGATTCAAGGAAAATCGTTCTCCTATTCTCCATCTTGTAAGGATCATGATTCTTGATTTAGTAGACATTCGTTCCAGCATTAAGCACTGAACCATCGAAATCCGAAAACTAAAATCTGTAGATATTTACATCCATTCTCTTCTATCCGAAGTTTGTAGTGTGATCATGAAGTTATGTAATTTACAAGAATTTAACACGATCTCTTTTTGGATTTGCAGATCTTGTGTTGGAACATTGATATTGATCTACCTAACACTAAGAGTGAAGCAAAACAGCGTCGACATCAACAATATCTAACTGTTAAACATCTTCTTTTTGCCTTTCCTTAGCTTCTTCATTCCATTATCTGTGTATAAAGTGCAATATAGTTGCCTTCTTAATCTCATGTTACCCTGAATGAAATATTTCTCCCTAGCAGTGAAATTTTCGATTTCGAGATCTTTCCTCTACATTACATACTGACGTTTCAGCAATTGTCGATAAAAAAAATACACTCAGATTAGAGTCTTTTGGTAACAACAGAATTCACAAAAAAACATGTGTTGAAAGTGGAAACTAACATTTCACAGCTTTTTTTTCAGTATTTGGACAGACAATGATATTGATGGAACAGTCTGAGATCTAAACCGGACGATCTAAGGTGCTTCTTCTTGTTCATGGGAAAGATTTATCGTTCTTCTGATCACTAACATGAACAACCTCCTCCTTGTTGATCGCCTTGAGATGAATTTGAAGTTGGTTTCAGGTTTACGTCAACCATATCATCAGTTTTAGTGTTTGAATACGATTCCATTCCCGGTAATGCACCAGCGATTTTGCGAAACAAAGGCTTAATGTTAAATCCAGCTTTCGCGCTAGTTTCAATGAACATAACTCCATATTCACGACCTTTGCTATCTCCTTCTTCAATCGATACTTGCCTGACCAATTTCACACATTTACAAAAAGCAATCTTACCAAACAGGAAAAGACATGTTGTAAATGTAATGTTGGCTTTATAGTTTTTACCTCTTTTCAACAAGATCTGTTTTGTTTCCGACAAGAACAATGATAACATCACCGGCTCTTTCAGTACGGACTTCTTCAATCCACTTGGATGTGTTGAGAAATGAGAGCCTATTAGCTACATCATAAACAACTACAGCAACAGAAGAATCTCTGATATAACTTGGGATTAGACTTCTGAATCTTTCTTGTCCTGCAGTATCCCTAAAGAGAAAAATTCACATTATTAGCTGCAAATAAAAAAAACAGAGCTTTTAGAGCATGTGCATTGCTAGTCTCTCATAAAATATAAAATAATGAAAACTATTTGAAATGTGTGTGAACTCCATGGATTAGAGCAACTTCATCAACGTATACGAAGTAGATACGTTTGACTAAAATATTAATAAAGAAAATAAAAAGGAAGTAAGAGAAGGAGAAACGGTGCTTCTCTAAGAGACGTTTCTCAAGTAAAACTAGACACATATCCAAACATCAATTGTTAAGTTATTAAAAACCAATTAAAATATATAAAATATTACTTTTTTTAACTTTTGAGAAACTCTCTATCAGTTTTACCGATGGGAGTGCTCTTAGTCTCTCAAATGAGAAACTTTTATGTGAAGTTCTCGCACATTTCAAAAAATTCACAATTTTTTATGAGTTTTTATTATTTTATATTTTATGAGAAACTATGTGAGAGACTAGCAATGCACATGCTCTTACATTGTTTTCGGTTTAAAGCTAATCAAGAAGCTATAATATCAACTTTGTAAAGAGAGGTTGAAGATGAAGGAAACAAACATTTCTTACCATAGCTGAAGCCGAACGGTTCGATCTTCAAGATACATGGTTTTCGATAAGAAATCGATTCCTATTGTAGCCTGTGTATTAAACAAATTTCAATAAGAAAATCTAAATTTGGTAGAGATTTGTGCAGTTCCATGAAATTTAACATTCAACGTTGTATAATGTGGTTAAGAAATTGTAGTGTTGATCCTTTATTTACGTCATTAGCAGATTATATAATGTGTGGTAATATTTAGGATTGATTAATCGTTAGATCAAGTGGCTAAATGTGGTTTACGATGATCAAAACCAAGAAAATAAATACAAATTCAAATAAAATGAGTATAGAATCAATGATCAATGAATTTTTTAAATTACCTGATAGGTTGTGTCGAACTTATCATACATGAAACGAGTGATGATGCTTGTTTTTCCTACAGATTGATCTCCTAAGAACACCAGTTTATATTTTGCCAAAGGTGACACCGACGCCATTCTTTGGAACTTAGAGATCTAAAAAGATTCTTAAATTGTTCTTTGGCGAAGAGAGGAAGAGAAGCTGGAAGAAGAAGAAGAAGAAGAAGAAGAAGAAGAAGAAGAAGAAGAGCCTATTTTTGGAAAGTGGAGAAACTGCGAAGCACGTCGACTAGGACGGCTTTTTAAAAAGTCTGTTTTACCCTTTCTTTTATTTAGTGATGTATCAATGTTTGGCGCTGATAGGTAAACTAAACTGATTTGCTCTAATTATGAATAGAAATCATAGATTATGGGTCTAGCAAGAGTAATAAGTGGTTGATGGTTGCTTTTACCGTTTTCTATATTTATTTCGAGTTTAAGAGATTTTGTATTTAGAAAGAAACTAAACGAATTTAGGATGGGAAAAATGTCATAAAAACTTCCAACTTTCAAATTTTGGCAATTTTAAACATTAACTTTCTTGTATGCCACTTTAAACATCACATTTTTGTTGACTATAGTTTTAATATATGAATTTTTTGCTGACCCGACCAATACACGTCGTTAAATTCGATGACAGAGCAACTAACATATGTTAATCTGTCGTTAGTCACTCTCCGTTAGTGCCAAAATGACGTCGTTTTAGGACTAAGTTGATATTAAATCCCAAATCAAAATAAAAAATCCCGGTATAGTTTAACTTGAGAGCGAACTCAATTCGAAGACCACTTATTTACTATTGGTAGTCTTTTGCTTAAATTGATCATATTGTTCAAAGACGACTCCATGGCCCAATGGATAAGGCGCTGGTCTACGAAACCAGAGATTCTGGGTTCGATCCCCAGTGGAGTCGTATACAACTTTTTATAACCTTTTTACTCCTGAGGCTATTTTTTTCCCTCTTGTCTTCTCAAACAATAAGAAAATGAAAGAAAAAATGAACATAAAGAGAAAAGAACACATGACTTCGTGTTGAAGTTCTACATAGACAAAAAGACCACACGAACACAAACCAATTTGATCGACAACAACTTATAGAAAACTAAATACTAAAATCCTAAACATGAACATCTTAAAGACTGTCTCTGAGCTTTACGCTGAGAGTTAACAAAACTCAATTTAGACCAATGAAATGCTGCTCTCACCACCGGGAGGTCTCCTCGCGCCACCATAGTAATCCCGATACTCCGACTTCCCGTCTGCAAATATATTGTGTCCGCTCATTTCCCGCTTTTTAGCTGAGCTTTGCATCTTCTCTGAATAACCAGGAGGGATTTTATCAGATACGAAGATACCATTGCTTGTGAGTTCTTGAAACTTCTGGTTATGTATCTTCCTTGATGACTTCACAACATGTTCCTCACTAAACAGTCTGTTACTGCTTTTCGCCTGTTATAAAAAATTATAACATAACTCAGTTTCCTAACAATCTCAATATACCATCACTATACAAAAAAGGCTAAACTTACATTAGAGGCACGCGAGTTCCTCGGTGCAGATTCCTCCATGTTTGTATTTCCTTTAACTTCTTGTTCTGTTGCAGCCAAGAAGCGGCGAGTAAGCGGAGGTGCTAAGGTGTCATGACCACTGGTTGCTTTGGTCTTCGCGTTCGATACCTGTTTCTTCTTGCTTTTTGAATCCGCTTCGGTTTCTACTGTCCTGCTCAACTCCTTTTGCTTCGCAGCCTCGGTAAAAGTCGTTGGTTTCTTGGGAGACGCAATCTCTTCGGCACTTAGAGATGCAAATATGTCATGACCACAACTGATAGCTTTGGTCTTCGCATTCGATATCTGTTTCTTCTTACTCTTTGAATCAGCTTCAGTTTCTACAGTCCTGCTCAACTCCTTTTGCTTCGCAGCCTCGGTTAACGTCGTTGGTTTCTTCGGAGTCGCAGCATTCTCTTCACCACTGAAAGATATCTGACTCAGCTACAAAACCAAGTAAACCATTCCATAAGAACATCATTATCATATTTATCATCAATTGAATCCTTAAAAAGAGTATACAATGGATAAAACAAGAACCTGATCTTGATGGTAATGGATTCTTGTTTGGTGATTTGGTTCATCTTTACCATTATCAGAGAATATATCACTACCAGTCATTTCTTTTAGCTTATGCCCAGAACAATTCTTCCTATATGAAACACTGTAAAAGGGTATTTGTAATATGAAAATCAATTTATCAAACCCTAAATTCGAGTTTAAGATGAACAAATTGCTTCTTCAAAATCAATTAATTCTGATAAATTTAACAAAATCGAGAAGAAATTGGTTACTTCTTATTAAGAGATTCGGTTTCTTCATTTGTGATTCGACAGCCACTGAGAGCATCGCTGATTCCATCAGACGGCTGAAAAATTGTATAATCAAAAACGAAATGAAATCGCCATTCTTCAGAACATAATCAAAATTGAAACACAGGAATAACGAACGATGAGTTCTCGCCGGAGAAAAAAAAAAACGAACCTGGTTAGAACGATTAGCGGCGGTGGAATAGTCGGGACGACGGATCTCAGACCAAGAAAGAAGATCGGCGGTGGAATGATGCGGATCCCTCGACGGCATGTTTCTCTCCTCTTCCATTACACTTTTGATCGATCAAAAAAGGTTTTCAAATTCTATAAATTAAAATATCGCTTGAGAGTTGAGACTGAGAAAGCTTTTTTCTATTTATTCCTTTTTAATTTTGTATGCTCTGTCAAACAATTTAATTTTTTTTTTAAAACTGTAAATAGAAATTTAATTGAGGTAGAAATAATTTTTATGGGTGTCATATATTAATATAAATATATAATAATATTAATTTTTAAAAATTAAAATAAATTTTGTTGCAAAAAATATATTATTTTTTAGTTATTTGCTGATTTAGAAAATTATGTATTAATATTAGATTTTTCTTAAGTATTAGTGTAACTAAGAATAGTGTCTTTATTTTTTTTAAATGCCATAAATTATAGTTACCTTTTAAAATAATATAGTTTTACAATTACATATCTTTTTGTATAAGATATACAAATAATTTCATAATTTTAATATTTTAAATTATTCTTAATTACTGGTGGTAGAGGACGTCATATGAAATATATTATCTTATTAAAAAAATATTTGTTTATCTAAATTAAAATGTATAGTTCTATGTGAAGGATAAAAAATCAACAATTAAAGAGAAGTAAAAGAAAAACCAAAAATTACATATATAAACAATAAGTATAAGTAATATCTAAGTAAAAAAGGATACATAAGTTCAAAACTAAAAACAAAAAAAATTAACAAAATTTATTTTGACAAGGGATGCAAAAGAAGAAATTAAACTTGAAACATGAGGTCATAGTAGATGTTTCAAGCCAAATATTCAACTAATACTAATTTAATAAGATTATCAAAAAAATATATATAAAAATTATAATAAAAACAGAATTCTGGGTGTCCTGAAACTGCAAATAAGTACAACTTCCATGGGTGGCAATTGCCACATCTCTCCTCCAACAACAACCAAAAAAAAAAAAAAAAATTTCACCGGCATTTAAAAGAAACTCTCCAAATAAATGCCTCTGCATAAAATACAAGAGTAAGAAATCAGGAAATATTTCTTACATATTTGCAGTTGACGTGCTTTAATAATAATAATATCATGGTGGTAGAAATTCCAATCTTTACTTCTTTCTACAACTTTGGAAGCTGCCAATATACTGTTAAGGGATTTCCGCTATCGTTACATTTATGGGTTCTACCTTATGTGACAAGCTTTGAAAATAATCAATTTTGAATATAGCTAAGTTCGAACATGAGAGGTTTCTCTTAGATATAAATTGTTATAAATTAATTAAATATGAAATTAGTATATCTAGCATATCACTTGATAGATGGTATATATTAGTTTTTTTCTTTAATAATGTATGTTTGAACTTTGAACCCATGATGTAACACATGTTTTCATCATTATCATTTATTTGAGTTTGAGAATAAACTACAACCATAACAATGAATATAATAACAATTACAATTTAGTAAAACTGTCATGTTAATGCAGCTAATTTTTATTTTAAAACTCTTCATCTACCTGGTTAAATCATTATGCTTTTGAATTTTTATTTCTGCGTTTTTTCTCATTTAGAATGGTGACAGCGAATCGAGTGGTGCAGTTGATGTGCATTTGTATATGAACTATTATCAAAACTCTCAATATTATTGCTGCTATTTGATCATTATTTTTATTTTCATTAACTAATGTTGAAAATAAAACAAATTTATATGAATATGCATTGCATATCTCGACCAAACTTCTATGAGAAAATAAGTAAAAACAAAAAGGAGTTATCAAATCATTAAAAAAACTACTTTTTGAAGTATAGTTTTATATTTTAGCAAGATAATTCAAATATATCTCTTTGAATGTCCATGACTCCATGTCCCTGATGGTATTTTATTTCTGGTCTTTTGAATATCATATATATTAATTGTTTACATTTTCTATAAGATTTAACTTTTTTCTGATATGAGTTTCGTATATTGTAATAGATAAAATATACTACCTCCGTTTCAAAATATAAGTCGTTTTAGAACTTTTGTTTTGTTTCAAAATATAAGACGTTCTCATAATTGCAGGTACTTTTTTACTTTATTGAATATTGTGTGACCAATAATGATTTACAGTTTTTATTTTAATTGGTTGAATTGTTTTTTTCCTATATATTAACTAATACTTTTTAAAAGAATGAAATAATTTCTTAATATGCGTGCTTTAAGCCAAAACGACTTATATTTTGAAACGGAGGGAGTATCATTTTAGGAACATGATAAATGATGGATTTCAACCGTACGAGTAATAACTAGATTTGAAGATTCAATCTGCACAAAAAGGATATAACTCCACAAACGAGTTTACAAAGCAAAATTTTCAAGTTTTTCTTATGTACTCACTTTGGCTAGTCCTCGAAGCCTTGTCTCCATTCCCACCTCCAAGGAATCAAGCACAACATACCAATTCGTCTTTATTATGTCTTTACACAAACACAAAAACTTGTTAGCCACGTTTCGAAGAAGATAACAAAGAAATGAAGGCAGAGACATGGCTCACGTTTAGATGTTGAAGCATAATGCTGTTTAACATAGATCCTATAGCGCAACAAAAGACCCGGTCAATCTTCCTGTCCATTCAAATATCTTCACCAATTAGTGTTTATATTTCATGTCAAAGAATTAAGATGAGAGAAGCCTAGTCAGTGCTAATGATGATCAATCCCACCTTGTCTATGATATTGCTTGGTTTATAAAACAAGCCTGAAGGTGAGGTTAATACGAGTGCCTTCCGCCTTTGCACGCTTTGGCACAGAATGAATCCAGTCCCTTTGAGTGTATCCCCTCATCACCAACAACGATCCATGCTTCAATGTCAAACTTTGTTGATCCTCTGTACTGCTTCTCTTTAACCTCTTCTTCGCTGGTCCACAATCCCTTGTTTTCTCTGCAGGTTCAAACCAAACAAACGTTCACTTGTTCCTGGTTTTGCAGGAAAACACTCAACTAATGTTGTAACTCAATGGTCCCATACCTCGGGAAGATTCATCATGTTTCTTTTTCTTCAACACAAAATCACGTTCACATCCAAACGAGACTGAAGCGATTTCAGGAGTTGGACCATAAATCTTTTCATCATCTGCATGCCAAGCCACATAGTCATTGGCACCTTTGTACCTATTTAACAGCAAGCTGTTGAATCTGCTTCCAGGAAGAGCTTTGTAAATCTGCACAAGACAAAAGAGAAACGTTAGTTCCAACATAACGGACAGAGCACATGCATTGTTTCAATCTTACAGCATCCAGAATCTCCTTGAGAGGTGGAAAATCATCCCAAGAATAGGCATCAGGTCGATATCCACTGTACACCAGCGCAGTTAATCCGCTACTTGCAACATAACAAGTATCTCTCGGCTACAGATGTAGCAAATGCATAATGATTAGAGGGCAACAAACACAGATTATAAAGCATGGAAAGAGCCATGGTCAATCTTTGTTCCTAACTTTGAGACACGGTAAAAGGAAAAAGTGGGAAAACCTGAAGGCAAGATCGACCGAAGACGCGAATAGTAGGCCTGGTCCAAGGAATATGTTTGTCGAGATAATCGAAGAAAGTCCAAGATTGTTGAAAAGGAATAAACCTCTGAATGTATATGAGGTCACTTCCATGGCCAAGATCAATGGTTCTCCTAGTGGGAATGTGGTGAGATGAAGGAGGCTCCACCGCTAAAATCGATGTCAAACTCATTCTCCGCTACACAGCAAACACACAACATCAATCTAAACTCAGAATGTGTACCAACAAGCTGAATCTTATTGAGCTTTATGTGTGGCCATTCCTATAAAAATTAGGTATTCTATTTGGATTAATAGATCAAACAAGTACCTGATTCTGATGGTAATGGAGTCCTGTCTTGTGATTTGAATCATCATCTTCACCATTGTCAGATAATAATATGTCACTACTAGCCATTTCTCTAGAACTGTTCTTCCTATAAGAAACACAGAGTGATGAGAAAAAAAAAAAAAAAAAAAAAAAAAAAAACATTTCAACTTGAGTTTAGCATGAACAAACATTTTCACTATTAAAATTGCTTCTTCCTAATCAGTTAATGAAATATAGAAATCAATTTGAAAAAGAAAAAAAAA
Organism: Barbarea vulgaris; assembly: GCA_963667165.1. Taxonomy (NCBI): domain Eukaryota; kingdom Viridiplantae; phylum Streptophyta; class Magnoliopsida; order Brassicales; family Brassicaceae; genus Barbarea; species Barbarea vulgaris. The sequence continues at coordinate 26,608,837 of OY763892.1, forward strand.
AAAGGATGAAATAACGAATCGTTACTTGTAATTAAGCGCTTCATCTTCCTCAAGTACATTGCTGATTCCATAATACGGCTGAAAAATGGATAATCAGAATCATACTCGTCGGAAAATAATCGAAAACCGAATCACAAGAACGATGATTTCTAGCCGGAAAACTTACCTGGTGAGAGCGATTGGCGGCGGAGGAATCGCCGGAACTGTTTCTCTCCTCCATGACACGTAAGAACAAATAATTCTAACTAAACCGAAACTTATAACACGATTGGTTTAATTAATTTAATGAATAAACCGAATAAACCACTAAAATTGAACCAAACGAAAAAAAAAAACTCTTAGATCTTCCTTGGGTGGTGGTGACATCAGCAGCCGCCGGCGACTAAGCTTTGTAAACTCTGTTTTGCTGCAGATTCTAAGAGGGTTTGGTGGCTAATTTTTTTTCTTAGAAAATATAATTTATTTATTTATTTTAAATCCATTTTTCGTAACTTTGCCCTCACCAACTCCTCCTACCTTCTCGTTTACAAATTCCTTCAAAGCTCGAGTCTTTATCTCTCCACTTACCAAACCCACCTTCTCCAATGGCGACTCAGAGCTCCGCCGCCGTCATTTCCGCTGCTTCCGCCACAGCTAGAACCGAATCATTCCCAGATACAAAGAAGCCAATCGGGTCAGTTCGGTTTCAACCCCTTCGTCTCTCCCTCTTGTGAGTTTTTTTTTTCTCTATTCTAGTTTTCAATTTCGTAACTTTTGATCTCTGTTTTTAATTTGGCTGCTCTGTTTTAGAAATCTGAATCATTGCTTAAAGTTTGGAACTTTGAATTAGATTCAATGTAGTTGATTTAGGTCTTGTGTCTGTGTTGTTTAGGCATTCTAAGTCAGGGAAGATTTCATCTAGAATCTGTGCAATGGCTAAACCAAATGATGCAGAGACTCTATCATCATCATCATCAGTAGATATGTCACTTAGCCCGCGAGTTCAATCTTTAAAACCTTCCAAGACTATGGTTATAACCGATCTTGCAGCCACTCTTGTGCAATCTGGTGTTCCTGTTATTAGACTAGCTGCTGGAGAACCCGATTTCGATACACCAAAAATCGTAGCTGAGGTTAATATAATACATTTCTCCAAATTGTTTTGCCTTGTTTATGTTTGTTCTGAATCAATTGTTTCGTATAGGCCGGGATCAACGCGATTCGAGAAGGTTTCACTAGGTATACGTTAAATGCAGGTATTACGGAACTTAGAGAAGCTATATGTCGCAAGTTAAAAGGTAAAAAGAAACACTTTTGATATGTAATTTAGTTATGGCGAAGCGGATTCAAGATGTTTGTATACTTGGGTTTTTCAGAGGAAAATGGATTGTCTTATGCGCCTGATCAGATCTTGGTTAGCAATGGAGCTAAACAAAGTCTCTTTCAAGCAGTTCTTGCAGTTTGTTCTCCTGGAGATGAAGTAATTATAAAAAAATCGTCTTTCGAGCTTTTTGTTTTCTTTCGATATGATTTTGCTTATAACAGTGAGTTGTATTTTGTAGGTTATCATTCCTGCACCATATTGGGTTAGTTATACAGAACAGGCGAGATTGGCGGATGCAACACCTGTGATTATTCCTACCAAGATTTCTGATAAGTTCTTATTGGATCCAAAGGATCTCAAGTCTAAACTAACTGAAAAATCTAGACTTCTTATTCTCTGTTCTCCTTCTAACCCTACTGGGTCTGTTTACCCCAAGAGTTTGCTTGAAGAGATTGCACGGATCGTTGCTAAGCATCCAAGGCTTCTGGTATATAAGCGTCATACGCCACTCGGTCTTTTCGATAAACTGTTTATGCTGGAAAAAACACTCTGTTTCTTTCATTTCTTTCGTAGGTGCTTTCGGATGAAATATATGAACACATTATATATGCGCCAGCAACACACACAAGCTTTGCTTCTTTACCAGATATGTACGGAAGAACTTTGACAGTAAACGGTTTCTCAAAGGTAACAGTTTTATCATTGAGTTGGATTCTAGTGTCTACCTATCAAATTCTTTGCTGATCATATGACATGTTAAAGGCTTTCGCAATGACGGGTTGGAGGCTTGGATATCTTGCTGGTCCTAAACATATAGTAGCAGCTTGCAGTAAATTACAAGGCCAGGTATCTATATATACAAACATGTCTCTCTAGATCCCTTTTTCGAAAAAAGTCGCAATCATAAGCTGAGAATCGGTTTTGCGTTTCTTTTATAGCTTACTTCAGGAGCTAGTAGCATTGCTCAGAAAGCAGGTGTTGCTGCGCTTGGGTTAGGAAAAGCTGGAGGAGAAACAGTTGCAGAGATGGTTAAAGCATATAGAGAAAGACGAGATTTCTTAGTTAAAAGTTTCAGTGAAATCGAAGGTGTTAAGATCTCTGAACCTCAGGTGCGTCTTCTCTTATATTTGAAGCTATAACTAGATTGTTTCTTCTTCCTTCTTCGTGTTCTTGATTGTTGGCATTGTTTACTTGCAGGGAGCTTTTTATCTCTTTATTGACTTCAGTGCTTACTATGGATCAGAAGCTGAAGGTTTTGGTTTAATCAGTGACTCGTCGTCTCTTGCATTATACTTTCTTGATAAGTTTCAGGTAAACTCCATCTACAAAATGTTCTTCTTTACCCTCAAGAAGCACAAAACATCTTAAGAAAGATTTGGATTTGTTTTGTTTTGACATGTTTCATATGTTTGGGTCTATGTTTGTTTTCATAGGTTGCAATGGTTCCTGGTGATGCTTTTGGAGATGATAGCTGTATTCGAATATCTTATGCCACATCTCTCGACGTTCTACGAGCCGCTGTTGAGAAGATCAAGAAAGCCCTTGAGCCACTCCGTGCCACTGTCTCTGTGTAAAGACTCGGACACAAAAAAAGGTCTTCTTGATTGATTATGTGTTGTTGTAAACTATTTTACCACTTTGTCTCCAATCTAATAAAAACTCTTTGCCTCTGTTTTGTTCTTTGCTTCACGTTCATGTAATATAACTATAAACCATTCTCTATTTCTCTTTAAATTTTTTATAAAGTTATAGAAAAAACATCCCAACTTTCGTGAACAAGACAAAAGCTTAGTAGTTGTTTTTAGTTAAACTAATAAGTGATTAAGTTAGAAAACGATTTTCACGAACACTCTCTAGAGTTCTGTCTTCGTGAATATGATCAGAAACCAGATTACATCATCTGTTATGGGTGTAGGAACATGTCTTCAGGATCTTAGTTATATATATATAGTTTATTATAATTATTTATTAAATACTCTTTCATCTACACATAAATCTGTGATTCTCTATTAGCCACTTCATAATTTGATTAATGACTAATAGAATTCAAAATTTTAAAAAATAAAACCGTCAAATATCTATATATATGTAAATTGTGATTTTTTATTTATTTGTTTATATATGTAAAATAGTTATAGTTTTATGAATTTTCATGAATAATTTTTGTTGGACCGATTATGTATGAGCTCGCGGGCTGGACTGCTTATCCGCTAACTTTAAGAAGGGTATATTGAAGTGGGTATTTGGTGAGAATTCTGAGAGGATTTGATTAAATTTTGGTGAATTAGGAATTTTGTTATTAAATTCTCTGAAATCTCAGCTAAAACCATGGGAATTGAGTCTTTGTATTTTTAACTAAGAATTCCTCTCAAATCTCAGCTGAAACTTTTAAATGAAATCCTAATAACGTTTTCAATAACAGTGGATTTGATTGTATATTTTAAAATCATTAATCCAATAACAGTGGAATTTAAAAGATATTTTAAAATTCATGTTTCAATAACACATGATTTGCCATTAAAACTCAATTCTCACCAAATACTCACTCCAATATATCCCCCTAAGCGGTTTGGATTAGGATTTTAATTTTCAAGACCACAGTTTTCGCGGACCAGCTCGCCAAAATCCGCATAAAAAAGAATCCACTGCGGTTAGGGCCGAAAAATCGCAAGTTAGCCCTAATTGATAGCTCTATTCGGAGGTAAATAATGTAACAAATGTGTCCATTAAAATTTGATTTTTAATAAAACCAATATAATATACTAATTGGCCTAGAAACTTCTCACATATTCAATAGAGATGATCAATTTCGTAAAGTAAACCAAAAAAAAAAAAAAAAAGTGAAAACAAGTTAACGGAAAAGAAAACAAAAGAAAATTAAAGGAGGACAACGAATGTGTGGTCTAAAACGGATACGGCTAAGTGGATGAAAAGGGAAGAAAATGTTGATGAAATTATGAACTTTATTATCAAAACGTATGTATGGGGACGTATGGTCTAGGATCGATATGTTTCCAATCGAACAACAGTACAATATTAAAGGAAAATTCGATTGCCCTATTATACAGAATTAAGAGCTCTCATATATGATAATATACAATATGTCGAACATTTTTTTTAGAAAGAATAGTTTGTTTGTTATTCGAGACAGAAATGCTCTGAACTAATCAAGATAGTGTAGGATTTTGTTGAGTTATCTGTCTGTTTTTAATATGTTGGACGATTTTGATTTTCAGTAGCTAATCATTTTGTAATATAGTCATGTTTTGGCAAGGAAAATATTGTAAGTAATCGATAAAAAAATTTCTTCCATTTTTCTACCACCTATTCTACGAAGTTTTCTACCAATTTTTTTTTGAATTTCTTAGCATTTTCGATTTCTTACGGTACATTTTATACAAACAAATTTGGTACCATTTTTCTACGATCTGGAAAATAGACAATTTTCTTGTATATAACATAGGAAAAATTGGAAATAAAGGAGTTCTACCCAAATCTTTGTCCATCTATACTTTTATTTTTAAATTGTCACTCTTTCCTAAACTACCTCTACTACAGATTAAATATCAGTTTTGAAAAAAAAATTCAGATAAATACGTAGAAACATAATTTTGAAAAAAGTTTGAAAAAGAAACTTTTTCATTTTAGACAGTTTTAAATAGGTTTTGAGAGGTTTTTAATTTGTTCCGAAATATTTATAATATTTTTTCTAGCTTTCTGAAAATATTAGAATTCATATTCTAAAATTTGTACATGCTCTAAAAATATTAGAATTCGTATTCTAAAATTTGTACATGTTCTAAAAAAATTCAGATAAAAAATTTAGAATATGTGTTCTAAATATTTTAGAATACAAATTCTGGAAAATTTAGAATACATATTCTAAAATTTGTTCATGTTCTGTTAGAATTAGAATATGCATTCTAAATTTTTTATATGTTCTGAGATTTTTAGAATACATATTCTGTAAATATTAGATCACATATTCTGAAAAATTTGAATTTTCAGAAAAATAAAGTAAGTGAATCTAAAAATAAGGAAACTAAATCTTTTTAATTATGGATAATTGTAAGAAAATCGATTGAATTTAATAAAAATTGGTTAATTTAATAAAAATCGATTTAATTTAATTTAAATTAATTTAATAAAAATCGGCTTCATTTAATAAAAAATAATTTGAAAAGACCTTCTCATTTTTTTGTCTTTTTTACCCACTGATGTTGTTTACCTAAAACACTTTTAAAACTGAAAAAATAAATTTTAGAAAAGTCAAATTTTTAAAAAATAAAATCCATTTTTTTTTTGGAGTTAAAAGAGTATATACAGAAAATTTTTATTTTATAAATATTAAAATTAATATTAATAAAAAATTTATGAAGAAAAAAACATATGGAGAGAAAATTAATTCTAATATATTATATAGATCTATTTTTATTTTATTTTATCTTTGTAGTTAATTTTTAGATACTTATCCATCAAAATATTTTAATACACAAAATCAAAAATCTTTAGATCTTAACTTTTTAAAATTATAATAATAATTGTAATTGTTTAAAAAAATTCGTTTTCTATTTATAAATAAACTTTAAAATAATAATAATAATTTTTGTTATTTAAAAAATTCATTTTTATTTACTAAAAATATAAAAATCTTGTAAATCAAATGATGATAATATTGTCATATCATATATTTAAAAATTTAGTTTTCAAAAAAATGAAAAAGACATTTTTCAAATTATGAAATATAAATAAGAACTTTCAAAAAAATTCCTTTTTTAAAAAATCTGATTTTTGTCGCGATTTGGTAAAGTTTTTTTTTAAAATTTTTTTTTTTTTTACTTTTTTGGGTTAATATCTGATTAAATAAAAAATATTTTATTGTTTCTTTAAAGTGGAGATTTTTTTATGAATTAGAAGCTTTAGATCTTATGATTTAGTTAGAAATTTTTTTAAATTGAGGGTAAAATGGAATTTTATATTTCAAAAAGATTAATATACCAAATAATTAAAACAAAGATGTAGATAGACACAGATTTCAAAAAAGTTCTTTTATATCTAATTTTCCCTATAACATATTATGATATAGCAAATTATGTTTTCAGCTAAAGGCTATTTCAAAGGATAAAAATATCAAAAAAAAAAAAAAAAAAACTGATTCATAAATGCTAGATCGTTCATTTGCCATTTCACAAATTAACGCTAGTAATTTTTGCTTACATTGTATTAATTACGTCCCATCTTCCTAACTAACCAAGCAACATACTCCCTCCATTCCTTATTAATTCTATTTCTAGAAATTTTTTTTTATATTTTTAACTTTTCAATGCATATTTTATTAGTTGTTGATTATAAATTATAATTTTCAAAAAAAAAATTGAATAATATTGGTTTAGAGTTATAGGAAGTTGTTAATCATAAACATTATGCATTTATAATTAACTTTTAATATGTTTTTTAATAGTTGTGAAAATCTTAGAATTAGAATTAATAAGAAATGGAGGGAGTATATATTAACCGAGTGAAATTCTATGTAATATTTAAAATTATATCAAAAGGTAAAATAGCTTAATAAAACATGTTTTTATTGGTTGATACCATCGTTTGAATTATTGTTGGTTTGCCTACAAATAATTATTTCCTACTACCTCCGTCATAAATTGACATGCAAGCAGATTCGTGAATCATGTTTACTCAGAATAAGAATGATCCCCGACACAAAAAAAATATTTTACTATAAAATTTCAAAATTTGTTTCGTGATTTCTAATAGGACCACTGATCATGTTTACACAGAATAAGTAATAACCCCACTTTTTGGATTCTGCTTCAACCACAAATCACACTTTTGGTTTGTGGTCACTGCTTCTTCTGCTCCATTATTTTTTGTAACCTATATTCATTCACTCACCAATTATTCACGACTCTCTGACAACGACGTTTCTAATCCTCGTGATTTCACTATCTCAATATATATAGTAAGTTAGTAACATACCATTTTATAATGGACAAATCTAGCTAATTAACTACATGTAGTATACTTTCTATATGAGTAATCACGAAGAATAACTTCACATGCAACCAAGTGGTCTTAGTCTAATGACTTTCACTTGAGAAAGAAGTCATCATGTATGTATTAGGGGATCAAGAGATCGACCCAAACCGAGTTGAGATTGACTTAAACCGAGTCAATATTGTGTTTGAAGAATCTAGAAGATCCTAAATATTATTGTCAATATTATGTAGTTAAGATTTACATTCAATTTTATCTTAATTTAGGAAATCCATCTCTATATAAGAGATTATATATAACATTATCTTGTAACCTGACTTTGATACCATGATAAAGTTGATGAGAGTAAAAGGTGTAATAGAAAAATTGAATTAGACTCTCCTGAAAATAATGTTACAAGTTATAATATCTTATATAGAAATGAATTTCCTAAATTAAGATAAACTTAAATGTAAATCTTCTTATATCATAACTAAACAATATTGACAATAATATCTAGGATTTCTAGATTTTTCAAACACAATATTGACTCGGTTTGAGTTAATCTCAACTCACTTTGGGTCGATCTCTCGATCTACCAATAGTGTGTCTACGCTAGAAATCGAATCTCCTCAAACGTAAAAATGCTAATAATTTCTATATGGTTAGAACATTCACATAGTCTTTCCTAAATTTGGAAGAGATTACGGGTTTTGACCCAAAACCTTCTAGTTAACAAAAATAAAAAATAAAAAAAAAATAACTCCACATACCATTTACGAAAACAGTTCTCCTGCAATAAACTGCTCTATAACGAATAGTTCTACGTGAACCACAGTCAATAATTCATGGGACCTTCTAGGCCATAGTTTTAAAATTTGGTCGCTACTTTACCGTTAACGGAGACGTTAACTAACTCACGCGCCGTCATTACTCGTGACAACCACATCCTCGCCGCGTGCCCATCTCAAAAGATCGCGCGTGGTCTTCACGTGTATTTCGGTGGCTAAAAAAACTAAAACTGTGTCGTTTTTAACTGTCCCTACCGCAACAACCGCTTTCTCTTCCTCATCCCTTGGGGGCCTTCGAGTGTCTTCACAGGGTTAAAAAAAAAATGGGACCCATAAGATGAGAAAGCAAACAACAACAAGACTTGTCTTCACATTCATCACGCCACGTGTATGGACCCAGCTTCCAACGTGTCTCTCACATTCTCGTTTCATCCACACGTGTGAACCAAACACGTATGGCTTAGCGGCTCTCAAGCTCTTTGAGCTTCTTTAGAGTTGGCTCGAACCATCTCTATTCGCTGTGGGAAGGGACCATCGAAAACACTAACGAATCGCCACGTGTCCTTCCCTCCTCTGTTTCTCGCCTATATATCATCGCTCTTGTTCGTCGATTCGAGATCACAATACAAACACAGAGCTTTAGAAAAACCGAGAAACACTTCTCAAATTTTCTCGGGAAAAAAAAAACAGAGTGATAGAAAATGTTCATCGAGAGCTTCAAAGTTGAGAGCCCAAACGTGAAGTACACAGAGAATGAGATTCATTCAGTGTACGATTACGAAACAACCGAAGTCGTCCATGAGAATCGTAACGGTACTTATCAATGGATCGTCAAACCAAAGACTGTCAAATACGATTTCAAAACAGACACTCGTGTCCCCAAACTAGGGTATATATAATCAAAAAAGTTTGAATTTTTAACTTGTTTTCTTTAATTTCCCTACTCGAATTTATCTGGGTCTGTGTTAAAATTCCACATTTTGAAACTTTTTTTTGATGGATAGGGTTATGCTTGTTGGTTGGGGAGGAAACAATGGATCAACTTTAACCGCTGGTGTGATTGCTAACAAAGAGTGAGTGTAATAACGACTTTTATGAAAAATCTCTGATTCAGTTTTAGATTTTGATTGAGTTTTGGTAACATTTGTTGTAGAGGAATCTCATGGGCGACTAAAGATAAAGTGCAACAAGCCAATTACTTTGGATCACTCACTCAAGCTTCTTCGATTCGTGTTGGATCTTACAATGGTGAAGAGATCTATGCTCCTTTCAAGAGTCTCTTACCAATGGTGAATCCAGATAATGTTGTGTTTGGTGGTTGGGACATAAGTGACATGAACTTAGCAGATGCTATGGCTAGAGCCAAAGTTCTTGACATTGATCTGCAGAAACAACTTAGACCTTACATGGAGCACATGGTCCCACTTCCTGGAATCTACGATCCTGATTTCATCGCTGCGAATCAAGGATCACGTGCCAATAGCGTGATCAAAGGTACCAAGAAAGAACAAGTTGATCGCATCATCAAAGACATGAGGTAATAACATACTCAACCTTCATATAACAGAATGGTTAGTTAGTTAGTTAGTTAGTTAAGTGTATTGATGTGTTTGTGTTTGTGTTTGGTTGTGATGGAATCTTTTTAGGGAGTTTAAGGAGAAGAACAAAGTGGATAAGTTAGTTGTGTTATGGACAGCAAATACAGAGCGTTATAGCAATGTGATTGCAGGGCTTAACGATACAATGGAGAATCTAATGGCTTCTGTTGAAAAGAATGAGTCTGAGATCTCGCCTTCTACGCTTTACGCCATTGCTTGTGTTCTTGAAGGCATCCCTTTCATTAATGGGAGTCCTCAGAATACTTTTGTCCCTGGTCTTATCGAATTGGCTATATCGAGGAACTGTTTGATCGGTGGAGATGATTTCAAGAGTGGTCAGACTAAGATGAAATCGGTTTTGGTCGATTTCCTTGTTGGTGCTGGCATCAAGGTAAAAGAATGAAAGCTTGTTTCTCAAGTAACATAAGTTGGTTCTTTCTTGTTAGTGAAGAAACATGGTTATTGATCATTTAGATTGTTCTTTCTTATTTTGGCAGCCTACTTCGATTGTGAGCTATAACCATTTGGGTAACAATGACGGCATGAACCTTTCAGCGCCGCAGACTTTCCGATCTAAAGAGATTTCAAAGAGCAACGTCGTAGATGACATGGTGGCTAGTAATGGCATCCTCTTTGAGCCCGGTGAACACCCTGATCATGTCGTTGTCATCAAGGTTTGATTTTGAATCACAGTCCAGAGTCATTTGTTAACTACTCGTCTTTTATGCACATTTCAAAGTCTTACATCTTGCTACTGTTTATGAATGTTTTGCAGTATGTACCGTATGTTGCGGATAGTAAAAGAGCGATGGATGAGTACACTTCCGAGATATTCATGGGAGGGAGGAACACAATTGTGATGCATAACACTTGTGAAGACTCTCTCTTGGCTGCTCCAATTATCTTGGATCTTGTACTTCTCGCTGAACTCAGCACCAGGATCCAATTCAAAGCTGAAGGAGAGGTTTGTATTCCCTGAGTTAGTACCAAGAAAATCCGCAATTCGCATTTAAACTGAGTTTTTCATGTTTGAATCTTTCATATTTCAGGGAAAGTTTCACTCTTTCCACCCGATAGCTACCATACTGAGTTACCTCACAAAGGCACCTCTTGTACCACCTGGAACACCGGTTGTGAACGCTCTGTCAAAGCAGCGGGCGATGCTGGAGAACATTCTTAGGGCCTGCGTTGGCCTTGCACCCGAGAACAACATGATCATGGAGTACAAGTGAAGGATGAGGATGACGATGAGGATGAGGAAGAGGAAGAAGAAGCAAAGAGACCTAAGACCTTAGGTTATGAAGACTAATATGCTCCATTGTTTCGTTTATATATATCATTTTGTATATATATTATATGAATGTGTGTGAAAAAAAAAATATGGAGAAGAAGCTTAGGGTCAATTTGTGTGATATGGATCTGGTCAGTTTATTTGGTCAGAAGATTAGCTAAGCTTTTGAATTCAATGTGTAAAAGTCTTAGTAACTATGTTTGTGTCTCCTTGTAATATAACCAAATTTATAATCTATGAATATGGTTTTTGGAATTCACAATCTCTGTATTTATTTCATGAATCTTCATCAATCAAAGTCAGCAATAAAGACATAAATGTCGAAAACATAAAGCTTGGTCTTGTCGTAGTTTTGTGACAACAGAAGAAGCATAAGAAGAAACAACATTATTGCACCATGAATGTGTGAGATCAAGAACTACCAGCAGAAACCATCATGAACTCACCTTCGCATACCAAAGCGCCACCCACATAAGCTTTACCTTCCATCTTAGCAAGCCCGAACCGTTTCTGGAACTTGAGAAGAGTCATTCTCATGACCAATGTGTCTCCTGCAATCACTGGTTTGCGGAATCTCACTTTATCGATACCGGCAAAGAAGAAATTATCTTGAGAGCCTCCTACTTCTGGCTGCAGCATTACTATACCTCCCACTTGTGCCATTGCCTACAACACACAAACTTGACTTTTCAATGAAGTGATCTTCATTCAAGTTCTTATAATACATTCTAACTCGACCAAAGAAACAATCTTTTTCATCAAGCAGATCAGAGCTAATCTATCAGGATTCAGAATCCAGAACCTATACCAAATTAGCAAGACCATTAACCTCTTTCAAGCTATAAGTTGCATTTCTCTATTACAAGATCAGTTATGGAGATAATTTACACTCATTTCGTAGCAAAGTGATCCCGAAGTCCCTCGGCTCATTATACTATCACACCATAAAAGGATCATTCAATTACCAGTCAGATGAAGATCTCACAGTAATCTATCAAGATTCAATATCCAAAACCAACATCAAACTCTTATCATTGCTAAAACCCATCTTCCCCTAAAACTATAAAGAAACCCTCAAACATTTAGAGCATTTTTATAGGTATAAAACAGCTAACATTTCAATTGGAAGATAAAAAGTTTGCAACTTTAAATACCTCAATCATGAGAACACCAGGCATGATGGGTCTATCAGGGAAATGACCAGGGAAAAAATTGTCATTGATAGTGACATTCTTAATAGCTACAGCTGAAACACCTGGCGTATACTCTATCACTCTATCTACCAGCAGAAACGGAAACCTAAAATCCAATAAAACATCAATCATCAAAAAAAAAAAAAAGGATCAAACTTTGAAACTTTGGTTTCATCAAATCCTCAAAAGTTGTTGTCTTTTTATACTTTACCTGTGAGGCAATATCTCTCTGACCTTGTTAATGTCCATTACCGTTGGAAATGCTGGGAATTCTGGAGATTGAAATTCGAAAGTGAGAGACTTGAAAGTCCGAAACATCAGAAATTGAGAAGAAGAAAAAAACAAAAACTTACTGAGTTCGATTGGTGTATCTTTTTCTGATGAGGTGTTATCGTCATTTGTAGAAGAACAACGCAGCGAGAGGGAATTGAATCGCTTGTTGGGTAAGAGAGAAACAAAGTGAGATCTGGAGGAGGTGAAGATGGGCTGAGTATGATGATGATGACTCAGTGAGTCAGAGCTCAGGAAGAGTACAGAGTTGGAAGTAGTAGCCATTATCAAAGTAACAGTGAAGAGAGTTAAGAGAGAATGAGATGCTTTTGAGTTTTGAAGGTGAAGAGAGCGGAGAGTCCAAAGGTGTGTGTGTTACAGTGCCTCGATTGTGCAAGCCAAGGCTAGTGAACGAATAAGTAAAAATATGAGAGACGTATTTTCAAATGGCCTATTAGCTCAGTTGGTTAGAGCGTCGTGCTAATAACGCGAAGGTCACAGGTTCGATCCCTGTATAGGCCATTCTTTTTTCAGATTTTTACCTTTTATTTTTTTAAGTAAACACCCAGGTAGGTTGATAACGTGAGAATGATGATTACCACTATAAAAGAGTTCTTTTCTTTTTAAACACAATTTTTTTAGCTTTTATTAGAATGAAATTATATATGAATATAAGATACATTCACTCATACATAGTTGTGTTACTTGTGTAGAAAGTATGCACAGACTAAAATTACCCAATTAAACACAACAATTTTTTTGTTAGAAAACATCTATAATGATTTATAATTAAATAGCATTAGTCAAACTATTAGAATTTAATGATTTATATGTTATGTCATATAAAATGATCAATGATTTATATGTTATGTCATCAAAAAAAATGATGCATCATTTTTTTGTGTGATTAACAACTTCCTATAACTCTAAACCAATAGTATTCAAATTTTTTTTTTTTTTTGAAATTTACAATTTATCATCAATAACTCATAAAATATGCATTGAGAACCTAAAAATATGCATGGACAGTCCGATTGATTTATGATATTTAGTATCTATAAAATAGGGTTTATGATTTTTTAAAAATATTAATTAAATAGAAAGATATATATCAAAGGGAAAAATAATATACACAAAAAAAAAGAATATATGCCAAAAAAAAAAAGAATATAAGACAAAATGCAAATTTCTTAATGAATGGAAAAATAGAAAAGAAAAACCTTACAAATTTCATGATGAATGGTAATATAACATGTGTTTAAACTGTGGTCATTTTTTTTTTCATTTTATAGAAAAATCATTCAAGATAATTAATCATCCAGTTGACCCAAAAAAATAAAATTCAACAAACACCTAATCAGCTAAGAACTATATGATTTTTTTTTTTTTTTTTTGCATTTGAATAATTTAAAACTAATGAAATATTAGCTGGATCGATAGAATTAGGCCAGGATTCATGAACTTTCCAGCATTGTTTTAGATTATCTCACCAATGACCATTAGTTGTGGTGGAAGAGTTGACATTTAAAGAAGTCAATTAGTCATGTAATTAAACAACATAGCAAAAAATATTTAATGTATATGGCTCTATAGGTTTCTTGGTTGTGATGATTGTAAATGTCTACTAAGTAAAATGTTTTATTCTTTAATAATCGATGACTAGCAAAAGTTAGAATATTTATACTCTTTTATGGAAAAATGATTTTTTTTTTCTTAACCAAAATATATATAGCCATAATTGCTCGAGAATCAAGATGTTTGTGTATGTTATGTTAAATGGCCACTACATCACCATTGACTAGAGAGGTATAGATTTACTCCAGTATTGGATTGGGTATGACGTGTTTACTACAAGTTTGGAGGGTAAAAACTTCAAAATTATTCATTTTGGCTAAAAGCAACTTTTCACCTATTTTATTAGACGAATAAATTATCGATGTTGCTTTGATCAAACCATTTTAGTCTTGTCGTTAGTCAACAATATCTTTAGATGTCATCTCAATAATATGCATCTAGTAAATTATTGAATTTAAAGCTAAAATCTCTAAATTTAAATCAAAATTTTCAATTAAAAGCCAAACCCCTAAGTACCAAAGTTTGATTTGGAAACAATAAAAAAAAAGATACAAATATGCTAAAACAACACGAATTATTGGCTCACGGAGTATCAGTATGTGACCTACAACTTTACAAAGAATAAAATCAAGTAGAATTTTACAGACGAAATAGATTTATAAATGGTCACATTAGAAATTACATCATAATTTTTCTTTGTCTAAAAATTTACTGCCGCACCAATGAAACACATGATGATGTTATTAGTAATGTAACCCATTCCTTTGTGCCCTGTTCCGTATTTTGAATGTATTTGTCCAAATTATTAGAATTCATTAAGGTCTAATACAATTCCAACTTAATATATGAATAAGTTCATGTATCTAGGTTATCTAAGTAACTAGATTCATATAATTAGTCTTGTAATGAAAATAACGTCTCTAACGAGAGAGTTGTCATTCTTCTTCTTTCTAATTTTATTTTTCAATTTTCTCGTATATTTTTTTTAGCATCAAATTAGATAGAAGATGCATGAACTTCGAGGAATCCCCAACATGAAGTCTTCTATAATCAACTACACCCACATACATTTCACTCTGCTTATGATAACTTTTTTATTGTCTTTGTTTATAATCGTCTAACCCCCAAGAGCTCATGAGTTTACTAATCTATAGTTTATTTCTCTCCAGGCCAACACAGAGAGTGTGGGCTATGCATTATATTAATTAAGAAAAACAAAACCAAAAAAAAATATTTGGAGTCGATTTCAAAGCTGAGCGTAATGACTTCTTGGCAAAATCTCAATTTATCCAACAACACGAAAAAGGAGCTCGTGAAAGAATGTTTACGAGAATGGTAGAATGGGCATATAGCTACCTACATTAAAACATTGAACCGACAAACATCCTTACAATTATACAAGCGATATAGATTTTTTGTCTGCTATTCAATTGGTGAGGAATAATAGTTTAAATGTTATGATGACTCATAACAAAATGATAACTCATGAACTTAAAATGGTAGCACCTGCAACTATGCTTTAGGAGAACCTAATGAATGGAAATTCTGATTTAAGTTAGTGAATTGAGTGTTTGATGCAAAAATCATAGTGGTTTTTTTATAAGTTATCTACGTTTCTCTTTCGCCTCTCTATGTTTCTTCTTTCCACTCTTGTCAATGCCGAATAAGAAAAAAAATTGTCTCTCTTTATGAATCTTGTTGCTCGTAACCAACGATGATGAGTTGTACTTTTAGTATTCATTTGGTTTAATCCAAATATTTATAAGTTACAATGTTGATGATGGATGTTAAAAAAAAGTACTATCTCCCTTCTTACTTACTTTGTACTAATAATGTTCAATTGAGCTATTTCAATTCCTTGCATGTTAGTAAACCTTATCTGAGTTGTTTTGGATTCTCCTACGCAAATAACACTACAATAATATAATAAAATGCCATAATCCAAGAGTTCATGTTAATTGGTACTAACATCTTACATATTTTTTTTTTTTTTGGCCAAAGGAACATCTTACATATTATTCAAACTATTATTTTAATAGTTTCTTCTGCTTGATGGTTTAATGGTTTGAGTCTTTGAGGACAAGATGACTTTTCAACAAATCCTAGAATCAACCATTTCATTTGTTTTGTTTTTCTGGCTCTTACAACTTTTGTAAAATATTCTGAAGAATCTTTTATGAACAAAATAATTATTTCTTATTAGGGTAAATAAAAAATATATTCTTAATATAATAAATATACGTTTTGAAATAAAGACCGAAATAAAAGTAGATGTGAAAAGCATGTTGCCATAATAACTCCCCAACAAACCATGTTTGTTAACTTCAGCACTTTATCTTCAGCCTTATCATCAAAGATTCAAATGAAACTTTTTAAAAACTTTCTAATAATATAACTTTCCGAATTAGATTGAATTTTATCTAGAAAATCTAGTTACCAAATAAAACCTAAAATAATTATGTAGTTACCAAAAAAACCAAAAATTAAAACCTCAAATCGTGGAAGTTGTAATTGACTTGATGGGTAATCTTCTTCTTATTTCCTCAAACGAAGAGACAAAACTTCTTCCATCTTACCAAAAGATGGTTCAATTGAAAATACAATTATTCTCCAATATTCGTCAGTCATAGGAAAATCAATAAAATATTTGAGTCATATATATATTAGTACGTTTTAAAACGTCAAATAAAACATGTCTAAATACAACCAAAAAAAGCATGTATTTTTATTCCCCGAAAACGGCTAAGATCCAAAGCACATGTAGATCTGGCGCTTCCTTATTGGTTTAATTCCATCAATGGAATTAAAAATGAATTTTTGCAGCTGACGATTACAGAAAAAGAAAAAAAAAAGAGAAATCTTTCTTAAATAATCTAAAGACAAATTCAGTGGACGCTACTTTAAAATGCCGAGATCGTAGAACAAGTGAAACCACGAGCATAGTTCACCATAACATTTGAGTTTCTATGTTTTCAACTCTAAAGTTTTTGTTTTGATCAATTTCAACCCCTTCTTCTTCCTTTTACCTTCTCTGTTCCTCCTTTGTGATTCTGTTTTTTCAGTTAAGAGGTTGTGTTTTTAAACCCCTCTCTTTTGTTTTCATCTGTATGTTATAAAAATCTCACCTTTATAACAATGGAAACCATAGATATGTTCAAAACCAACCAAGATCTCTATTTCAATCCTACTTCTCTTTATTCTAATTTCCCTGGTTTAAACCAACCTAAGCCTCTTGGTTTAAACCAGCTCACACCATACCAAATTCACCAGATTCAGAACCAGCTTAACCAAAGACGCAACACAATCTCAAACCTCTCTCCAAACCCAATACGAATGAAGAACTTCTCTCCGTCTTCCTCCAAAATCAAGAAGCTCTACAGAGGCGTAAGACAAAGGCACTGGGGAAAATGGGTTGCTGAGATTCGTTTACCCAAGAACCGGACACGTCTCTGGCTTGGCACATACGAAACCGCTGAGGAAGCTGCCATGGCTTATGATCAAGCCGCTTTTCAACTCCGTGGAGATATAGCGAAACTTAACTTCCCAAATATCAGACACGAAGACATTAATGCTCTTCATTCCTCTGTTGATGCCAACCTCCAAGCTATTTGCCAGAGTCTTAGAAAAACAGAGGAGACTTACTCTGTTTCGGATAAAACAGAGGAGAACTGCTCTGTTTGGGATAAAACAGAGGAGATTTGCTCTGTTTATGACAAAACAGAGCTTGTACTGCCAAAAACAGAGCATCCGGAGACGATGGATTTCTCTGATGATTCACCAAGAACCGATGAGAAGTCAATGTCGGATGAGTCTCTAGAAGGATCTTCGTTGTCGGAAGAGGGTATAACATTTTTGGATTTCTCGGATTCTGAGTTTGAAGCGATTGGGAGTTTTGAGCTTGTGAAGTTTCCATCATTAGAGATCGATTGGGATGCAATTAGCAAACTTTCTGATTCTTAAAGTCTTCTCTTTTTCTGCTATTGTTTGATCTCTAATGTATCTCTGCAATTGAAATTTTTAACAGTTGCCAGAGGATTTTTTAGGTTTGAATTTGTCGTATTTTTCTTCTGTTGGTCCTTCAGAGTTTTAATATCTTAGCTAATCTAATCTCTATGTTTGGTTTGGTTTGGCTTGGTAAGTTTTAAGGTCCTCGCCTTCCACAAACCATAGAAACTGTATGTATTCAAAGGTTACCATTATGTATATATCATGTTTACATTTTTATTTTATTTTATATCAGAAAAAAAAATTAAGATGTTAGTATCACGTTTACATATTCTTACGAGAGTTATTTGCAAACACAACTTTTTAACTAAATTTAAATCAGAATTACTATAACAGTTGTAACCAAACACATTTATTTCCTTATCTAATATTACAATATTAATAGTATGAATTATGATTTTCTTATCACATTTGTTTGATCTTATTTTCAAATTATTTTGAATAATTATATAATACATATAAATTAATAAAAAATTAATATTTTTCTCCATATATTGTGATTCAAATTTTTAAAAAGAACATATATTACTCAATTAATAATAATAAAAAGTGTTTGTTCAACGTCTCAGACTAAGATTTTTGGGTAATGCTTCAGAATTATGTATAGGAGGTAATCTTCATCTCTAATATATATGCTACAATCCTAACAACGAAAGACAATGATTTTTAACATTAATTTTAAAATAAAATATTTTCTTAGTATCTTATTAAAAGTTTCCAAAAAATCACATGAAACTCATATGTGAGTTATAACTTTCAAAAAATCACATTTCACTCTATTTTTGATTATTTTTTAGAACTTCTAGATTTAAATTTTTTTTGCTTGAAACTCATTTTTTGGTAAAATTTGTGAGTTATATAGCCTTCCAAAAATCACATTTCACTCTATTTTTCACTATTTTTAGAACTTCTAGATTTCAATTTTTTTGGATTGAAACTCATTTTTTGGTAAAATATGTAGGTTATATAGCATTCAGAAAATCACATTTCACTCCATTTATGATTATTTTTTAGATCTTCTAGATTTCAATTTTTTTTGTTTGATACTCATTTTTTGGTAAAATCTCTGGGTTATAACCTTAAAAAAAATCACAATTCACTATATTTTTCATAATTTTTGAGAACATATAGATTTTAATTTTTTTGCTTGAAACTCATTTTTTGGTAAAATCTCTGAGTTATAAGTTTCAAAAAATTATATCTCACTCCATTTTTCATTATTTTTGGGATCTTGTATATCTCTATTTTTTTTAGCTTGAAACTCTTCTATGAGTTATAACCTTCAAAAAATCACATTTCACTTCATTTTTTATTATTTTTGAGAACTTCAAGATTTCAATTTTTTTTGCTTGAAACTCATTTTTTTAGTAACTCATCTTTTATGAGTTATAACCTTCAGAAAATCACATTTCACTCCATTTTTGAGATCTTCTAGATTTTAATTTTTTTTTTCTTGATACTCATTTTTTTGGTAAAATCTGTGGGTTTATAGAATTCAAAAAATCACAATTCACTATATTTTTCATAATTTTTGAGAACTTGTAGATTTTAATTTTTTTTTGTTGGATACTCATTTTTTGGTAAAATCTGTGGATTATTATCCTTCAAAAAATCACATTTTACTTCATTTTTTCATAATTATTGAGAACTTGTACATTTCAATTTTTTTGGTAAAATCTGTGGGTAATAGCCTTAAAAAAATTATATTTCACTACATTTTTCTTTATTTTTGAGAACATGTAGATTTCATTTTTTTAGCTTTAAACTCATTTTTTGGTAAAATATGTGGGTTATTATTGCCTTTAGAAAATCACATTTCACTTCATTGATGATTATTTTTTAGATCTTCTAGATTTTAAATTTTTTTGCTTGATACTCATTTTTTGATAAAATCTGTAGGTGATAGCCTTCAAAAAATCATAATTCACTATATTTTTCATAATTTTTGAGAACTTGTAGATTTTAATTTTTTTTGCTTGAAACTCATTTTTTGGTAAAATCTCTGGGTTATAAATTTCAAAAAATCTGATCTCACTCCATTTTTCATTATTTTTAAGATCTTGTATATCTTAATTTTTTGGCTTGAAACTCATATATGAGTTATAACCTTCAAAAAATCATATTTCACTCCACTTTTTATTATTTTTTAGAACTTCTAGATTTCAATTTTGTTTTGCTTGAAACTATTTTTTGGTAAAATATATGGGTTATAGCATTCCAAAAATCACATTTCACTCTATTTTTATTATTTTTGAGAACTTGTAGATTTCAAATTGTTTGGCTTGATACTCATTTTATGGTAATATTTGTCTATTATAGCCTTTAAAAAATCACATTTCACTCTATTTTTTTTATATATTTTAGAACTTGTAGATTTTAAATTTTTTGGTAAAATATGTGGGTTTTAGCCTTCAAAAAAGCATTTCACTATATTTTTCATTATTTTTGAAAACTTGTAGATTTCAATTTTTTGACTTTAAACTCATTTTTGGTAAAATATGTGGGTTATACCCTTCAGAAAATCACATTTCACTCTATTTTTGAGATCTTCTAGATTTCAATTTTTTTTTTCTTGATACTCAATTTTTGGTAAAATCTGTGGGTTAGCATTCAAAAAATCACAATTCATTACATTTTTCATAATTTTTAAGAACTTGTATATTTCAATTTTTGTTTGCTTGAAGCTCATTTTTTGTTAAAATATGTGGGTTATAACCTTCAGAAATCAAATTTCACTCCATTTTTGATTATTTTTGAGATCTTCTAGATTTCAAATTTTTTTTGCTTGATATTCATTTTTTTGGTAAAATCTATGGGTTATAGCATTCAAAAAAATCACATTTCACTTCATTTTTCATAATTATTGAGAAATTGTAGATTTTAATTTTTTTGGTAAAATATTTGGGTAATTGTCTTTAAAAAATCACATTTCACTACATTTTTATTTATTTTTGAGAACATGGAAATTTCAATTTTTAGGCTTTAAACTTATTTTTTTTGGTAAAATATGTGGGTTATAACCTTCAGAAAAATCACATTTCACTCCATTTATGATTATTTTTTAGATTTTCTAGACTTCAATTTTTTTTGCTTGATAATCATTTTTTGGTAAATTCTGTGGGTTATATATCTTTCAAAAAATCACAATTTACTACATTTTTCATAATTTTTGAGAACTTGTAGATTTTAATTTTTTTGCTTGAAACTCATTTTTTGGTAAAATCTATGGGTTATAACTTTCAAAAAATCACATATCAATCCATTTTCATTATTTTTGAGATCTTGTATATGTCATTTTTTTGGTTGAAACTCATCTCTGAGTCATAATCTCAAAAATTCACATTTCACTCCATTTTTGATTATTTTTGAGAACTTCTAGATTTCAATTTTTTTTGCTTGAAACTCATTTTTGAGTAAAATCTGTGGGTTATAGCATTCAAAAAAATCATAATTTACTCTATTTTTCATTATTTTTGAGACCTTGCAGACCATGTTTAAGATTTCGTTAGGCGCTAATCGGGCGGCGAACGAGGGCCTACCAAGTAATCGGTTAATCGGATTTAAATCGGGGAGTAATCGGGGTTTTTTTTAGTGTTTATATCGATATATCTATATTTACTAAATACTTGACACTAAGTTAATAAATATTGTTTAGACTAGTAGTTCACATCATGTCAAAAGCACGTTCCATCCCTAATTCCAACCCTTCAGCGCCCACATTTGGTGTTTTCTTTATTTTCCCTTTAATGAAGTAACAAATTACCAAATTGTCCTCGTCTTCTTCCTCTTAGGTGCGACAACTGCAACCCTAATTTTGGCTGCTCTGTTTGTTCTTCCGCCATTTTGCAGATTTAACTCGTTTTTTTTGTGTATGTTTCAATCTAATATAATAGATCTACAAAGAAAAATTACTAATCTAACTGAAACACATACAAAAAATCAACTTTTTTTTGAAAATCCGGTTACTTCACCGATTTGATGAAATCGCCACGCCTCCTCACCGCCAAACGCCTAACCGGCGATTAAACGGCCGCCTAGCCCGTGTTTTTGAACATGACTTGCAGATTTCAAATTGTTTGGCTTGATACTCATTTTTGGTAATATTTGTGGATTATAACCTTCAAAAAATCACATTTCACTCTATTTTTTTATATATATTTTAGAACTTGTCGATTTTAAAATTTTTAGTAAAATATGTGGGTTATAGCCTTCAAAAATCATTTCACCACATTTTTTATTATTTTTGAGACCTTATAGATTTCAAATTTTTTGCTTTAAACTTATTTTTTTTGTAAAATATGTGGTTTATACCCTTCAGAAAATCACATTTCACTCTATTTTTGATTATTTTTTAGATCTTCTAGATTTCAAATTTTTTTGTTTGATACTCATTTTTTGGTAAAATCTTTGGGTTATAACCTTCAAAAAATCACAATTCACTATATTTTTCATAATTTTTTAGAACTTATAGATTTTAATTTTTTTGCTTGAAATTTTTTTTGGTAAAATCTCTGGGATATAAAATTCAAAAAATCATATTTCACTCTATTTTTGATTATTTTTAGAACTTCTAGATTTTAATTTTTTTTTATTGAAACTCATTTTTTGGTAAAATCTGTGGGTTATATAACTTTCAAAAAATTATATTTCACTACATTTTTCTTTATTTTTGAGAACATGTAGATTTCAATTTTTAGGCTTTAAACACATTTTTTGGTGAAATATGTGGGTTATAGCCTTCAGAAAATCACATTTCACTCCATTTTTGATTATTTTTTTGCTTGATACTCATTTTTTGGTAAAACCTGTGGGTTATAGCCTTAAAAAAATCACATCTCACTCTATTTTTCATTATTTTTGAATCTTGTATATCTCAATTTTTTGGCTTGAAACTCATCTATGAGTTATAACCTTCAAAAAATCATATTTCACTCCAGTTTTGATTATTTTAGTGAATTTCTAGATTTCAAATTTTTTTTCTTGAAACTCGTTATTTTGGTAAAATATGTGGGTTATAGCATTCAAAAAATCACAATTCACTACATTTTCATAATTTTTGAGAACTTGTATATTTTAATTTTTTGCTTGAAACAAATTTTTTGGTAAAATATGTGAGTTATAACTTTCAAAAAATTACATCTCACTCCATTTTTCATTATTTTTGAGATCTTGTATATCTCAATTTTTTTGGCTTGAAACTTGTTTAGACAAAATTTAACCGATTCGCACGTGGACAATTCTACTGAATAGTAGGAAAAGATCTCTTTATTGATCAATGGATTTGAGTTTATATCCGCTATAAATTACAAGGAATCAATAACGAAAACTAATCAAAGATGATCTTGTCGTCCATTGTTCGTTGGTCGTCAGTTGAAGCCATGGCTACATTCTCTGTTGCTGTTCTTGGTAAGCTGAGAGAATGTAGCTGTAGCGTTCTTAAGTTAATGTTTTTCGTCTCTCCCCTTTGCTCAAGGGTTTTCTCTATTTATAACGTTTCATTGACCGACCTAATCCCCTTAGGGTTAGGGGTGACGTGTCATCAGATAAACACTAACCCCCTTAGGGTTCGGAAGTTACATCGGTTCTCTTATTCGTAGGTTATTTTGGTTCCCTCATCTGTAGGTTACGCCGCCTATGTAGTATTTCTCTTAGGATTAGGAGTGGTGTCGTTGACCTAAATCCCATTGACCTCCAAGTGGGCTTGGTTCATAAACGTTACAGAGCACGTTACACGCATTACACGTCACTTGCATCAAGTGCGTCACTCACACTACGCGCGTCGCTTGCACCAAGCCCGTAACTTGTAACTAGCGCGTCAATCACGCCCGGCGCATCACTTACGACTAGCGCATCGCTTATTGATGAATTTATTTGTCCCAACAAAACTCATCTATGAGTTATAACCTTCAAAAAATCACATTTGACTCCATTTTTGATTATTTTTGAGAACTTCTAGATTTCAATTTTTTTTGCTTGAAACTCATTTTTTGGTAAAATCTGTGGGTTATATAACTTTCAAAAAATCACAACTCACTCCATTTTTTAGTATTTATATCTCAATTTTTTTGGCTTCAAACTCACTTATGAGTTATAACCTTCAAAAAATCACATTTCACTCTATTTTTAATTATTTTTGAGAACTTATAAATTTCAAATTTGTTTGCTTGAAACTCATTTTTTTAGTAAAATCTATTGGTTATATACCTTTCAAAAAATCACATTTAACTCCATTTTTCATTATTTTTGAGAACTTGTAGATTTCAAATTATTTGGCTTGATACTTATTTTTTGATAATACTTGTGGGTTATAGCATTCAAAAAATTACATTTCACTTCATTTTTTTTATATTTTAGAACTTGTAGATTTTTAATTTTTTGGTAAAATATGTGGGTTATTATAGCCTTCAAAAAAATATTTCACTATATTTTTCATTATTTTTGAGAAATTTTAGATTTCAATTTTTTGGCTTTAAACTCATTTTTTGGTAAAATATCTGGGTTATATAGCCTTCAGAAAATAACATTTCACTCCATATTTGAGATCTTCTAGATTTCAATTTTTTTTTATACTCATTTTTTGGTAAAATCTGTGGGTTATATATAGCATTAAAAATCACAATTCACTACATTTTTTCATAATTTTTGAGAACTTGTATATTTCAGTTTTTTTTTTGCTTGAAACATATTTTTTGGTAAAATATGTGGGTTATAACCTTCAGAAAATCATATTTCACTCTATTTTTGATTTTTTTTTAGATTTTCTAGATTTTAATTTTTTTTGGGTTATACTCATTTTTTGGTATATCCTTAAAAAAATCACATTTCACTTCATTTTTCATAATTACTGAGAACTTGTAGATTTTAATTTTTTTAGTAAAATCTGTGGGTAAGCCTTAAAAAAATCACATTTCACTACATTTTTCTTTATTTTTGAGAACATATCGATTTCAATTTTTTGGCTTTAAACTCATTTTTAGGTAAAAAAATGTGGGTTATAGCCTTCAGAAAATCAAATTTCACTCCATTTATAATTATTTTTTAGATTTTCTAGATTTCAAATTGTTTTGCTTGATACTCATTTTTGGTAAAATCTGTGGGTTATATAGCATTCAAAAAATCACAATTCACTATATTTTTTACAATTTTTGAGAACTTGTAGATTTCAATTTTTTTTGCTTGAAACTTATTTTTTGGTAAAATCTGTCGATTATAACTTTCAAAAAATCACATCTCACTCCATTTTTAATTATTTTTGAGAATTTCTATATTTCAATTTTTTTGGCTTTAAACTCATTTTTTGGTAAAATATCTGGGTTATAGCCTTCAGAAAATAACATTTCACTCCATATTTGAGATCTTCTAGATTTCAAATTTTTTTTTTTGATACTCATTTTTTGATAAAATCTGTGGGTTATATATAGTATTCAAAAAATTACAATTCACTACATTTTTCATAATTTTTGAAAACTTGTAGATTTCAATTTTTTTTTTGCTTGAAACGTATTTTTTGGTAAAATATGTGGGTTATAACCTTCAGAAAATCACGTTTCACTCTATTTTTGATTAGTTTTGAGATTTTCCAGATTTCAAATTTTTTTGGTTTATACTCATTTTTTGGTATATCCTTCAAAAAATCACATTTCACTTCATTTTTCATAATTATTGAGAATTTGTAGATTTCAATTTTTTTTTGGTAAAATCTGTGGGTAAGCCTTAAAAAAATCACATTTCACTACATTTTTCTTTATTTTTGAGAACATGTCGATTTCAATTTTTTGGCTTTAAACTCATTTTTTTGGTAAAAAATGTGGGTTATAGCCTTGAGAAAATCAAATTTCACTCCATTTATGATTATTTTTTAGATCTTCTAGATTTCAAATTGCTTGATACTCATTTTTTGGTAAAATCTGTAGGTTATACCATTCAAAAAATCACAATTCACTATATTTTTAATAATTTTTGAGAACTTGTAGATTTCAATTTTTTTTTGCTTTAAACTTATTTTTTGAGAAAATCTGTGGGTTATAACTTTCAAAAAATCACATCTCACTTTATTTTTAATTATTTTTGAGATCTTGTATATCTCAGTTTTTTTGGCTTGAAACTCATCTATGAGTTATAACCTTCAAAAAATCACATTTCACTCGATTTTTGATTATTTTTTAGAACTTCTAGATTTCAAATTTTTTTGCTTGACACTCATTTTTTTAGTAAAATCTATTGGTTATATAGCCTTAAAAATCACATTTAACTCCATTTTTCATTATTTTTGAGAACTTGTAGATTTCAAATTGTTTGGCTTGATACTCTATTTTTGGTAATACTTGTGGGTTATAGCATTCAAAAAATAACATTTCACTTTATTTTTATTATATTTTAGAACTTGTAGAATTTTAATTTTTTGGTAAAATATGTGGGTTTATAGCCTTCAAAAAAACAATTCACTATATTTTTTTATTATTTTTGAGAACTTGCAGATTTCAATTTTTTTGCTTTAAACTCATTTTTTGGTAAAATATATGGGTTATAACATTCAGAAAATCACATTTCACTCCATATTTGAGATCTTCTAGATTTCAAAAAAAAAATTCTTGATACTCATTTTTGGTAAAATCTGTGGGTTATATCATTCAAAAAATCACAATTCACTACATTTTTCATAATTTTTTAGAACCTGTAGATTTCAATTTTTTTGTTGCTTGAAACTCATTTTTTGGTAAAATATATGGGTTATAACCTTCAGAAAATCACATTTGACTATATTTTTGATTATTTTTTAGATCTTCAAGATTTCAATTTTTTTTGCTTGATACTCATTTTTTGGTGAAATTTGTGGGTTTATAGCCTTCAAAAATCTCATTTTATTTCATTTTTCATAATTATTGAGAACTTGGTCATTTCAATTTTTTTGGTAAAATCTGTGGGTAATAGCCTTAAAAAATTCACATTTCACTATATTTTATTTTTTATTTTTTAGAACATGTAGATTTCAATTTTTTGGCTTTAAACTCATTATTTGGTAAAATATGTGAGTTTGTTGGATTCTCACATTCGGACCCCTTTACGGTCAGTTCTCTTATCTCTTTGTGTCTCTCTCTTGTTATGTTTCAGTTTTTGTGTTTAGAGAGAACAATAGAAACGTTTTTCTTTTAATGTGTACATTGATAATGATTTTGATACTTTTCTTACAACACAATACAAACATACTTATACTACTTTAACTTGCAACACAATTGCACTTAGACCTTAGACCATACTTCTAGGTTCTAACTAGACTCTCTTACACAAGCAACACACTAACAACTCTTAACTATTCTTACACACTTACTTTAAACTCTAACAACTCCAATAGTTCACTTAGACATAGATATTTGCTTATTAAGCCTAACTCATCTGCAGCCCATTATCTCTCTTTATTACAAAACAGCTTGGCCCAACTGACTTCTTCTTCCTTTTTGACTTCCTTTGGCGTTGACTCTTTGTCAGGACAACTTCAGCTTCTCCTCGTTCTTCTTTTGGTTCTTCTTGAATCTTCATCTTCTTATCATCACTGATTCTTCTTCTTTGTTGCAGGATTTAATAAAGGATTCAATCTCCAATAGGGTTATAGCTTTCAGAAAATCACATTTTACTCCATTTATGATTATTTTTTAGATCTTATTTCAAATTTCTTTTGCTTTGATACTCATTTTTTGGTAAAATTTGTGGGTTATATCCTTCAAAAAATCACAATTCACTACATTTTTTCATAATTTTTGGGAACTTGTAGATTTCAATTTTTTTGCTTGAAACTCATTTTTTGGTAAAATTTGTGGGTTATAACTTTCAAAAAATCACATCTCACTCCATTTTTTTATTGTTTTTGAGATCTTGTATATCTCAATTTTTTTTGCCTTGAAACTCATCTATGAGTTATAATCTTAAAAAAATCATATTTCACTCCATTTTTTTATTATTTTTGAGAACTTCTAGTTTTCAAATTTTTTTGTTTGAAACTCATTTTTGGTAAAATATGTGGGTTATAGCTAGGGATGTCAAAATGGTTTGATTGGGTTGACCCAACCCATTAACCCATTGAGTTTAGAGTTAAATGAGTAATGGGTTGATCCAACCCATTACCCATTTAATTTTATGGGTTAATGGTTAAATGGATCAACCCATTTAAATAAATGAATTAATTAATTTAATTTAATTTAATTAATTTAATTTAATTTAATTAATTTAATTAATTTAATTAATTTAATTAATTTAATTAATTTAATTAATTTAATTAATTTAATTAATTTAATTAATTTAATTAATTTAATTAATTTAATTAATTTAATTAATTTAATTAATTTAATTAATTTAATTAATTTAATTAATTTAATTAATTTAATTAATTTAATTAATTTAATTAATTAATTTAATTAATTACCATAAATTTAACTAATAAAAAATGATAATCATCATCATCATCATCATCATCATCATCATCATCGTCATCATCATCATCATCGTCATCATCATCATCATCATCATTATCATCATCACCATCACCATCACCATCATCATCATCATCATCACCATCATCATCATCATCATCATCATCATCATCTTCATCATCATCATCATCATCACCTTCATCATCATCATCATCATCACCATCATCATTATCATCATCACCATCAAAATCATCACTACCATCATCATCATCATCGTCATCATCATCATCATCATCATTATCATCATCACCATCATCATTATCATCATCACCATCACTACCATCATCATCATCATCATCATCATCATCGTCATCATCATCATCATCATCATCATCATCATCACCATCATCATTATCATCATCACCATCAACATCATCACTACCATCATCATCATCACTACCATAATGGGAAAATTACGGATCCGTTTTTTGGCGGGAAAATTACGGATCCATTTTGGCGGGAAAATTACGGATCCGTTTTTTGGCGGGAAAATTACGGATCCGTTTTTTGGCGGGAAAATTACGGATCTGTTTTTTGGCGGGAAAATTACGGATCCATTTTTTGGCAGAAAAATTACGGATCCGTTTTTTGGCGGAAAAATTACGGATTCGTTTTTGGCGGAAAAATTACGGATCCGTTTTTTTTGGCGGGAAAATTACGGATCCATTTTTGGGGGGGGGGAAATTTCATATTTTCATTTGGCGGGAAAATTATTGATTTACATTTTTGGTGGGAAAATTATTGATTTGTATTTTTGGTGGGAAAATTGAGAGATGGTTAAAATTGGTTTGGTTCAATTGAATTAAATTAGATTGAAAATTGGTTAACTTATTTAAATGGTTTCTAAATGGTTAAAATTAATGGTTAAATGGGTAACTCATCAACTCATCATAACCCAACCCATTCAACTCATTTAACCATTTACCCATTAACTCATTTGACCCATTAACCCATTAGGATCAAAATTTTCAACCTATTAGGGTTGGTGGGTTGAGATGGGTTGGATAAAAACCATTACCCATTACCCATTTTGACACCCCTAGTTATAGCCTTCCAAAAATCACATTTTACTGTATTTTTCATTATTTTTAAAAACTTGTAAAATTCAAATTGTTTGGCTTGATACTCATTTTTTGGTAATATTTTTGGAATATAGGCTTCAAAAAATCACATTTCACTCCATTTTTTTTATATTTTAGAACTTGTAGATTTTAAATTTTTTGGTAAAATATGTGGGTTATTATAGCCTTCATAAAATCATTTCACTACATTTTTCATTATTTTTGAGAACTTGTAGATTTTAATTTTTTGGCTTTAAACTCATTTTTTGGTAAAATATGTGGGTTATAATCTTCAGAAAATCACATTTCACTCCATTTTTTAGATCTTCTAGATGTCAAATTTTTTTTCTTGATACTTATTTTTTGGTAAAATCTGTGGGTTATATCATTAAAAAAAATCACAATTCACTACATTTTTCATAATATTTTAGAACTTGTAGATTTCAATTTTTGTTTGCTTAAAACTCATTTTTTGGTAAAATATGTGGATTATAACCTTTAGAAAATCACATTTCATTCTATTTTTGATTATTTTTGAGATCTTCTAGATTTCAAATTTTTTTGCTTGATATTCATTTTTTGGTAAAATCTGTGGGTTTATATCCTTCAAAAAATCACATTTCACTTCATTTTTCATAATTATTGAGAACTTGTAAATTTCAATTTTTTTGGTAAAATATTTGGGTAATAGCCTTAAACAATCACATTTCACTACATTTTTCTTTCTTTTTGAGAACACGTAGATTTCAATTTTTAGGCTTTAAACTCATTTTTTGGTAGAATATGTGGGTTATACCCTTTAGAAAATCACATTTCACTCCATTTATGATTATTTTTAGATCTTCTAGATTTCAATTTTTTTTTGCTTGATACTAATTTTTTGGTAAAATTTGTGGGTTATAAGCCTTAAAAAATCACAATTCACTACATTTTTCATAATTTTTGAGAACTTGTAGATTTCAATTTTTTTGCTTGAAACACATTTTTTGGTAAAATCTGTGTGTTATAACTTTCAAAAAATCACATCTCACTCTATTTTTCATTATTTTTGAGATCTTGTATATCTCAATTTTTTTTTTCTTGAAACTCATCTATGAGTTATAACTTTCAAAAAATCACATTTCACTCTATTTTTGAGAACTTCTAGATTTCAAATTTTTTTGGTTAAAAAATGAATGATTAACTTTCATAGTATTTTAACTTTTAAAGAATGCACTGATTTTATTAAATTGAGGTTAGAACTTACAGTTTAGTTTTGTTTGTTAAACATTCATTTGTTAATTGAAAATTATTTAAAACTAACATGCTCAGTTAAATAAAATATAAATTAAACCAAAATAATTAAAATAAAATATAGAAATCGTAACTAATAAAAATACACTATCCGATGGCACCAAATCATACTATTCCTAGTTTTAATTTCATTTAAATATTTTCATATACCTAATTCACTCATTTATTAATTTTTCATAATTATTAAAAAGAATTGTAATAAGTTTTTTGAGACTTTGCTCGGCCTAAGAGTATTGTGAAAATGTCCTCACCAAAAAAAATAAAGAGTATTGTGAAAATGTTAGAATTTATTCACCGGGTGACCATAGGAATAAAGAATGAATGATAGTGTCTTTCACAATATCACAGATGAAATAGTTGTAGTCCTCATTTTTTTTTTTTTTGTTAAAAGTAGTTCTCATTTATTCTCCCTCTGTATCAAAAAATTGATTTTTTAAGGTTTTCACCAAAATTAAGAAAATTAATAAATATTTTTGAAAATTAGTAAAAAGTTAATCCCAAATTGCTTTTTACTATATTTATATTTTTTTAATAACTATAATTACACTACATATTGAAAATATTAAGTAATTAATTGATTTTGAAAATATAAATACATTAAATTTATTAGAGAAAATCAATGTGTTTGATACAAGAATAAAACCTCAGAAAATCAAAGTTGTGATATAGAGAGAATATTAGTTACTGAAGTCTATATCATCTTTAATCTGACAGGAAAAAAAAAAAAAAAGAGCTTATATTTAAATTTGACAGTCATATAAAGTTGAAAGCTAGTAATAGTTCTTGTCTTTCAATTTGAATCTTTCACCCTTTCGACTGGTATAAATTAAGCATCCAACCATATACGTGAACCAGTCGAAAAGCGTAATTAATAAACTATCGGGTAATTATTCTAGGATAGCATTTTCTCCAAGGTTACGAACTGCAATTATTACTCTTAATAAGTCGCATAATTAAGTTGGTATTAATTGAAAAGTCGGGATTAGGGTTAATGGAGGACACGTAGAAAGAGCATAACTCCAACACTAAGCTTACTAGGATTCATGTGTAGCATTAATCACAAAATATCTCCATTACCAACTGTTTCGGTTAAAATCCGTTTAGTGCCTTTTAATTCTACATCAAACCATAATTACATGTTCCTTTTTTTAAAAATACTTATGGGGTTGGCGACTAATCATTTGCAATCTCCACTGCGTTTCCTATGTTCCAGCGAGCTGAAGAGCCAAACAATTTGAACCCCAAAAGAAATCTATATTGATAATGTGGTTCATGTGTTTTATACTATATTAGATCCCTTACATTTTTGGTTATTTAAAGAATTTAATTCATAGAGTGAGGTTAAATTGAATTGAATTTAATTACACTGAGGCGTCATTTTTAAATATTTTTATAGTTCTTAAACTTTGGTTTGTGTTTTAGTTTATCAAAAGTTCAAAACTGTTGTCATTGTTGTAATGACCGTTAGTGTGTGTCGGTGTTGTAAAACTGTAGGACTGAAGTGGTTGCTCATGCTGAATTTAGCTCTAAATATGCTAAGCTTGTTATTTCAAACAAATATGCTACATATATCGTTTATCTTATGCTTTTGTTTGATACATATACTTATATCTTTTTTTTTAAATGAAAAGTACTTATATTTATTAATTTTTTTTTTTAAGGAAAGTAAGTTTAAAAGATTGGTGACTTTTG
Organism: Barbarea vulgaris; assembly: GCA_963667165.1. Classification (NCBI taxonomy): domain Eukaryota; kingdom Viridiplantae; phylum Streptophyta; class Magnoliopsida; order Brassicales; family Brassicaceae; genus Barbarea; species Barbarea vulgaris. The sequence continues at coordinate 26,641,381 of OY763892.1, forward strand.
GACGATGTCAAGAGTTACCTAAGGCATTCTCCTTTTAAATCATTCATACATAATTCCATTATTGTATTTGTATGAAGACAGTGGCTTCTTTTGTTATTTAAAATAGATTTTTATTTATTTGTTTTTTTGGCAAATGTAGCCCAATAGATGTGACGAAGTCATGGATACAATGACGTTGATTTCTTAACATCGAATAGGGATTTGCTCTAAAGAACACGAACCACTCTAGCAAATCGAATATGTCATAATCTATTAGTGGTTTTCGTTAGCTCTTTTACACTAAAGCATCAAGAATCTGAAGTCATCAAATCAACATCAGTGTTTGTGAAATTTCTTTCATTATAAGAGTTTTGTGACATTTGAAACTGATGTTTTAATTAGGATATTGGTTTTCATGTGTATTTTTTCAAAGAGTACAGAAATAAACTACAATATTTAGGAAATTGTTTCAGAAACAACTTTAAAAATTAACAAAAGAGTAAGAATATCTTCTTTTAACAATTAGTGTAGATAATTAGGAAATTAATAATCAATTAGTGTATATAGTGATTTTACTAATTTTGTACAAAATAGCCTAGTAATAGATTTTAAGTAAAAGTGTGACAATATGTAATACCCCTTCATACATTTGCAATACTCCTGCTCCTTTCTCTCTATTAATTAAAACATGATTTATATTCAACTGAATTTGATTGGCATGAGTACTTCAGAAGAAATAAAAACATTTTTAAGAGAAATAAAACATTAATCGTACTTTGTACATAAAATTGGAAACATTCATTTTGTATTACACAAAATGTTAAAAAGTATTTAAGACATATTTTGTCAACATATATTGGATTTATTTAACATCCAAGAAAGTAAGATAGTTATATAAATAAATCAATTAAATCATGCAACAGACATATATATTTAAGCTCGTTTTAAGGTGAGTAACATTTCCCAATGATTGGCCATACTTTACACTCAAATTAACAAATAACAACTTGTAAGTTGCACATATTATCACTATAGTTTTCAATTATGATCCAATATTATAAGAAAAGTAAAAGTAGGTTACCAATAGACATTATTCATTTTTCCCAAGCATTATTGTAAGTACTTTAATTTATATTTGAGGGTAGGAATTAATATATGTCTTAATATTAAATGCACGATTAGTTAAGGTTGTAGTTGGAGTTTTATGGTAATTAATCATAGATTTATGTAGTATGTTTGGATTCTAAGTTGTAGCTTCATATTATGAAAAACTTAAATCTAAAACACTAAAATTGCTGCTTCCGGAAACCTAAAACATAAGTAAACAATATATAATAATATAGGGACTATGAGTATTTTTGTAGGAGTTAGCTATAGTACTCAAAACTCTTTCATGAAAAATTGGTATTCTTATTTGAAAAAAAATAATAATCAGAGAGATAATAATACGAGGAAAACTTTTTCAATTTTTTTTTTTGGGTAATTATAAAAAATAGCATCAGAAGAAACCAAAATTAGTTCTCTCACCAATTTTCTCTCTCCTGCTACTGTTTATGTACTGTTACGAATGAAAATTTTCATTATAGCCCTATACAAATTAATGGTTAAGTATTCGGTTACCTGTCAAAAATATTTAGATTGTTATTGGTAATAACTGTAACGGTAATTATTTTATTAACATGATAAAAAAATATTATATCATCTAAGTTATTGTTTATCGTGATATAAAATATATTCTAAACATATTGATGTATTAATCCGATGAGTAATAGATACAAATTTTATGGATAATTTATTTGTTAACAGTGTAACTATGTTTAGCAGTATATCATAATATATATCATGGTAACATATACATTACCGATAAATCTTTATCCATCATTTATCGAATAAATACATTACTATGTTCATAACATATTTTTTATCACCATAAATAATAACTTAGATGTTAATACATATATGTTAGATGATATAATATTTTTTTATCATGTTAACAAAATAATTACCGTTGCAATTATTACCGATAACAATCTAAATATTTTTGATAGATAAATAAATATGTATCCGTTAACACTGCGATAAGGGCAATTTCGTGCGAAAATTACTTTTAATGTGAGAGAACTAATTAAAAGATAACTAATGCTAACACATGAATTTTTTGGTCTTTTGATGATATAAATTTCGTTGACCCTTTTTTTTTTTGATAAGAATGTAAATATTTCATTTAACATGAAAAGATTAGGAGTTACAGAAGTAGATCTTACAGTTGGTCCCATGCCAAAAAAGAATAAAAAACATGGAAGCAAATAAACATTCAGTCCATTGACATCGATAAAGCATGAAGCTTATGGAGTCAATAAAGTGATAAACGATTTTGAAGATTATCCAAAAATGCCACATAAGAGAAGGAGATTAGTATGACAAACGACGATGATTGATTCATCGAAAACCAAACAAACAGAAGCTCTTTCACATGAAGCCCGAGAAGATTGAGCCGTCAACGGCTAGTAACAAGAAACGCAAACTCAATCTACCAAGCTCTTTCCCCGAGGTCGGCTAGCACGTGAGAGCGAAACTATGAAACTTACCATGAGCTAACTCAGAGCGGAACCACACAAACTAGAAGAAGACAAACGTCAGCTCACTCTACCAAGCTCTTTCCCCGAGATCGGCTAGCACAGAGCAAAATAAAGCAAATCAGAACGACGATTAACATCCGCAAGGTTTTACTAGATCCTCCAAAAACCTAGTTAGCTATTATTAACTAACTAAGTATTATTAACTAAAAGATATGTTAATTAATGAATATGTATGTCTCATAATCTTCTTCATCTCATATCGGATTCGAATTCGATTGGGAGTTTCCTTCCACACAACATTTGGTCAAGAGTCAAGACCAAAATCAAAATGATATTCATAAAGATAGTAGTATTATTTAGGTTTAATTTCCGCGAACCTTAATTGAAAACTTTTAACAACTTGACCGCATGCGAAATACATTGACAATAATATTCCTGCTTTATTGTTGCTTTTAAACAATATTCATCAAAATGAAAAGCTTCCAGCTTTCTATATCTCCTTTCCTCCTCTTCGTTTCTTTATCGTCAACATGCTGAAAATGATTGAACTGGAATTTATTTAATTTTTGTCCTATGTACATTTTGTTTTCCGTTTTTTTTTTTTAACAAAAACACAAAACATTTTATGGTATTTTCATTTCTGTAATTCTTAAACAGTTCAAAACTGTATCAACAATGTAGGATGATATCTTAATATTTTCGGTTGATTTTAAAATCTACATTTTTCATATAATAATATGGTAAACTAATCTTTTGTTTGCACCATATTTGGTGGGAACTTTGAAGGGCAATGCTTTTTCTTGTGATTTATACATATATTTATTATATATTTTTTGGCGACAAAGATTCCCACCATGTAAAGGAGCTTGGTGTCTCATCAAGTGTCTCCGAAAAAGTTATTGTAAATATTTTAATATAAAAATATATAAATTTCGAAGCTCAGTATTTCCACTCTGTATAATTAAGAAAAATGTCAATATTGCAAATATTTTTTATGTTAAAAAAATGGGAAATGGCTCAATTAGTTAAATACATAAACTCAAGGGACAGTTGTTAAAATGGTCTGTATACAAAAGATTCAGGTTTAATTGTATAGATTATAAATATAGGTTCCAAATAGAGATAACAGACAGACAGGGTCGGTTTTGAGATAGAGGGGACCCTAAACAAATAAAAAAATGGAAGCCCATATAATATAAAAAATATATATATTAATTTTATTTATTCTTATTTATAGGAATTCTAAAAAAGCTTTTAACTATTTTTAAACAAAATATTTTAGTGTATAAATATAATTTTAATTTTTTTGAAATAATATATCATAAATTTTGATTGCTATCCTTTTTAAAATCTAAAAATAATCCTCAAAACATATAAAACAAAAAAAATTCCAAAATGGGGGTCACACAAAAATGGTTTTGTGTGACAGATAGAAAGTAGAAACCACATCAGGAAACCATGGCATGGCAGGACCTATCGTGACCGTTGAAATAATCCATGTGCCATGATGATTGTTTGTTTCGATCCCATCATATGCTGAGAGTTTGGAGATAGGATTGCAGTTGGCAGTCTTCTATAATTGAGGTCATGTTCTCAAAGGAACAAGAGATCCAGAATAAATATTTTCTTACTAATTTAGTAAATAAAAAAAACCCAGTAAATTAGTTTTAAATTGGGAAATTGCACTCAGTCTTTATAATTCACTAATCCTTTTTTAAATAAACTGAACTGTACTTGGAATTTAATGCTGTCTGGTGTTTTTTTTTTTGTCATCTGTTTTTTTATTGATAATATAAGGAAGGATACATAGTTGAAATACAGATGCCGGAGGAAACATAAATATCCCCGGAGCCTAAAAACCCAAACAAAAGAAACGAAAGCTCTAAGTCACAGATGAACTAATTAGAACCATAATACAAACCACAATAACGAAACAAAAGTCAAAAACTTAAAAGAAACTCCAAGAAAAACGAGCTTGCCAAGAATACTCTCACACCAATGTAAGCCAAAACTAGTCGCAAAGGACAACTTGCGTCCATCTTGCAGTCAACGAAGCCTCCTATTGTGAAGCCAAGGTACCTCTCAAATCGAATGAACCTAGACTTCTATTCCAAAAAGAGAGACACGGGACACAGAGACCAAATCCCATGAGACTTTCGGAGAACGGCGAAGTCGCATACTACGACATGTAAACGTCTTGATAGAAGACATGAACTGACCAGACCTCGATCAGGTCTTGAGTGTAGAGACAAGGAGCGCAACAGATCTCAAACCAGATAAACACTAAACTCGGAGGAGAAAAGCACTCAATCGAACCGGAGAGATCGCAATAAGGCTCATCAAAGAGGCAAAAGCAAAGTCAGCACAACACGAAAACAAAGGAGCTCTAGAAAGCTAAGGCCAAAGCTTCGGGCTATCAGTAAGAGCAAGGAGAGCGAGGCAGCCAAACTATAATCCCGGATTACCGTCGAACCAAAACCTAAACTGACCTACACACCCACTTACACAACCTAAACCAGCGATTTGTACCCACCTAAACCACAAACACAAGACCAAAAGACAAACACTATCATAGACAGAATATTACGAAAGTCTGATGTTATCGGAGAGGAGGCAAGAACATCTCAGCCGCAGGAGAGACCAACAACGCAACTATCAACATCGAAATTCAGAAGCTAAGTAGCCCAGATCTGAAACTACCAACCTCAAAACCACCGACAAGACATGACAGATTGCGGCGCAGCAGCACAAGCCAAAAGGAGACGAAACTCAGGGAAAATCTTACCGAAACCGGAGGAGATACAAACCTAAGGTCGCTCTGAAACTTTCGAAACCAGATCCGCCAAAGAGAGGTTGTAAATGGGTCGACAACAAAACAAAACGGAGGAAACAAACAAAAGCTAACCCTCTCACGACTCCGGCGAGAAGCGCCGGTGGTCGGAGATGTCAGAAATCAAGGTTGAGTCTTGAGGGCGGTTAGGGCGAACAGAGGTTCAACTAGTATGTCGGAGAGGTTTTTTTTTGTTCGAGAGAGAGAGGATGCTGTTTGGTGTTTCTTCAGTGTTTTTTTTTCTTTTTCTTTTTTTATTTGGTGGTTCTTGTCTGACTCGTTAGTTACATATTGATATCGTATCTAAAAATGATGAGACAAACGAGTGATAGTAAACTGACAGGATTATGTTATAGATGTCTCATGTACACAACATTTTTCATGCTATATTTTTTATTATAAATTTTTAAAAGTAAATAAACTAACTCGACTGAATTCACCAAATTCTAACAAAAAATATAATCGACTTGGATGAATAAAATCGAGTAAGAAGAAAGAGTTGGGGTTGATGCTCTTTTATGAAGTTCTTCTATTTGACGCCTTAGTTTATCATACCACTATAACTGCTATCTTTCAATGGTAAGAACATTCATATTTTTTGTAGTGAACAAGACCTATAATAAGATATGTTCTAGGTTTGTTGGACGTAAACCATGATTAATTTAATGGAAATGATGTTTAGATATTTATATGTTAGCTATTTTTTATACCTATTTGACAAAAAAAAAAAAAAAAAAGCTATAGTTACAAATACATTTGCTTAATTAAAGTATGTGGCTATACATATAACCAATCGTAATTGGAGTAGTAAGCAAAGGTTTTCCAAAAATTGTTTTCGGATGAAATGGATAGTGCTCTATGTTTGTGTAAGATAGTTCACGTGGTGGGTGGAGACAATTTTGATTCGTTGCACGTGAATAGTCGGTTCCAAAACCTGGCTTAGACCTAAAAGATTATGTACGATATATCTATTATCATCATCATCATATATATACGTATGTAGTGATAGTGTTTTTTTTTTCAATAATATAATGATAGTTTGTCTTTCTTGCTGCAGAGTTTGTAGCTGCATTTTATGTGGTATAATACATCGTGCATCTCATGTAAGTAGAGGTCCATGAAGTTTATAATAAGAAATTACTATACTTCTATTTAATTTATGCAATATCCACATACGTGAACATGCGGAATTTCTCCTATACTTCTATTTAATTTATGCAACATGTACGTTTCCCGGAAAGATATGTTACTCGCCATATTCACCGCAGAATTTTATATGAAATCAGTATGGTCATGAATGTTTGCAAGTTTTAAATTAGTTTTTGGATTATAGTTTTTGGTTTTTGGTTTTTAGATTATAGATTACGGTTTTTAGATTTGTATTAAAAAAAATTAAACATTAAAAATACAAACAAATAAGTCAAATAAGTCAAATCAAGCTAAAAAATAAAAAACTACTAAAACATAGATTTTCGAATTTCTTTGAAAATTGACAAAAACTATCATTAAAATCTGAATTCTCTATTAAAAATATATATATATATTTTTTTTTCATAATTATGATTGACTATAAAGTAGATTTTATGAAAAACTAAAACCAAAAACAACTTCAAAATCTATAACCATTCATTATCTATATCTGTTTTCACTAGGAAATATATAAACGAAGTGATCTACATCACCATCAAAATCTTTTACAATATTAGTTGTAAATGACTGAGAGTAAAAAAAAAGAATTGGGGAAAAGTGATAAAAAAAAAAATATTAAAAGAAAGTAGTGAGTGTCAATATTTAGACGTTAAAAGTAAAATTATCAACCACAAAATTATTCGCGAAATTTAGGGCTGGACATTCGGGTACCTGTTCAGATTTGGATCGGATATTTTAAATGTTCAGATTTTCGGGTTTAGAGATATAATATACGATAGGGTATTTTATAAAATCGAATTGGGTTCGGGTATTTTATTTTCAAGTTTGGATATTTTTGGGTATATCCGAAATCCAAACTAATAATTGAATATCCAATGATTTTAGGTGTTTTGTCATCCGAACTTAAAAAAAAACTCGAAATAAATTCGAATTAATTCAAAATAGCTGTTAAAGTTTTCCAGTTTGAGTAATTAGGAATTAAATTTTGCATCGATTTCAGAAAATGAAAGTCTAACTGGTTCTAACAAGTCTCGAATCGCCAAAAAGAAAAAGAAAGAGGAATTAGGAATTTAGGATTATGACTTATAGTGTGGTCTTATATACTTTTGAGGGGTTCGAGTTACTTCGCGTGTTTCAAGTATTACCGATCGGATACGGATATCCGATTCTTAAAAAATTGACATCTGATCAGATATTATAGTACAGTCGTACCCGAACCAAACCGCCTACTTCGAATTGGGTTCGGGTTCAGGTATCGGGTACATGCATGCTACCCGGCCTTTATCGTTCATCACTTCATTTTGTTGCAACTTGTGTGTATTGCATATAGTAAAAGACTAAAAATCCGCTGATTAGTCGTAAACAATAGATCATCGGCCGTTAAGTTTATAAACGAGTCTTAATTAAATATAGGTCTTGAGTGACAAAAAAAAGAAAGAAGATTAAATATAGGTCAGTGGACCAGATTAAAAGACAAACAAACAAAAAGATTATTTGATCAAATTGGAGGGGACCACGTGGCGCTTGATGGGAACGCTCCAACGCCAAATAACCAAAAGATATCCAAAGCAAGCCACCTATGGGACCCACAGGTACACGTGGACATTATAGTGGGACTCGCACTCGATGGTTTCGACTCGTACATACACACAACAATATCTGATTTTCATTTGTTTAATTTTAAATATTGTCTTTTTAATATTGTCTTTTTAATCTTTTTTAAAAATATTGTCTTTTTAATCTTTTTAAAAAATTTCTTTCAACTATAAAATCGGTACATCCCCTTAGTTAAAATCAGTCTCATTTCAAGTTTTGATTTATATCCAAAAAAAAAATGGGTAAATTTTGTTTCTTGCCAATGGACTAAGAGATCAATATGTATATATACACAAATCTTTTTTTTTTAAACAAGTACCATTTTATATATATAACAAGTATACCATTATATACACAAAATCTACATCTTACTGATATGTTATCTTCTGTGTTCTAATCTTATATTCTTCAGTTAGATTCATCGAAGAGAACATTACTATAATGTTGGAGACAAAGATCATCTCAAACCCGGAGGTTTTATATGCCGGAGAAGACGACGGAGATAAGTCGCCGGCGACGAAAGATCTTGAGATCAATGAGGGAGGAGGAGGATTGATAAGATCATGGGTTGATTCCATGAGAGCTTGTTCTCCTACTCATCCTAAATCCTTCAATAGCCAATCTTCTTGGATCGTAATGTCTTCTTAATTACTTCACTTTTTTTTTTTAATATTCTTTTTAATTTTATTAAACGAGAGAATTGCGAATTTGCAGAAAGATCATCCATCAGCTTTGAACATGTTCGAAGACATACTTCTTGAATCTGAAGGAAAACAAATAGTTATGTTTCTTGATTATGATGGTACTCTTTCTCCCATTGTTGATGATCCTGATCGAGCTTTCATGTCCAAGAAGGTAGGTTTTCAAATTTTAGAATTCTAATATAGAATAAATATTCGTGTTCTAGTTTATTAAAAGATCAATTAAGTCGATACACATAATGTGATTTTTTTTTTTACAAAATTGTGCAAGTTAGGTAATTAAATTTTTTGATTGACTGATAATAATTACATGGTATACATATATAGATAGTGTTGTACGGTTAATACTGTGTGGAATCAGAAAAGGAGAAAAAAAGAAAACAGATAAATAATTATGATTTTTAGCAAAATAGTAAAATACACCTAACTGGGGTATTATATCTCTACTGTTATTATAAGAATTTTTGTTAATATGTTATTTAGAAAAAAAATATCACTAATTTTTGTGTATCTAATAAAAAAATCTACAATCATTACCTAATTTAATTAAAAATGTCCATGGTCATTTAGTGCAATTAGTCTTTACTTCCCCGTTTTAAATTATATAGTTATCGTTTTAGGAGTTAAATTTTGTTTCAAATTAGTTATCGTTTTAGGTTTTCAATGCATATGTTTGGTAAAATTTCCAAATTTGTTCATATTATTTTAATATTTTGACCAACAAAATTAAATTAAATATAAATTAATTAAGAATAAAATAAAAAAATTAATTATTTTTTAATCTATTTAAAACAACATAAAATGATAATTATTATGAAACGGAAAGATTATTAAATAACCTTTGTGATTTAATATTTTGTTCAGATGCGAAATACTGTGAGGAAACTGGCAAAGGGTTTTCCGACGGCCATAGTTAGTGGGAGATGCAGAGAGAAGGTATTATACATTTCTTTACTTTCATTGTTAATTCATGATTTGTTATTGTATATATTTATTTATTTGTTAAGGATCTACTACATATTCATTTAATCTTTACTTTATTAAATTATGTTATAGGTTTATAGTTTTGTGAAATTAACTGAGTTGTACTATGCTGGAAGTCATGGCATGGACATCAAAGGACCAGAGAAAGGATCTAAATGCAATAAAGTATGAATATTTGATCTACTATATAAACCAAATTTATTATTTTTCTCAATGTTTTTTTTTTTACTCATTTCTTAAACAAAATCCAGAAAAACCAATCTCTTCTTTGTCAACCTGCGACAGAGTTCCTCCCGGTGATCAACGAGGTCACATTCTACCCTAATTAATCAACAATGATTTTTCTTTTACTTATGTTAATATTAATAAAATATATTTTTTTCTTATTTTTATTTTATTTTCTATAGGTTTATGAAAAACTAGTCGAGAAAACTAAATCGATTCCAGGAGCCAAAGTTGAGAACAACAAATTTTGTGCGTCTGTTCATTTTCGATGCGTAGAAGAAAATGTATGGAATATTTGTTAATATCAAATTAATTTATATAATTTTAAAATTAATCAACCAACTAATATATAAATTTACAGAAATGGAGTGACTTGGCCCATCAAGTTCGATCAGTATTGAAGAACTACCCCAAGCTCATGCTTACCCAAGGAAGAAAAGTAACAATTTTATAGAAAAAATGATAATTTTAAGTAGTTCATATCTCAACTAAGATTTTGTTTTTCTTTTAATCATAATTATTTACTTTTTAGGTCTGGTTTGATTTCAGGTGTTGGAGATTCGTCCAATCATTAAATGGGATAAAGGCAAAGCACTCGAGTTCTTGTTAGAATCACTCGGTAAAACTTTATTATACCTAATTATTGATTTATTGTTCATAATAAAATATTATAGAATGGTGGAGTATATGAAATTATTTGTGGTTTAAAATTAGAAATTTACCGATGGTCTAGTGGTAACACAAGGGAGTTGATTTCCCTGTCCTTTAGATTTAAATCTCTATCGGTACAAAAAAAAATATTTTTTAAATAGAAATTGACTAAAAACTTGCTTCGCATACTAAAAGAGATTATATGCCAAATGTCTGGAAGTCTCGCGATTTATCAATATATATATATTTAAATTTAACTAATTTTCACTAATTGATATAATCATTTGACACATGCGTAGGATATGATAATTGTACGGATGTTTTTCCTATATATATTGGAGATGATCGGACCGACGAAGATGCCTTTAAGGTATATACATATTCTTATTTGCATATTTATCGATAATTAACATTATTAGAAGGTGTTTAGATGATATTAAGTTTAAAGTGACATTGTAACAGATACTGAGAGATAAAAGACAAGGTCTTGGGATTCTTGTATCCAAGTACGCAAAGGAGACCAACGCTTCTTATTCTCTACAAGAGCCAGATGAGGCAAGCTCTCTCAGTTTATACTCATTACACATTAAATGATACTAGTATGTTTTTTTTGGTGTAATGTGGACTTAATTTGTTAATATTTTTCTAATCTTTTGGGTTTAATATATAGGTTATGGATTTTTTAGAACGTCTAGTGGAGTGGAAACAAACAGTTAAGATGTGGGGCATGAAGAGTTTACAAGTATAAGTATAGGAGAATCATTTTTGTTTCTTAACTTTATATTATTTATTAAGATTCACTATAAGAAATATCTTCATTTTTAGCACACGATTAAAGCTATAATATGGTTTTAATAGCGATTTAGCTATACTAGGATAATCATATACGATAATATTATTTTTATGCTATTAAATGTTAGTATTTCATAGCATTGTGTGTATGCAGTTATTTCATTTTTCGTAGCGTATTTCAGATGCTATACTAATATATTTTGTAGCTATTTTGACGGGTTATTGATTATTGTTTTGTAACAATTTTTATGGGGTATAATTTATTGTTTAGTATCTCTATTTTAAGTAATTTATTTGAGCCGTATTTTTCATAATATATTAATATTGCATAAATTATCCAAAATATACATCTCAAATCTTACATAATATCAAATCAAGTATTACACTAACAATATGACATACCATCAAACTAACACTACTATATAACATACGAGCATAATGTCTTCCATTGCTTAATTCTGCATCTTTCTCACCAACTTCAACACTGCATGGGAAGAAAAAAGATGACAACTTAGCAAACTCAAGACATTTGAGATCTCAATAATTCTGAATCTCACTATATTTGTGGGTTTGAGGTGTTGTTGATGAATTTACATTCAAGCAGACAAAGAAAGATACATGATGACAAAGATAATCCGAGTGGTGAGACGAATGTTGAAAAAGCTGAGAGCTTTGGAACCAAATATTTCTTAGGGAATTTTAAGAGATTGATGAATGTTAAAAGCTAAGTACTGTATGATCCTCAGAATTTCTTTAGATTCGAACAGAGTATTCCCAATAATATTTTAAGCAGAGTTTTGAAACAAAACATTTGTAAAAGGAATCTCGTCCAACCTTTTTGTCTGCTTCTACAAGCATAAAATGTATAACCTTTGTGGGAATTGGTGTAGATGATGAGATTCCCAAAAATTTATCAAGTCAGTAGTATAAAATCGAACTTATCAATGGTTGATCCCATTTGCTTTCAGCCTTCTTCCCAGTCGACGTCGTCTTCTTCTTCTTCTTCCACATTCGAGTCCATCTTGTAGTTTCCATTTGCTGCAAATTAAGTTACATGAAAAGTAGCCAAGCTCAGCATCACATATTCCATATATATATATATACATCAAGATACCTAAACTCAACCTGACCTGCAACAGGAGCCTCTTCTTCCCATTCAACATCTTCTTCATCTTCCTCTTCACGTTTCGACTTCATCCTAACCTTGCGATCTGAGGATTCTTGCTGATTCGGCTTTTCAGCAAACGCATTATCATCGCCATTTCCCATGGCTGATTTCTTGTCATCTGAAAATTCAGAGCCACCATCAACCTTTGCTTCCTGTCTCATGACTCCTCTTTGTTCCTCGGTCAGTTTCATGCCTTGCTTGATCATCCATGGAGGCAACACTTTCTGACTAGAACCTCCACCATTAGATTTGACATCTTCTTTTCCTTCACCAAGGTTAACCTCAACCTAACCATGTAATTTTTCATGAAAGAGGAAAAATGCAGTTAAAAACTTTAGCATCTTTTGAATTTTTAAACAAAACTTCTACATGAACAGATAAAACAAAACTCTGTTGTTGTTCCACTACGCTTTTCTAGCACAATACAAATTTGCAGATGTATACGAGGAATTTAAAAACTTCTACATGAAGAGCTCTGCAAATGGAGAAGCATTTACAAGTGTAACTATTGATCACCTTTGTCTCTCCGAGAAATGGCATTGGTGTTGAACCATACCCAGCAAGTGACCTCCAAGGATCATTAGGGTCAAGACCACCATTCTCACGAGCAGCCATAACTGCACGAGCCTCCCATGCCGGAAAAGATTCAAAGCCAGGAAATGCTAGGTCTTTTACTCTATTTATTTGAACCATCAGAGGTTCCAGTCGAACCTGCACCATTTCCAATTGTGTCAACTCACAAATTACATAACTCATCACTTAAAACAGCAAGTAATATAATGATATAACAGAGACAATCTTTTCCCAACTCATCAGCTTACAGATGAATCATAGTAATAAAATATAAGCCATTAATTACTCACTGCTTAAGCAACAGTTAACATTTTCTTATTACATGTAACCATAAACATCATATCAACCACCAAGGAGCCATTTAAATACAGCTAGCTACACACACTTTTTTTTTTTTTTTTTTGCAATCTCAAGCATTGGACATTTAAGAACTCATCTCCTAGAAAAGTAGGATCAAAATCATAAATCATTCTGATGTCAACATGAATATGGGAACGACGCTCTGCTTAAGTGAAGACAAATCAATTTCTCTTTTATCAAGTTTTCTAGAATATTGAACTAAGCTGCTAAAACAGTATACACAGACCTCCAAATACTGAAGCCAAAGTTTCAATTTTTCCTGCTTCTGTCTCCTTGCATTGTCACCTCCATCTACTACTTTTTCGGAAATTAGCTTGTTACACTCCACTACAAGTTCAGTATTGCAATGTTCACAATGAAAAGATTCGTCTTCCATTGAAATTAATCTCAGGGCATCCAGTGCATTATATCTATATCAGAAATGAGAATCATTTTAGTTTTTTTTGAACATAAGACAACTCATAAATGTAAAGAGTAGTGGACTTACTTCCTTCGGCAGTTTGGACAACCATACTCCTGAACAGTATCCCTATCTTCTAGTTCATCTTTGAACTTTTTTTTCATCCGGTGCAGTTTATAACGAGCAATATCATATATCTGTAAGAGAGAACAAGTGCTATAGGTAGTTTGATGAAAACCAAAAAAAAAAAAAAGGTCTTTGGGACACGATCGAAGCATACCTGTGAATAATCGAGACAGCAATACGAGTGTGTGTGGACCTTAGCTTTTTCCACAGCAACACTACACATATTCGCACGCTTTGCAGTCTAATGAAAAGATTGAGAATCAATAAAACAGCAGAGTATGGAAAGAAGTGTTACAGTGGTTGAAGACCATGAAAAGAGAAAAAGAGTTAAGAGGATTGAATGAGCATCAAACCTATAGGATAATAGAAAACGCAAAACTTGAAAAATTTAAGTACCAGCCTATCATTCTCGCACACTTATGTGTTTCAATCATTGTTATACTCTAGATATTTTATGACAATATGCTATTAAACATAAGACTAAAAGACTTGTTGAGTTATAGGCTTTTAGCAAGAACAATGATGTGCAATAAGTGCTATAGATCAATCAGCAAGAACATAGTTTCTGCACAGACCTCTTTCCTGTGGTAATGCATGATCAATTTTTGTTCTTCAAAGTATCTCATTATTTTTCGAAGTTGCTTGGCTTGCGAGTTCAAGTCTTTTGCCAACTCATCTTCTCTAACTCATTGCCGCCTAGCAGATATAGAACAAAAGAAACATCAGAAAATGAAAGTCAGTGAAAACATAGCAGGTTTCAATAACCAATCTAAGCAAATATCAACCTTAAACATCCCACAATCCAGTTTCTAGAGTTAGTCTACCATTCTCCTTAAACTCAACAAATCTAATAACGCAGTGGACTCTAAAAATGGTCTGGAAACTATTTTTGACAACTTAAGGTCTGATAAAAATTTCACCTAATAGACTTAATGAGGATAGAAACTGAAGAGATGCATACAAACCTCGTAAGCGCGTCTAGCACCACAACGGCAGTCCCTCTGCTGCAACTTCTTCCAGATTTATGCTGACTATCACTTTGCGTAGTATAGTTATCATAGAAAACCCTTGCTACAAGCCTCACCAGCCTGAAAATTAATTAGAAAAGTCAAAGAACAATTGATAAAGGCACTGTTTTGACAATACATATAAAAAGGTTTTGCACTGTTACTTGATAAATGGCTCGAGCACAACGGTTTTCTGCACGGGGCTGGATTTTTCCATGTGATTAAGAAACCAGATACTAACATATACCAGTCAAGGAACCAGAATTAGGTTTGTGTTTGATACAAACTCTGCATTGATAAAGAAGAGACTACTTATCGAAATACGAATATTAGAGAGCATTCACCAGATTACGCAACTAACAGAGGTTAAAAAAAATCTAGAAACGAAAGCAAAGCAAAAGCTAGTTTTTGGAAAAATTGGTCACAAGTTACATTTTCTAAGGATTCAGGGCCAAGAATAAGCTATACCCCCAGTTCAATATTGGCCGTACATATACTCTATCAGTGCCAAGATCGGATTTTTTTATCACATATAAAAGCCCTAACTCACTCTATACTCTACAAACAATCAAATCAATCCAAATCTTAAAACTTTAATTAAACCAGCAAAAAAAATTTGGTCTTTTGCGAAGATTGATTGGTGATTTTTAATCGGAGAGATTAAAGAACGTCTTCTGGTTTAATTACCGAAGAAGAAGACTCTGTTCTTCAAAATTCCCAAACCAAAACCCTAAAAACTGACAGATTACTTAAAGCCACCAGAGACAGATACAAAGAAATTTGGAAAAATCGAGAAGCTGAGAATCCAAATTCGATCGAGAGAATGAAGCAATCAGAGATTTAACGCTAATTTCTATCGACGAAGCTTACCACAATAAACGGCGCTGAAAGGCTCTGTTGTTTTTTCTTTTTTCTGTTTGTTTTTTTTTTCCCAATTCTGTATATTCATATCAAATATTTATTTATATCATATTTTTCCCGCCCACTCCTATGGCCTGGCCTTGTCACTATAGGTTAAGGTATATGATATAAGTGTATATGATTTTCATATACTATTTTAAAATAATCAGATTTAACTCTTTGGATTAGTTGATGTCAAAAAATAAAAGATTATGGATTAGTAATTAAAGATAATTTTAGCTTTTATTTTGTTTTTAATTTGATTATAAAGAATTTTGTTTTTATTTAAATACATAGACTGAATAATACATTATATCAGTTAATATTTTAAACCATTGATTGTATAGTATTATTACACAATATTTTTTGTCGGGTTTCAAAATGAACTCAGATCACCAAATTAATCCAATATAGAAACGTAAAAGTATTAGTAACAGAGAGTGATTCAGTGGTTTAAACGTGTTTTGATTGTAAGAAATTGTAATTTTAGAATGGGCTCTTAGCTTGCTGATATATGTTTGGCTCTCATGTTCTAGTGTTTTCCTTAGGTTTACAAGTTGTGTAAAGACACTTAAAGAAGTCAATTATGGCTGAGATTTTTGTATATTTGTAATGATTATTAGGATTGCAGAATTTAAGAAAATTTTAGAGAGTATTTAAAACATTTCACATATTCTCTTTGAAAGTCTCTAAGAATATCGGATTATATGCAATTGCAGATTTAAAGGAGTTAATGACTAACTGTGGACACAATACCCGTGACCTTGATTTGGACAATATTTGCAAAGATATAAAGGATCGGGCTCAGAAACTTCAAGGCTCAAGCACATGAACTCCCATTTCAAACCATGTTTCAATCGACCGGCACACTCTGGCAAAATTTTGTATTTTTATTCTAGTTGTATTTATTCCTGATTTGGTTAACATCTTCATTGTATGAGTATGTAACATCCCAAGTTTAATCTACTACACTATTACAAAAGAGGTGATTTATAAGTGTTTCTAAACACTGTTCTTTAAATAAATTTAAACGAGAATTACTATAACAGTTATAACCAAACATATTTATTCCTTTATCTAATATTACAATATTAAAAATATGAATTATGATACTCTTATCACATTTGTTTGATCTTATTTTTAAATTATTTTGAATAATTATATAATACATATAAATTAATAAAATTTTATATTTTTCTGCATATATTGTGATTCAAATTTTTAAAAACGAACATATATTACTCAATTAATAATGAAAAACAGACATACATTTTTATTATTTTTGAGAACTTGTAGATTCTAATTTTTTGGCTTTAAACTCATTTTTTGGTAAAATTTGTGGGTTATAACTTTCAAAAAATCACATCTCACTCCATTTTCCATTATTTTTGAGATCTTGTAGATCTAAAATTTTTTAGCTTAAAACTCATTTGTGGGTTATAGCCTTCAAAAAATCACATTTCACTACATTTTCATAATTTTTAAGAACTCGTGGATTTCAATTTGTTTGCTTGAAACTCATTTATTGGTAAAATTTGTGGGTTATACTCTTCAAAAAATCATATGTCACTCCATTTTTCATCATTTTTGAGATCATGAAGATCTCAGTTTTTTTGGCTTGAAACTCATATGTGAGTTATAACCTTCAAAAAATCACATTTCACTCTATTTTTTATTATTTTTGAGAACTTCTAGATTTTAATTTTTTTTGCTTGAAACTCATTTTTTGGTAAAATATGTGGGTTATATAGCCTTCCAAAAATCACATTTCACTCTATTTTTCATTATTTTTGAGAACTTGTAGATTTCAAATTGTTTGGTTTGATACTCATTTTTTGGTAATATTTGTGGATTATATCCTTCAAAAAATCACATTTCACTCCATTTTTTTTATTTTAGAACTTGTAGATTTAATTTTTTTTTGGTAAAATATGTGGGTTATAACCTTCAAAAAATCACATTTCACTACATTTTTCTTTATTTTTGAGAACTTGTAGATTTCAATTATTTTGCTTTAAACTCATTTTTTGATAAAATATGTGGGTTATAACCTTCAGAAAATCTCATTTCACTCCATTTGTGAGATCTTCTAGATTTCAATTTTTTTTTCTTGATACCCACTTCTTGATAAAATCTGTGGGTTATTATACCATTCAAAAAATCAAAATTCACTACATTTTTCATAATTTTTGAGAACTTGTAGATTTCAATTTTTTTTTTGCTTGAAACTCATTTTGGTAAAATATGTGGGTTATATAGCCTTCAGAAAATCACATTTCACTCAATTTTTGAATATTTTTTAGATCTTCTAGATTTCAATTTTTTGGATTGAAACTCATTTTTTGATAAAATGTGTGGGTTATATAGCCTTCAAAAAATCACATTTCATTACATTTTTCATAATTTATGAAAACATGTAGATTTCAATTTTTTTGGCTTTAAACTCATTTTTTGGTAAAATATGTGGGTTAAAGCCTTCCAAAAATCACATTTCACTCTATTTTCATTATTTTTGAACTTCTAGATTTCAATTTTTTGGATTGAAACTCATTTTTGATAAAATCTGTGGGTTATATAGTCTTAAAAAAATCACAATTCACTACATTTTTCATAATTTTTGAGAACTTGTAGATTTTGATTTTTTTGGCTTTAAAATCGTTTTGTGGTAAAATATGTGGGTTATATAGCCTTCAAAAAATCACATCTCACTCCATTTTTTATTATTTTTTAGATCTTGTAGATCTCAATTTTTTTGGCTTAAAACTTATTTGTGTGTTATAACCTTCAAAAAATCACATTTCAAAATATTTTTCATAATTTTTAAGAACTTGTAGATTTCAATTTTTTTGCTTCAAACACATTTATTGGTAAAATTTGTGGGTTATACCCTTCAAAAAATTATATCTCACTCCATTTTTTATTATTTTTGAGATCATGTAGATCTCAATTATTTTGGTTTGAAACTCATTAGTGAGTTATAACCTTCAAAAAATCACATTTCACTCCATAATGGATAACTCTTGCAAAAACGTCATTCTAATTAAGTAAAAACTTTATAATGGATAACTCTTGCAAAAACGTCGCTCTAATTAAGTTGAAAATCTATAAGAGATGACTTTTTCACAAACATTATTCTAATTAAGTAAAAAATCTACAAAGGATGACTTTTTCAAAAACATTGTTCTAATTAAGTAAAAAATCTAGAGGTGATTAACAGTGGTCACTAGTCAACATTATCTTGAAAGGCTCCTACTACTATACCATAATACATCATCTCTTACGTCACCCTCTAAAACCCCTCCTTATAAAACACATTCTTGAAATCTCTTATGAATGGTACCATCGATGCTTTCACGATTCAAAATCATCAGTCAGCTCAAAGCCAATGTAAATTCAACTACCACTCTCCCCTCCCCCAAAAAAAAAAAAAAAAAATCCCAAACCAGTCTTCGCAAAATAAAAAAAATTTCTGGTTTAATACGTTTTTAGATTTGATAGTTTCTTGGCAGTGTTACAATGTATTTATGGGTTTTTTTAAAGAAATTTGGGGTTTCCTTTGATGAGTTCTGAATATTCTGACTTGTCTTGCTGCTGGTTTGGTTTGGTTTGAAAGTCCATTCATATAAAACGGATCTGGCTGTGATTTCTCTTATCAATGGAAATTGAGGTACTAGTTTCTTAGATTTTGAGCAAACTTTGTCTCTGTTGCTTCATGTCTATGGGTTATTATATTACACAATCGGTGTCATTAGCATAGCTTCTTCTGTCCTTATAGCCATGAACAATACATTTTTCAATCTATCTGTTTGCCCTACTAACATTGAAACTTCGTATATCTTACTTTGTGAGTCAATATCGAGTCGGGTGTAGCTTATTCTTAGCATGTCTTAAGTTTATACTCTTTGCACAAAGTAAGCTCTTCTGTATCAATGCAGAGTTTGTATCAAACACAAACCTAATACTGTTAGTATATGCTTTCTTAAATCCATGGAAATATCGGGACCATTGTGCTCGAGCCATTTATCAAGTAACTCATTGAGCCATTTTTCAATATTCATAAATGTATTGTCAAACAGTGCCTTTATCAATTGTTTTTGACTTTCCTATATATGTTGCTTTACATTAATTTTCAGGCTGGTGAGGCTTGTAGCAAAGGTTCTCTATGATAAATTATATACTACGGAAAGTGATCGGGACTGCCTTTGTGGTGCTGGATGCGCTTACGAGGTTGGTATGCTTCTCTTCAATTTATATCCTCATTAAATCTATTAGGTGAACTTTTATCAAATCTTAAGTACCAAAATAGTTTCCAGACAATTCTTAGAGTCCACTGCATTATTAGATTTGTTGAATAAATTATGATTAAGGAGGATGGTAGACTAACTCAAGAAACTTTGATTATTGGCTGTTTATTAAGGATGATATTACTTAAAGTGATTACTGAAACCTGCTATGTTTTCACTGACTTTCAACTTTATTAAAAAAAAAAAAAAAAAATCTTACAATACGATCATATAAACTCATATCTTCTTCATCTAATTACTCATCTCATTACGACCACGAAACTTTTCGACAAATCTCTCTTTGTCGTCCTAGTCTTTCCCACGCTGTACACCAGATCTTTGCTTCTCTATTTTCATCAAGGTTAAGCAAGATTGCAAAATTTCAGCCATGATTCACCAAACCACCATTCTAAACCCTTGATGAGTTTCATACATTTCTAGTAGATCTTCAATATGTACCTTTCACGAACTACCAAACCCTAACTCTCGGATCATAGGCGATATATTCAGTACTCTTTTAATGATCAAAACCCAAAACTCAAAACCCTAACATGAAGTCCCTATCTCATATACCTTCCTTGGGATCATAAACAAAGTTATTTGTACGATCCATTATGTAAATCTTGTCCTTCATCACAACACTCTTAAGAGTTATTTTGTAAACCTCATTATTACTAAATCTCCAAAAAACACTCCTAATTTGCTTCTTAAAGTCAAACGCTCAATCCAATATTCCAACGAATCCGTTTTATTACAGCCACCAACCATATATATCTTCCCATCTACGACACCAATCATAATACAACCACGTGACACATGCATACTCGAAAGAAGTTGACACGTGCTAAGCATGTATAATCGATAAAAACACATTAGGGGTGGACTCACCATTGATGATCAAGAGATGTATGTTTTTGGTGGATGCCCTAATGGGAAGTGATGCAAACAGATATTTGGATATTTTTCAAATATCTTTATTATTATTATTATTTTTAGATAACTTATTTATTTATATTTATATTTTAATGTTTATCTTTCTAGAATATTCTAAGTATTTAGAGTTTTATGCTTTATTATAAATAGTGTTCTGAGACTTCCATGTTGTATTCAGTTGTTATTGTTGATTACTCAAAATTTTTTAAAGAAGTTTTGTTAAACCACTGTGAAGAGTATTCACAAATCTAAGAGCTTTAACAAAACCTCTTTAAAAAATTTCGATTAATCAATTCAATAACAACTGAATACAATTGGAGGCTTCGGAAAACTATTTATAATCAAACATAAAATCTTAAATACTTAAAATATTCTAAAAAGCTTTAAAAGATAAACAGTAAAATATAAATATAAATAAGAAAATTATCAAAATAATAATAAAATATATAATAAAGATATCTTCCAAATATCTCTGCGCATAAGTGAGTTATTGTGAGTTCACCTCTAATGGTTTTAAATCGATTACCTTTAAAGTTGAAAGTACGTATCGTGCTAATAACATTTGTCTTTCTAAGTCAAACGTTTGTGATTTTGTAATGTTTTGTTAAAAGAGGGTAAAAAAATCTGTAACACTTATTAAGTGTCCATATTTTGATTAACTTACAACATATTTTATTTTTTTCCATGTAAATTGTCCAACAATCATGTATGAAGCAAAAAGAACACATCTTCACTTTTAGTTATTCCATCACTTTACAAATAGTGTCATTATAGAATTAAATTTATGTTTCAGAGTTTCAGTGTGAATGTTTGATAACCTTTCCAGTTTTAATATATTGACCAGTAAATTTTTTAATTAGAAGTAAAACAAAAAAAATTAATTATTTTCTTCATATGCATGAAAAAAACCTAGAACATATTTATTTATCAACGGAAGAAGTATTAAAAAAATATTTTTCCATTTAAAAATACTATATATCAAAAAGTTAATGTACACTTACCAAATGCATTAATATTCCCTCCGTTTATAAATAAGTGTCATTTTAAATATTTTCACAAATTAAAAATAATTAATTTTTTATTTGTCTTATCCCTCATTAATATAATATGTAAAAAAAATTTACTGGTCAATACATTAATGTAGTATGGATAAAACTTTTATTTATCAAACAATATAATTGCCTTAAAAATGTTTGGGTATGGTGTGAGACTATGTTTTTCAAGATTTTTTAAAAATCTTTAAACACTTATTCAAGCGGTAAAAGCGATAAGACATATTTGGTGCCTTTTATGACTTTATATCAGATGTTTCAAATCCAATAAAGAAGTTAATGTAACGGGAAAAATATCAAAAAAGCATCAACTTTTAAAAAGTGGACGAAAAAAGCATGAACTTCAAAAATGCCATTTAAATCCTAAAGTTTCGTTTGACTTCTTGATAAAATAGTGAAGTTTCGTTGACTTGGCCATTTCGAGCATGTCGTTAAGTTTTCGTTAAGTTTCCGTTAGCAGTCTCCAAAACGACGTCGTTTAGTTAAAAAATAAGAAGAAAAAACTTGTCGCCATTAAGAATCGAACTGCTAACCTTTTGGACACATAACAAACTCTCAACCATTGAGCCACAGTAACGTTTTGTGATTATAACAACCATATAGTATATATATATGTAATTAATTAAAACTAGTGAGGATTTTTTATTTTGGTGGTGATTTTATTTATATATATATATATATATGCAATTTATTAAAATAACAAAACAAAAATATGGATTAATTAAAAAAAATATATACACATTTAATTAAAATAACAAAACTAATAATAATTGTTGAGCCACGATAACATTTTTTTGGTTTTGTTATATATAAATCAATATTGTTAAATATATATTCTCACATATCTATATATATATATACACACAATTAATTAAAAATAAAAAGATCTCCAACTAATTTTTAACATTTTTTAGTTTTAATTATTGAAAATAACATCTCCATGAAAATATATATTTAACATTTTTAATTAATCCATATTTTTTAGTTTTCTTATTTTTAACTAGTTGCGTATAACCAGTTTTCTTATGTACGCAACTATTTAAAAATAAGAAAACTAAAAAATATGGATTAATTAAAAATGTTAAATATATATTTTCTTGGAGATGTTATTTTTAATAATTAAAACTAAAAAATGTTAAAAATTAGGTGGAGATCTTATTATTTTTAATTAATTGTGTGTGTATATATATATATATATGTGAGAATATATATTTAACAGTATTGATTTATATATAACAAAACAAAAAAATGTTATCGTGGTTCGACAATTATTATTAGTTTTGTTATTTTAATTAATTGTGTATATATTTTTTTTAATTAATCCATATTTTTGTTTTGTTATTTTAATAAATTGCATATATATATATATATATATATATATATATATATATAATAAAACTACCACCAAAATAAAAAATCCTCACTAGTTTTAATTAATTATATATATATATACTATATGGTTGTTATAATCACAAAACTTTACCGTGGCTCAATGGTTGAGAGTTTGTTATGTGTCCAAAAGGGTAGCAGTTCGATTCTTGATGGGCACAGGTTTTTTCTTCTTATTTTTTAATGAAACGACGTCGTTTTGGAGGCTGCTAACGGAAACTTAACGACATGCTCGAAATGGCCAAGTCAACGAAACTTCACTATTTCATCAAGAAGTCAAGCGAAACTTTAGGATTTAAATGACATTTTCGAAGTTCATGCTTTTTTCGTCCACTTTTTGAAAGTTCATGCTTTTTTTGACATTTTTCCCTTAATGTAACCGAAAAATATTGATAACTTTATCTTTGACAGAAGGATAACTGGATAAGACTTTTCACATGATTCAAAAAATCGATTACCAAATTGTCATGACTAAATTTCAACACCAATTTTTGGTCTGGTGCTTTTTCATACACCAATTAAGATTAACTGCATTTTTTAATTTAAATTCACAAAATTTTCAAAAATACTATACGAATTTTCGTATGTGTGCCAAAATCAATTTTGATCCAAACATTGTTAATCAAACCATTGAATCAGATGCCACATGACATATTTCTGATGAATCAGATGTTACATGTCTAGTTTTTTTGCTAAGTTAGATGTCACATGTACTTTCTAAAAAAAAAAAAAATCCAAAAAAAGTCACGGAAATTTTGAAGTTTTATGTGTACTTGGTCTTTTTTGATCAACTATGTGTGTACTTGGTCTAATTTTTATTAACACTACTAATAGAGAAATAGAAATACCATAATCAATTCAACCACTTTATCAGTTTTTTATCTCTTTTGTAGCCGTAACAATCGTAGAGTTCTGACAATTAGACGATACATTCTTAAATAATTTTGAGAATAGTAAATGTATGTATGTGTTAACTTTTAATTATTTAAGAATGTATTGTCTAATGGTCCAAATTTTACGGTATAAAGTGGCTGAACTGATTATGGTATTTGTGTTTCTTTATTATTAGTGTTAAAAACAAATTTCTATTCCGTACACTGAAAACTTCAAAAAATTTGTGATTTTTTTTTGAATATTTTTTTTTGAAAAATACACATGACATTTGACGCAGCAAAAAAAATAGATATGTGGCATCTGACTCGGCAGAAATATGGCATGTGGCATCTAACTCAGCGGTTTGACTAACACTAATTTGATGAAAGTTCGTGTAGTCTTTTTAAAAATTTTGTAAATTAAAGTTAAAAAAACACATAGATCTAAATTGGTGTATGAAAAACGTAACAAACAAAAAATTTATGTAGAAATTAACCATTTTCCCGAGGCTCAGGCGTAACTATCGATCAACACTAAAGTCTTGTATGTTTGCAAGCTTTTTAATTGATTTTTGGTTTTTGCTTTTTGGATTTTGGATTATGGTTTTTAGATTTGTATTAAAAAAAAATTAAAAATTAAAAATACAAACAAATAAGTAAAATCCGTTAGAAAGTAAAAAACTAGTAAAACAAAGATTTTGAATTTTTTTTGAAAAATGAAAAAAATTATCAAAATCTGGATTTTTTATTTTTTAGGAAAACAACTTTTCTCATAATCATGATTGACTATGAAGGAGATTTTATGAAAATCTAAAATCAAAAACAACTTCAAAATCTACGACCATTCATACCTAAGATTTCCTTTTGAATTATGACCCCTTAATTCTCAGTTTCTTCTGAAATTGGACTTTTACTTTCAAAATAATCAATAACCCCAAATAATTGGTCTGCTCAATGGCTCTTGTCTCTTCCGGTCTTCTCTATCTTGTTGACTAGAGGCAGTGTAGTCAAGCATGTGGGACCCATACATACTCTTACGTGGTGTTTATATAACAATGTTGGAGTATTCTTTATAATTTGTTTTTTGGACATAAATCTTCATTATTATTATTTCTCTCTTTTTCAAATATTCGTTAGGATTTATTACTCATTTTGCTGGATTGCTGAAAAAAATTCATGACCCATTTATTCCACATTTTCCCTTTTTTTTTTCTGTATATTCATTATTACAAAATTCGAAATTTCTACCAAGATTTATTAGAGCACTTCCGATGGAGGTTCTTAACAAAATTCTTAACATTAAAACAACTAGGTAGTACCCGCACATACGCGCGGGTTATTTATACATAATTTTTTTCTTAAAATTTAGTTTTACCAAACTCGATATTATATATTTGTTGTGTTTTATATGTTTTTTATACACGATTGTCTTTAGACCAATAGTTTATCTAAAATGTTTTATTCATAAATATTTTTTTTGTAAAATATGAGTAAAGATTATATTGTATTTTCAAAAAAAGTTTAATATAATTTAGTTATTATATTCTGAATCATAAACCAAACTACTTGGAACAATTCCAATCCTACTTAGCTTTAGGAAGACTATTTTGGTTATGGTCAAATATTGAAGACTAAATATTCTTTTAGTGTTGAGCTCTATTGCTCTGTTTTCTCATGTTTTCAGACTATTTCTTCTCTTAATTTGTCCAAAAAAAAAAAAAAAAAGATTTAGAATATATTTTTTTTGAAAAATCTCTAAGCACATAGAAATCTTGATGTATCATGAAGAGAGAGGACTTACGTTCAGGTTCGGAAACCATATCCTCTCTCTTCTTCTTCTTCGCCATGGCTAGGGCAGAAGAGGAAACAAAAGTACGGAACAAACGACTTTAGATTTCACCTCAATCACGATCAAATTCGGGTCAATTTATTGGGGATAAACTTTTTGTTTAAAGCACATTATATCAATAATTATTTGGTTTTTTGGCTAATAATTTGTTATCATTTATTTTAAACGGAAAATATTTATGATACTGTTCTGCATTTATGTTTCTTATTATTTGCTTCTTCTGGTCAGCTTATTGTTTCTACTTTTTAATTCAAACTTTTAATAATATAATGTATTAGTTTCTATCTTAGTTAATACTACTAATGTTGTGCTTTAGTGGGTAAATTGGTTTAAGCAAAGTTAGTCGATAAGCATTATGTTGTATATTTTCAGTGAGCAATTAACGCATAACAGCTAAACAGGACAAAACAAACAGAGGTGACCCTGTTCAAACCGATGATAATATGTATTTATAGGAATATCAATGCTCACAACGGTTTTCACCAATCATCGGTAATAAGCCATGTGTCTTAATGACCTAAAAGGGGAGTTATGGAATGGAGATGGTTTACATGCTTCTTCACCTTCTTCTTCTCGAGTTTGATTTCAAAACGTAGCGAAAATTCTACCACGGAGAGGTGGTTGGGTGCAGTTTTCAGTTCATAGATATCTGCCATTTTTGATGAACGTTTCAGCTCACCGTCGTGAATGTACGCCAAATCTGTCGTCCACGTCTGTAGCCCGTCAAATAAGTGAGTTGCGTATACAATTGTAGCTCCTCTCTGAGTGAATCAGTGTTATAAACAAGTCAAAGATCATGAAATCATAGACACTATAGAAACAGATACAAGTTCAGTTCTTTTCATATTTGGATTTGCAACTGCGTGATACAGGTAGGTAGTGAGACTAATACCTGATCACATTCTTGTTTTAAGAATTCCAGCAAATCCATGCTTGCAACGACGTCAAGGGCAACAGTGGCCTCATCGAGTAGTAAGACCTGTGATCACAGGTTAAAGCCAGATGAGAACATGGCTGACAATGATCATGTGAGATTTCAGAGTTTACCTTGAATGGATGTAAGAGTCCCATGCATATCTGAAATCGTCGTTTCTGCCCATCAGAAACCTTATGCATACACCAACGAAGATTGATATCAAGAAGAGCAATCAATTTTTCTCGTCGTTTCTCCATTATGAATTATATGTTTTTATAGACGAAAGTCTTTATATATTTAGTTTGTCTAATGTGTTTTGTTCATTATATTTTTATAAATTACATTGTATTTCCAAGAAGAAGTAAAATTTAACTCAGATATTATATTATAGTCTTAATCATAAAAATGAGTAAGCATTAACAATGGTAAACTTCCAACAGAGAACATTAAGATAAAAATGGGTACTTGGATGTGCAGAATAGTGTTACGTACGGCTGTGAATAACATCAACCGAATTATCAGGGTAGTGTTTTATGATACATTCCGCGACCTTAAACTCAACCGAGCAGTTAAGACCAATAGCACTTACCAATGAGAAAGACATCATGTTGACAGAGAGATCGATAACAACAACATGAACATCAAACTTCATATCGAATGGAAAACATTACTAACAAAGATAAAACTTTCACACACAAAGCTCACGAATAAGAGGTACCTCATGGTGTTTGTTATCAATAGAGTTGGTGTGAGGAGCCTCAAAACCTGTATCTAACACCAACTTTGTTCCATCCTCTTTAAGAGTCCGCCGATTCTTCTCCTGGGACTCAAATTCAATCATCAAAATCAATTAGTTCCCCAAATTCAATCATAGGAATACATGGACTTATACTTATATCTAAGCTTTGATTAATACACTCTAGTAGACCACTTAACTTAATTTGCCTAACTATACACACTGAAATCAAAATGAAAATGAAAATGAAATCTCAATGGCTAAATAATTCGTGAATCATGTAAATAATATTAAAACATACCCAACATAGAGAAGGTAACCATGGAGGAGCATCACCACCGGATAATCTCCTGCCTCCACCGGCGTTGCCACCAACAGCTGCTTCGGCGGAGACGGCGACTTCGTTTTCCAGCAGCAAGATGAGGAGTCTAAAGTTAAGAGATCTGTTTTGTATTTGACCCAGAAGATGACGACGACTTCGTTTTGCAGCAGCGAGATGAGGAATCCTAAGGTTAAGAGATCTGTTCTGTATTTGCCATCCTCGAAGGCCAGAAGAAGAAAACTGAATCACGAACCCTTGGAAGGGAGAATTTCTGCAAACTGTTCGTCTCTCTCTTGATATATGGAGATGCGATGACAGAGATCCGATTAACAATAAACAGATGAATATGAGAACGAAGAAAGTGAAGAGTTTGGGACGACAGTTCGATTAAATGGGTGGGCGGCGCAAAGGGTTGGGAAGATATAAGGAGAGAGTAAATATGAACGGCTGGCTTCTAGAATTTCTGGGTTATTTATTTATTTTTATTTTTTTCTGGTTTCTGGGTACTTGTTAGATGGTTGCGATGCAAAAGATGCAGAGGGTGTTCATCTCTGGATTCACTCATACAGTAGAAACCAGTTATATACCTGCATATTGTTCATAAATAAAGGAATAAGAAATCTGAAGAGGAGAAGAGAAAACCAACCGGTTATGAGTAGGTTTTTCGATTGGAAGTGAGAATATGGAGGCCGATAGAGATGAGTTCTTCTCAACATATCTCAACTGGAAGCACAATAATGGTCTGCAAAATTAACATATCTCTTCGTCACTGGAAATGGACTTAAGTAGGTTTCCGATTCGAAAATTGAATTTTAAAACGTATGGAAGAGAAGCAGATGGAGAGAAAGGAGCGTATGGGATGCCAGAGAAGAGGAGACGCTCAGACTTTCTTTTTTATTTAGATTTTTCTTTTCTTTTTGAATAAAAAGGGACAGGTGTCACTAATATAGAGAGCCACGTCTCAGCCTGTGGGAGAGTGCAACTGTACTTTCATAGTATAGATTAAAATTAAAACAAAATTGATAATTAGGGTCTGAATGGTGACAATTAAAAAGCGGAATTTAAAGCGGTTTTTTCAAAACCGCACTATAAACACCAATCAAGATTTTTTTTTGAAAATTTGCGGTTTTAAGAAAAAGTATTGCGGATTTTGATTTATATGTGTTTATGTGTATTAGATAAAAAAACGCACTTCAAAACCACACTATACATAATACCTAGCGGCCCAAAAAAAACCGCACGACCCGCCGTTGAACCGTACTGCATCTTTAATCCGCACTTTCAACATTACCAAATACGCGATCACTATTCGGACCCTTAACTTAAGAATCGGTTCTTACGTAAGGGTTTTTAGGATTGTTAAGAACCCCTAACGTGTCAGTCTATGATTAGTTGACACAAATAACAAAAAAAAAAAAAAAAAAAAAATTTGACGCTTGAAATTTTTTTTTTCTCCCTCTCTCTCGCTTCATTTTGCTCCATTCTTTGCTCCAATTCTTGGATCGATACGTCGAATTGAGAGAAGATATGAGTAGGGAATTTCTTTTTGATCCGTCGTTATCATCAATTCACCGACGCTGGTGACCATCGGCGAAGCTTCTCAGGACGGATGCAAGAAACTAGTCCGCCGTTGCCGGAAGTTAGGGCTACGTCCCTCCAGGTAAATTTCCTTCAATCGATTTTGAGCTTATGATATTGAAATTCCTAAATATGAATTTGAACTTATGACATCGAAATCCCTAAATCCGATTTTGAGTTTGTGAATCGTAATTCCTAAATCCGATCATAACTTTGATTGGGGAATTGTTGTCATTGAGAGAATTTAGAGATGGTTTAGAGTGTCTTGTGATTAGTTTCGATGAATTTGGAGGTTTTTATCAATGAATTGTTTTTTGTTTTGAACCTCTTAATTTCGTTTGATTTAGATTAGTCTTTGGACTAACTTTTGGGTATGATTTCTTCATTTGTTTTCATTTTTGTGACGTTCCAAATATATTTCTCGTTCATCATCACCATTGCTAAATCTAAAAACATATAAATGGAGGTTCAGGACAAGAGATTATTAGAGAAGAGGAGCAGACATCTTAAATACTTGTATTAGATTAAGGCTTCTGTCATTGTGCTGTAGAGTAAGTTAGAAGTTTCTAAAAACATTGTGGTGTCAGATTGCGCCTAGAAGAGCTTCTGGTCGTGGATCTTCTAAAAACATTGTGTTCAGACTAAAGGATTGGTCCATGTTCAATTGATCGTTTACCTTACGCCATTGATAAAACATTTAACTATCCAAACATTTTCCGAGTTGACTTGTGTATTAAAGCTCGTTTGCAAAGCTTTTCAATGTGTCTAATGTAAGTTATTCTCTCTGGAAATTACATGCTTTATCACAGGAGTATGGACAAGGTATGGCTAAGCAAGGGATGGATGTATTGCTTGCCACAATATCAAACCTATTCGATTTGTTGGAGACATCTCATAATGGTAAGTTATCTCTGTGATTTAATAAACTCATTTTCAAAGACGTGTCTTACAAAGTAGTTCAAGATGATGGACTCTTAAATTGAAAACTTTTCAATTTAATCCTCGTAAACTTTGGATGTGAATGTGGCATTCTTGTTTGATTTCTTTATCTCTGTTTTGGATGTGAAAGTAAAAGCAAACATGTGCAACCAAAATTTGATTTCTTTATGTATGTTTTGAATCAAATTGTTTTGATGTGTTCTCTCTCTCTTTTTGTTTAGGTTAATTGGAGAAACTGCAAGTGGAGTATCCAAGAGTTTGTTTTTCTCCAATGACAATGAAGTAAGGTAAAGCTATGTTCTTTGAATCTGACTTGAGAGTGGATGTCAACTTGAGAGTTACGAATGATCACATAAACTTGAGAGTGTATGTCAAGTTTTTAAAAATACTTTATACACAATATTTCAAAAATTTTAATTTTAAGAACCTCATTAGAGGTTCTACCATTGGAGTATGTTTTTTCTAAGAAACCTTCGTAAGTTTCTAAACTATTCATTTTGCAATATTTCAATTATAAATATGGTTAAGAACTCCTCATGAGTTCTTAACCATTGGAGATGGTCTTAGAGCATCTCCAATGCTAGAACCCCATTAGGGGTTCTAGCACTGTTCACCAATCACATTATTACACTTATCTCTCTCCACCAATCACATTATTTCATTTTCTCTTTCTTCCACCTCCACCCACCACTTTATCTCTTTCCACCAATCACATTATTTCATTTTAAGAAACTCTCTCTCCTCAGTTTCTTATTTAAGAAACTTAAGAAACTCATCTCCACTCATCTCCTCTTTTTACTCAAATTTTAATAATTTTATATTTCCACTATCCCCTCTTTTTACTATAAAAACACTCTCTCTCATCTTTTTACTCAAATTTTATTAATTTTATATTCTAAGAACCCCTCTAAGAACCTCCCATTGATCATGCTCTTAGTGCATGCGCAATTCTCGCTTATTTTCCCAATGTCGTCAAATCTCTATATACGTAAATGACAGCTTTAACCTCACCAAAGGCAAAAACAACCCTAAAAACCATATTAGATAAACCCTCTCACGTCCACCATGGTCACTCACTAAAACATGTTTTTTATTATTTTCTTTTTGTACAAATCCAACAAACATTAGTGTAACTTTCTTTATTCAGTTTTTAAGATTCCTTTCCCGGGCCAATCCTGGCGGGTATTCCTCAAATAACTTTTGAAAAAAAAGAAAAATTATATATTTTCCTAGGCACTGTAAAGACTATGAAAAAAGTAAAATGAAATTATAATTTTTTTTTTTTGATAAAATTTTTGGTTTATATTAATAATTGGAACTATTACAATAGAATAAAGATACAAATTGCCTTAAATTAAAATATAATTTTCTCTCGTGAACCCAAGAAAAATATAAAATATCCTCTTTTTTTCAATTTAGGTTTTTGATTCTGTTTTTTTTTTCCGGTTCACACGCTTCAAGAGACTTATCATTTACCCCTTTACTAAAGTCCTTGTCGTTCGTCACTGTCGTAAGTGAAAACTAGCAAAAAAAAAAAATCAATTTAAAATTGAAATTTTAATTTTAATTGAAATTTTTTTGTTTTTGTTTTGGCTTTCTTTGTTTGGTTGTAGTGACAATCTTAAGTGTGAGAATAGTGACCCACAAAGATTTATCTCAGTGGCTAAGTCTAAAGTGTTTAGCCAAATCCAAAACTCTCGTGCATTGCAATGAGCTTAGGAACACAATGATTCTGCTTCAAAGTGTTCCTCTTCCTTCTTCTTCAGCTGTGTCGGCATTGTTCTTGCTGTCAAGGTACTTTTTTTTTCAAGTCCGTAAGATAAAAATCCTTACTTTTATCTCTTTGCTTTGAGGTTAGGTATTAGATCTCTGAATGGGACCCAATATTGAATAGCCCCATTGTTCATTTAATGTTTTTTCAGCTGATTTTGCTTTGGTTCAAGATTGTTCCTACTCACTCAGTAGCATCATCCTGATTCCTGCATTTTGTTTGATTTGGGTTTTTCAAAAGATTCGTCCTTTAAGGTGAGATTCAATTAACTCCTATTAGTTTTTTTTTCCCTTCTGTATATTGGTGTTTTTTTTTTTGGGAAAAGATTTGAACTTTTTTAGTAACATTGATGGGTTTTTAACTTTTCTTCATTAGTTTTTTTGTGTCAGATTTACTTGAGGTTCCATGAATTTTCTGCGTTGCTGAGTTGGAGAAGTTGTTGGGTTTCTATAAAGACTGTAGCTTTTTTTGAAGTCAAGGATGAATCTTTCTACGATTTTGTTACTCTCCATGTTTTTGTTTTTCCTGTCTGCAATGGGGCAGCTTCCATCACAGGACATCATGGCATTGCTTGAATTCAAGAAAGGGATCAAACATGACCCTACAGGTTTTGTCCTTAATTCGTGGAACGATGAGTCTATTGACTTCAATGGCTGCCCTTCTTCTTGGAATGGTATTGTCTGCAATGGTGGTAATGTTGCTGGTGTTGTTCTGGACAATTTGGGGTTGACTGCTGATGCTGATTTCAGTTTGTTTTCCAACTTGACTATGCTTGTTAAACTATCTATGTCCAACAATTCCATTTCTGGTGTCTTACCAAGTAACTTAGGCAGTTTCAAAAGCCTTCAGTTCTTGGATTTATCTGATAATCTATTCTCTTCATCATTGCCAAAGGAGATTGGTAGATCAGTAAGTTTGAGGAATCTTTCTTTAGCTGGTAACAACTTCTCTGGTGAGATTCCGGAATCTTTTGGTGGGTTGATTTCTCTTCAGTCGTTGGATATGAGTCGCAACTCCTTATCTGGACCTTTGCCAATGTCCTTGACAAGGTTGAATGATCTGCTGTACTTGAATCTGTCTTCTAATGGTTTAACAGGGAAAATCCCAAGGGGCTTTGAGTTACTTTCAAGTCTTGAAGTGCTTGATTTACATGGTAACTCACTTGATGGTAATCTTGACGGAGAGTTTTTCCTTTTAACGAATGCGAGCTATGTCGATTTCAGTGGAAACAGATTGGTGACGACTTCTGGGAAACTGTTACCTGGTGTTTCTGAGAGCATCAAGCACTTAAATCTCAGCCATAATCAGCTTGAAGGTTCATTGACTAGTGGGTTTCAGTTGTTTCAGTTCTTGAAAGTCTTGGATCTTAGCTACAACCAGTTATCTGGAGAATTACCAGGTTTTAATTATGTCTATGATCTTCAAGTACTCAAGCTTAGTAACAACGGATTTTCAGGTTCCCTTCCTAATAATTTGTTAAAAGGTGACTCATTGCTTTTAACAACGCTGGATTTAAGTAGCAACAATCTCTCAGGTATGCTCTTGGCTTTTATCTTCTACAGAGTGGGAATTGTTTTATGTTAATGGTGGCACCAAGAAACTAAAATCTAATATATTTTTTATCGGTTCTCTTTTTTTGTTCCAGGGCCAATAAGCTCTATCCTGTCAACAACTCTTCACACCCTTGATCTTTCTTCAAATTCACTGACCGGGGAGCTTCCTCTCTTGACTGGGAGCTGCGTTTTACTTGATCTCTCAAACAACCATTTTGAAGGAAATCTGACAAGATGGTCAAAATGGGAGAATATCGAGTATCTTGATCTCAGCCAGAACCATTTCACTGGGTTGTTCCCAGACGTAACTCCCCAGCTTCTGCGTGCAAATCATCTCAATCTTTCCTACAATAAGCTCACAGGCTCACTTCCAGAACGGATTCCTACCCATTATCCGAAACTGCGGGTTCTTGATATAAGTTCCAACAGCTTAGAAGGGCCAATCCCGAGTGCATTACTATCTATGCCCACTTTGGAGGAAATCCACCTTCAAAACAATGGCATGACAGGTAACATCGGACCCCTGCCTTCTTCTGTTTCGAGAATCCGTCTTCTTGATCTTTCTCACAACCGGTTTGACGGCGATCTTCCTGATGTATTCGGATCTCTGACCAATCTTCAAGTGCTGAATCTCGCAGCAAATAATTTGTCTGGATCTTTGCCTAACTCCATGAATGTCATGGTCTCTCTAAGCTCATTAGACGTATCCCAGAATCATTTCATTGGACCACTTCCAAGCAACTTATCTAGTAGCCTCATGGCCTTCAACGTGTCATATAATGATCTATCAGGGACTGTGCCAGAGAATCTGAAGAACTTCCCTCCACCTTCCTTTTATCCTGGAAACAGTAAGCTCACCTTGCCTGCTGGATCCCCTGGTTCAAGTGCATCAGAAGTTTCCAAGAGGAAAACCATGAACACACTCGTTAAGGTTGTCATAATAGTTTCGTGCGCCGTTGCTCTGATTATTCTCATCCTCGTGGCTATCCTTCTTTTCTGCATCTGCAAATCAAGAAGACGCGAAGAGCGTAGTATCACAGGTAAAGAAATCAATAGGCGGACTCAAACAATTCCCTCAGGCAGTGGAGGTGGTATGGTTGTCTCTGCTGAGGATCTTGTTGCTTCAAGAAAAGGTTCATCATCCGAAATCCTCAGTCCAGATGAAAAACTAGCTGTTGCAACAGGCTTCTCTCCTTCCAAGACCAGCAATTTATCTTGGTCACCTGGCTCAGGAGATTCATTCCCAGCTGATCAGCAGCTAGCGCGGCTTGATGTTAGGTCACCAGATAGACTTGTGGGAGAGCTGCATTTTCTGGATGATTCAATCAAGTTGACTCCAGAGGAATTATCAAGAGCACCAGCTGAAGTTCTGGGAAGAAGTAGCCATGGGACTTCTTACAGGGCAACACTAGATAATGGAGTGTTTTTAACTGTGAAATGGCTCAGAGAGGGAGTGGCAAAGCAGAGAAAGGAGTTTGCTAAAGAGGTGAAGAAATTTTCTAACATTAGACACCCTAATGTTGTGACTCTCCGAGGGTACTATTGGGGTCCCACGCAACACGAAAAGCTTATTCTTTCAGATTATATATCGCCTGGAAGCCTTGCCAGCTTCCTTTACGGTAACATTCCTTTCAATAAACACTTGTCTAAGCATCATCATATATCTTTACTATTTTCATCAAGCTTACGGTTCTTGTTTGATTTCAGATCGACCAGGCAGGAAAGGCCCTCCGTTAGCCTGGATGCAACGGTTGAAAATTGTAGTTGATGTTGCACGTGGTCTAAACTATCTACATTTTGACAGAGCTGTTCCACACGGTAACCTAAAGGCAACTAACGTTCTCTTAGATGGAGCAGAGCTGAACGCACGTGTAGCAGATTACTGCCTCCACCGTCTCATGACACAAGCAGGCACAGTAGAACAGATTCTAGACGCAGGCATCCTCGGTTACCGTGCTCCCGAGCTAGCAGCTTCAAGAAAACCGTTACCTTCTTTCAAATCAGATGTGTATGCATTTGGTGTGATACTTGTTGAGATCTTAACAGGAAGATGTGCGGGAGATGTGATCACAGGTGAACAAGAAGGTGTAGATCTAACTGATTGGGTTAGATTACGTGTTGCAGAAGGGCGTGGTGCGGAATGCTTTGACTCGGTGTTGACTCAGGAGATGGGAAGTGCACCGGTTACTGAAAAAGGCATGAAAGAAGTTCTTGGGATTGCTTTGAGGTGTATAAGATCAGTTTCTGAGAGACCTGGTATTAAGACTATTTATGAAGATCTTTCTTCGATTTAGGAACAATGGAGTTTGGTTGCTCTGAATGTGTTCTCCTTTGTCAAGTTGATGCTTTTGTTTCTAGAGAAGCATGTTCTTGATTCATGGTAGTGTGTGTTGTGTAATCTGTTAGTTTTTTTCTTTAACATTTTCCTGGTAAAAAAAAAACAAAATCTCCTCATGTCTCATGAGTCATTGAAATATCATTTTCCCTCAGATTATATCTCTCTGTTCAACACCAATCAGATGACCATTCTACTTGTATATGCCTTATTAATTGGTCTCCACACTCAATAGTGTAATTTGTTATTCAAACGAAAGATTCATCTCCTCTATCTCTGTCTGATAAAAAATTTTTTAAGTATTTTGTGATTTCTGGCCAGAATATGTGTATCCTTTTTTTTCTTTTTTTTTCAGGAAAATAAAATGTCTTTTTACAAAGTAATGCGTACTGTCTGTTTTTTTTTTTTCTCTACAACATCAACTCCACAGAAATAAAACTTTTATCTTTGATGTTGTTTTTATACAAACCAATGTTGAATACCTCATTCGTACCTCAAATCTCCACTGCTTCTAATAGTGTTTAACCGGTTTCGAATAATTTTGTCAATCATTTTCACCAGTTTCTCAGTCGATGATAGTTTTTCTCTATGTCTTATATCATTTCTTTCTCTCGAAACTGAGTAGATTATGTTTTGAAACACATACCTTAATATAAATATATTTTTTTTAGGTCCAAAGTGTTGTGGCTGGTAATCTTGATCCCTCCAGTTGACTGAAAACTTATCAAGATACATTGCTAAATTTGTTGTTTCTCAGAATTCAAAACTAATTTTTTTCATGGAGGAAGTGTAGCTCATGGATAGACCCTACCTCCGGATATTCAAATGAAACCGTAAGTAAGAGCTCATATCTATGTGGGTTTTCAGAAATAATGTGTTAGAGTTTCACGTAGCAGGTGGATCAAACTTAAGACGTGTCGGCTCCTCATGCCCGTCTCCCTACCACACGACCACAAGACTCCGAACGAGTTAGACTCTTTCACAGTTTGGAAAAGAGGTTAATTAAAACCTTCTTTCTTCTGAGTACTTGATAGTGAATATGAGAAGCAAATTTCATTGACCACTTGGGATAAACAGCCAAAATTTATACGCAATCTCCAAAACAAAGATACATTACACAAAAAAAAAAAAAAAAAAGGGACGCTCTGTCTATTGTGTTGTTCTTTGTTCTAATGTAGTTTTCTTTTGTCGCCCAACAATATAGAGTAAAAACAAAGACATCATGATCAGGGGAAAAAAAAATGAAAAATTGAACATTACATTGAAAGTATTAATTAATTAAGCACACTGTAACTCTAACAACACAACCATGGTATATATATATATAAAAAAAAAAATATATAGTGTCAGTTCTTGAATTCACTCTCACAATTCTCCGACACAATCTCAACCTTCTTAGCATCTAATAATCCCTTAACCTTAACATCACAAGTCACCACCACGTCCTTGTTCCGTGTCACCGGCCCTGCTTCATACTTCGCCTTCAGCTCCATCGTTAGCACCATACTCATAGGTTGTTTTGAGCCACGAGGTGGCATAACCGCATTCTTGGTCGACCCATCAAGCTCCACATTAACCTTGTCTGATCCAGACGCAGCCTGAGACAAGTTTGGAAATTTTCCGCGTCCCAGGCTCTTGTTCTTGTACGTTAAGGAAACAACTCCGGTTTTTTTCATCATATAGATTACTCCCATGTTAGACGTTGGATTCTTGGCTCTCAGCGTGACCTCGAAATAACTCGGTTTTACGGTTAATCTCTCAACCACGAAAACCGGAAGAGCAGGGTTGAAAACGTAATGAAGGATGAGAATGATTGCACCGAGGAGGATTCCGAAAACGACTAAGATGATGAAGAACCACATAAGAAGTTTAAAACACCCACTTTTTTTGTTTGTCTCCGGGTTATTACGGCGTTTTTCAATGTATTTTGCGTGTTCCGGAGGAGGTGTCCAATAGACTTGATCTCTCGGGACCTGGACAACGTAAGTCTCTAACTCAGGGATTGAATCCGGATGAGGAAGAGATGAATTCGGAGGAGGTGAGGTTGGGAGTGGAGAGAGATTAAGAGAATGATTACGCCAATGATGTGATTGAGGATCTTGAGAAGGCAATGAGGGGAGGCTTGAGGTTGGACGGTGCCAGATGGATGGAGGATCATCGGGTTTGTCATCGTCGGATTCGGGGGCGGTGGCGGAAGGAGGACGCCGTGGCCCCTCCATCGGAGAAAAGGTGGGAGTTACGAGATGTGTGGTGGAGATTGGTCTAGAGGGAAGACGAAAGAGAGAGAATTGAGAGAGGATGCGAAAATTAGGGTTTGCATGGGAAAAGTAAGTGGTTCTTGTTGCATGACTCAAACTTTTGGTTGGTTTGGAGAAGTTTTGCTATTTAGAGTTAGTTAGCCAACTCACCTTCAATTTTTTTCTGTTATTTGTAAAACTACATTAGACTCATATATAAAATATAGTTTGTTGTTGATTGATGATCAAAGAAGACGTTACTCTTTGTTTACGAGGTTGATTATTCGAACACAAAATATGCATAAAAAAAAATTAAATGAGTAAAGTATTAGAAAATTTAGCAAATAGTTGTAATATTTTGTTGCCTTTAAACATATTTCGTAGCAAATATTTGTAACATTTAATTAACAAAAATAAAAAAAAGATTTGTAACATTTTGTTTAAATATTAACTAATTAAAAAGATACCATAGGATCGATCATATGAAGGATTGAAGGGGTCCTAATTTTTATTTTTATTTAGTATTTTTAGAAATTTTTAGTTTTGTAGTATTTTTGGAACTAAAATTTGATTTTGTGGTAATTTGATGTATTTCACAGTATTTCAGTTGGACCAGCTTTTAACTATAATTTTTTTTTTACTTAAATTCTCTTGCAACTTCTATTTTCTGTAGAATGAGAAATGAGAACTATGTTTTTAGATGAATATACATTGCAATGGAAATAAAAGAAAGGAAAAAATAGTTTTATTATATAATATGTATTCTGTCTTTCTATGAATTTTAACTCGAATGATATTAAAATAATAACATTAACATGAACTATACTAAACTTCATGGATAGGTGAAAAATGAATAAAAATACAAATGTAACCTTGAAAATATTAATCCGTAGCGACCGGGCCAGTCGAAGTTATGTTTGTGGACCTTGTTGCAGCTTTGGTGACAATACTGCCCAAAATTTATTTCCATTTCTTTTGCAAACATAAGCACTAATATGTTTTACATATTAAAAAAATAAAAATAAACAGCTTTACATGGAAAAGAATCAAGGAAAATCTTATCTTAAAATGGCCTACCATTTTATACAATCAAAAGTTTTCTAAAAAGGCCAAAAAAGAAGAGAAAAGGAATAATACATTTCTTCCCCAATCCACGTGAAACATGTTGCACTAGGAGAATAACAAAAAAAAAATGGATAGTTTATAAATGGTATTTTTGATTTCAAAAAGGAAAAAGAAAATGCGT
The DNA here is from genome assembly GCA_963667165.1 of Barbarea vulgaris. Classification (NCBI taxonomy): domain Eukaryota; kingdom Viridiplantae; phylum Streptophyta; class Magnoliopsida; order Brassicales; family Brassicaceae; genus Barbarea; species Barbarea vulgaris. The sequence continues at coordinate 26,681,412 of OY763892.1, forward strand.
TTGTGTCAAAAAAAAAAAAAAAAAAAAAAAAAAAAAAATTCTGACAAAACAAAATAAAATGCTAAATTATGAAATCTGACACCGCATGCCGACCTGTCCGCCGAGTTAACGACGTGGTTATAGGATCCTTTAAATACTCATCTCTTATCACAACGAATCAAAAACAGCCACGTCATCTTCACACACTACTCCGAAAAGCAGACAATAACATCCTCGTCCTTTGAAATCTGAAGTCTCAAACTCTTTAACATATACAACTAAATCTGAAATCTGATCTCTCTTTCTCACATTCATATCACCAATGACGCCTCGCCGTGACGTTCTCTTCCTCTCCCTCCTCCTCTTCATCGCCACCGTCTCCGCCGTCGCATTCGCCGTAAGTTTCCTAAATCTATATAAATATGGATCATCATAGCTACATTAATATTAGTCTAACCATATATATTAGACTATAAATATATTTTCTTGATTTTTGCAGGACGATGAAGCAGATTGTGTATACACATTCTATCTCCGAACCGGATCGATCTTCAAAGCCGGTACAGATTCGATCGTGAGCGCTAGAATCTACGACAAATACGGAGACTACATCGGAATCAAGAACCTAGAAGCATGGGGTGGTTTAATGGGACCAGGTTACAACTACTACGAGAGGGGTAATCTCGACATTTTCAGTGGGAAAGCACCATGTCTTCCGAGCCCAGTCTGTTCTCTAAATCTGACCTCTGACGGCTCCGGTGACCATCACGGCTGGTATGTTAACTACGTGGAAGTCACGACGGCTGGAGTTCATGCTAAGTGTGCGCAACAAAGCTTTGATGTTGAGCAATGGCTTGCCACTGATACGTCGCCGTATGAGCTTAGTGCTGTGCGTAATAACTGTCCGGTTAAGCTTAGGGAGAGTGTCGGTCGGGTCGGGTCTGAGATCCGGAAGACTCTCTCTTGGATCGTGTGAGATTGTGTGTGTGTTTGTGTCCCTTGGAGACTTGTTCTTTGTCCACTTGTGAACGTGTGATGATAAATGGTTCGATCGAATAAAATTTAAATTTTTGTTTGTCTGTGACTGTGAGATTTAATCAACTCATTATTATAGTGTTTTTTTGTACGAGTGAATAAGGTCAAAGTGGAAATCTTCACCAAATATAAAAAGCGAGACCTTTCTATGTATATGAACTAAAACATTGATATTTCAAAGTGTTATTTTTTAACCAACTAGTCTTGATCTAGTGATTTCCATTTGAGGAAGAGTTGTCTGATCTAGGTTTGAGATGGATTCTCTTCAAGCGTGGAACTCTCTATTTATTTTCAATTAATCACCGGAGCATTCACATGACCTCTCTGGACTCCGGATTTAATCGGATCTCATGGTCCATTAACCTGATAATCAAATATGGAGTAAACGTTTACATGACCTGATTTAGAGCTCATGATGTCTGTTAAATCCGATCACCCGAATTTTTTTTTTTTAAAAAGTGTTATTTTTTGGCCATACTACTAGTTAGCATTTATTAATATATAGTGAGTGGATCTTTAATAAGCTTGGTCTACATGATCATATCTTCACATGGATGTTACTGTCGGCTCTACTATATATACAAATATTGGTTCATGGGTCACTCTGTTTCGATTATTCCAATGAGTGTTGTGTTGTTATTAAATGATAGAGTCAGCTCTCGGCCTCCACCATGAAGTAATCAAATATTTGATTGTATTGTTGAGGAATCTGTTTTAAACCATACATAAATCTCTTCAACAAGCACACCAAATCCTCTATGTCCTTTTCAATATACCCCTTCAGGTTAATACATAAATATTTCTTCTTCTAGTTTTCTATGTAGAATTACAATATGTGTTTTAAAATCCAATTGTTTTACTGTGAGAGACAACATAGATCCATATATGTTTAACCACATGAAAAATATATTTTAGTAGTCGATTCCTTCCTTTTGACATTAAAATTGATAACATTTAAAATTTTATAAGTGAAAAAACTATATACTTAACATCTAAATTTTATAATATTTGAAACTGATTATTTAAAATATTTTATTTATTTATTTTGTTCCGTAAAATTATTGGTTTAATTAAAGAGCAAGATTAACGAATAAATTTTTAAAATTTAGATGCCTAATAAATCAAGGTTCTTGCTTATTGAGATTTGTAATTATTTTGTTTCTTTTTATAGCATATATTACTCAATTTTTTGAAGAATTATATAATTCATATAAATTAATTAAATTTTATATTTTTCTGCATATATTGTGATTCAAATTTTTAAAAATGGACATATATTACTTAATTAATAATGAAAAAGTGAGTGTTTAACGTCCCACATCGACAAAGATTTTTGAGTAATGCTTCAGAATTTTATATATATAGGAGCTAATCTTCATCTCTAATATATATATGCTACAATGCTAACAACCAAAGACAATGATTTTTTAACATTAATTTTAAAATATAAAATTTTTCTTATTATCTTATTAAAAGTTTCCAAAAATCACATGAAACTCATTTGTGAGTTATAACATTCCAAAAATCACATTTCACTCTATTTTTTATTATTTTTGAGAACTTCTAGATTTTAAATTTTTTTGCTTGAAACTTATTTTTTGGTAAAATTTGTGGGTTGTAGCCTTCCAAAAATCACATTTCACTCTATTTTTCATTATTTTTGAGAGTTTCTAGATTTCAATTTTTTTGGCTTGAAACTCATTTTTGGTAAAATATGTGGATTATAACCTTCAGAAAATTACATTTCACTCCATTTTTTATTATTTTTAGATCTTCTAGATTTCAAATTTTTTTTCTTGATACTCATTTTTTGGTAAAATCTGTGGATTATAGCTTTCAAAAATTACAATTCACTATAGTTTTCATAATTTTTGAGAACTTGTATATTTCAATTTTTTTGGTTTAAACTCATTTTTTTGTAAAATCTGTGGGTTATATAACCTTCAAAAAATCATATCACACTCCATTTTTCATTATTTTTGAGATCTTGTAGATCTCAATTATTTTGGCTTAAAACTCATTTGTGGGCTATAATAGCCTTAAAAAAAATCACATTTTACTATATTTTTCATAGTTTTTGAGAACTTGTAGATTTCAATTTTTTTGCTTGAAACTCATTTATTGATAAAATTTGTTGGTTATAACCTTCACAAAATCACATTTCACTCAATTTTTCATTATTTTTTAGATCATGTAGCTCTCAATTTTTTTGGCTTAAAACTCATCTGTGAGTTATAACCTTCAAAAAATCATATTTCACTCAATTTTTGATTATTTTTTAAAACTTCTAGATTTCAAAATTTTTTTACTTGAAACTCAGTTTTTGGTAAAATGTGAGTTTCTGAAGGGTATAACCCACATATTTTACTAAAAAATGGGTTTCAAGCGAAAAAATTAAAATCTAGAAGTTCTATAAAATAATCAAAAATGAAGTGAAATGTGATTTTTGAAGGTCATAACTCACAGATGAGTTTCAAGCAAAAAAAATTGAGCTTTACATGATCTCAAAAATAATGAAAAATGGAGTGAGATGTGATTTTTTGAAAGGTATAACCCACAAATCTACTAAACTATTAAAAAAGACCCAATTTTATAGGGTGTTTCCAAACACTCTATAACTATAAAATTAAAATGTTTATGGCTAATCCTATATCCAAACACCCATAAAAGAAAATACTAATTCTACCAAAATTAAATTAAACACTTTATTTGCATTTTTTTCTTTCTCCTCTTTATCATTTATTTCCTTATCTAATGTTGTAATATTAATACTATGAATTATAATTCTCCTATCACATTTGTTAGATCTTATTTTCAAATTATTTAAAATTATTATATCATACATATAATTAATAAAAATTTAAATTTTTTTCTCCATATATTATGATTCAAAATTTAAAAAACGGACATATATTACTCAATTAAAGAAAAAAAAATGTGTTCAACATCTCACATTGATTAAAATTTTGGTGGATGGTTCAGAATAATATTATAAAACACACAAAAATGATTTTAAATGCGAATGAGCAAAAAACTTAATTTATCATGTGTCCAATTTTTTTTAAAAAACTTATTCACTTTTATCCAGTTCATTAGTTGAAATAATTTAAAAGTCCCACATCGATTAATTTTTTTGTGCAACAGTTCAAAGTCATATTATAAAAAAAGACCAAAATTATTTTAAATACAAATGTTTTTTAAAATGTCCAGTTTAATTTGGTACTTATTGAAATAATTTAAAATAATATTTAAAATTTAAAATATTTATTCGGTTTAACTCTATTAAAATATTAAGTTTAAAATACTATTAATACTAAAACTATATAATATCGAATAATCAATAATATATATGTAACTACTTATTTATAATAATAATAAATTATTTAGTAAAAGTTATTTTAAATATAAATAGACTAAAATTCTAAAATAATCAATCCGAAATGGAATGGAAAGTTCCCGACAACTATGGGACAATACGGGTTTTTGTCCCAAAATGAACATGTTTAAGACAAAGAGAACTGATCATAAAATATATAATAAGTATAATTAATATTTTCAATATTAGAACTAATTACCAAATATTAAAATGGGTTTAGATATGACTGACAATTACATATGATTTACAATTGTATTGTTTTTTAGTTCAGATTAATTTAATATTTAATTCGGTACGATTTGGTCTAAATTGTTTGAATGAAAGTATAGAACATCATTCATTTAGCGTATGTTTGATTCAAATAACATAAATTTTCTATTGTTACAGAGAAATAAAACAATTTGATGTTGAAAGCACGTTAGATATATTATAAAAAATAAATAAATAAAACTACAAATATTAACAGAAATAAAAATATTTATAAACATTATAAAAAATCAAATTAAAATTATACAAACCAAATAAAAATATTTATTAAAAATAAAAATAAAAACAAATATAATTTATATTCAAATAATTGACCCGCGGTATACCGCGGGTATAAATCTAGTTTTACCAATAAATGAGTTTCAAGCAAAAAAAAAATTGAAATCTACAAGTTTTCCAAAATTATGAAAAATTTAGTAAAATGAGATTTTGTTTGAAGGCTATTATAACCCACAAATGAGTTTTAAGCCAAAAAAATCCAAAAAATTGAAATCTACAAGATCTCAAAATAATGAAAAATAGAATGAGATGTGATTTTTTTAAGGCTATAATAACCCACAGATTTTACCAAAAAATAAGTTTAAAACAAAAAAATTGAAATCTACAAGTTCTAAAAAATATGAAAATGTAGTGAATTGTGATTTTGAAGGCTATAACCCACAATTTTACCAAAAATGAGTATCAAGCAAAAAAAAATTGAAATCTAGAAGATTTCAAAAATAATAAAAAATGGAGTGAAATGTGATAAAAGAATCATAATTCATACTACTAATATTGTAATATTAGATAAGCAAATAAATGTGTTTGGTTACAGTTATATAGTAATTCTGGTTTAAATTTATTTAAAGAGGTGTGTTTGGAAACATTTATAAATCACTTTTTTTAATAGTGTATTTTTTTAAATAGTGTATAGACTAGATTTGTACCCGCGGTATACCGCGGATCAATTATTTGAATATAAATTATATTTGTTTTTATTTTTATTTTTAATAAATATTTTTATTTTGTTTGTATAATTTTAATTTGACTTTTATAATGTTTATAAATATTTTTATTTCTGTTAATATTTGTAGTTTTTATTTATTTATTTTTTATAATATATCTAACGTGCTTTCAACATCAAATTGTTTTATTTCTTTGTAACAATAGCAAATTTCTGTTATTTGAATCAAACATACGTCAAATGAATGATGTTCTATACTCTCATTCAAACAATTTAGACCAAATCATACTGAATTAAATATTAAATTAATCTGAACTAAAAAAAAAAAAAATTATAAATCATATGTAATTGTCAGTCATATCTAAACCCATTTTAATATTTGGTAATTAGTTCTAATATTGAAAATAGTAATTATACTTATTATGTATTTTATGATCAGTTCTATTTGTCCTAAACCTGCTCATTTTGGGACAAAAACCTGTATTATCCCATAGTTGTCGGAAACTTTCCATTCCATTTCGGATTGATTATTTTAGAATTTTTAGTCTATTTATATTTAAAATAACTTTTACTAAATAATTTATTATTATTATAAATAAGTAGTTATATATATATTATTGATTAGTCGATATTATATAGTTTTAGTATTAATAGAATTTTAAACTTAATATTTTAATAGAGTTAAACCGAATAAATATTTTAAATTATTTCAATAAGTACCAAATTAAACCGGACATTTTTAAAAATATTTGTATTTAAAATAATTTTGGTCTTTTTTATAATATGACTTTGAACTGTTGCACAAAAAAATTAATCGATATAGGACTTTTAAATTATTTCAACTAATGAACTGGATAAAACTGAATAAGTTTTTTAAAAAATTTTAGACGCATGATAAATCAAGTTTCTTGCTCATTCGCATTTAAAATCATTTTTGTGTATTTTATAATATTATTCTGAACCATCACCAAAATTTTAATCAATGTGAGATGTTGAACACATTTTTTTTTCTTTAATTGAGTAATATATGTCAATTTTTTAAATTTTGAATCATAATATATGGAGAAAAAAATTTAATTTTTTATGAATTATATGTATGATATAATAATTTTAAATAATTTGAAAATAAGATCTAACAAATGTGATAGAGGAATTATAATTCATAGTATTAATATTGCAACATTAGATAAAGAAATAAATGATAAACAGGAGAAAGAAAAAGATTTAAATAAAGTGTTTTATTTAATTTTGGTGGAATTAATATTTACTTTTATGGGTGTTTGGATATAGGATTAGCCATAAACTTTTTAATTTTATACTTATAGAGTGTTTGGAAACACCCTATAAGATTGAGTGTTTAGTAGTAGATAGATTTTACAGATACAGATAACATTGTAGCCGAACACTATCTTAACCTTTGGATTTGTTATCGGCGATTCCGAATTCGAACCTACCTCATCTTCCTCAATAGTCCCGCGCTCCTACGAAATTCAAATTCTCATCGTCTCTCTCTTCCATGGAGGATCACATTCTGATCTCCGACGGTGAGGATCAGGCTACTCCACTTCCATCACTATCGAAGCGAGCTCGAAAATCTCCCATCTCTACGATTCTGATATCGGATTCCGATCCGACACCGCAAAAGCAACCGCCGGAATCTTCTTCTTTCACTCCTTTGTTCGTCCCTGATACACCTCTCTCTGATGATATCTCTGTCGTCAAATGCTCGTTTGATTACAAAGCTTTAGATTCAAACCGCGACGACAAATTCTCTGGTAAAGTTCTCGGAATTTTCTCGATTCTCAGTATTTAGGTTTAGTTTTATCAATCGAATGCTTCTGGTAATTGAGAACTGATACAGAGAAGCTTGCTCTACTTGTGAAATTTTGTGATTCCTGAGGATTTGTTAGGTAATCATCAGGTTAAACAATAAGCCTCTTACTTCTCTACGTTTGAAATCTCATTAGGCAAACGAATACTTTCTCTGGATTCGGAGTTTGAAGATAGTCCTTTACCTGAAACTTCGAAGAAGTATAAATCTGTGCTTGCTGATTATAAGGAGCAAGGTCGTGGTTTGGAATCTGGATGCAGTGAGGCATACTATAAGAGTACTGAGACATATATAAGTATGTTTACTCCCAAAACCAAACTTTTTTTTGCATCTATCAGACTATGTATAATGAGTTTATTCGTATTGTCCACATTATAAATGCTGGTTACTGTTTTCTTTCAGATGATAATACTAATTGGATGAATGAAGTCAATTTTCGCTCTTCACCGACCAATGATACTATCGAGGTACTTATCTGGGAGGAACTAGTACCATATTGTTCATCATTGGTTCAGGATTAAGGATCTTTTGATTCGTTGTGTGATTTTCCATAGCTGTCTTTTAGAAGATGTTACAATTCTGGGTTCTCATTACGTGTCATTCATTTTGTATCGTGATATTTTTCTTACAATATCAGGTAGATTCTGACCAAGAAAAAGGCGATGAAAGCGTCAAGAAAATGGGTCGAAAAAAGAAGATCAGAAGTTCTAAAACTACAACTCTTCCGGGTGAGGCATTGCCAAAAAAACAGCTGTCGAAGGAAGAAAAAACCTGTGCGATGGAGGAAAAGAAGTTAAGAAAAGAGGTAATTGTTCTTTACATGACTTTTCTATTTTCTGTTTCCTGATCAATAGTTAATTGGCTTCCATCATCCAGCAAGAGAAACTAAAGAAAGCAGCCTTGAAAGCAGAAGAAGCTGAGTGTAAAAGATTAGAGAAGGAAAAGAAAAAATGGGAAAAGGGAAAGTTAGCCCTTAAATCTATTGTTGCCGAGATTGATACTAAAGTGGTTGAAGGATCCACTGGAGGTAAGGAATTTCTCTATCTTTGTATTATTCTTCAACATATTCTTTAGATGTTTGCATTTTGACTCTCTTTTTTTGTTTCATATGGATGGTTAGTTTGTTACTTAAGTATAAACACTGAGTGCCTCTGGTATCAATGTTAACATAGGACTTATGCTTTCAAGGTTCTCTGAGAAAGGTATTACAGTCCGTGTAGCCCCTAATCCAATTGAGAGATCTATTGTCTGGACGATGACAATTCCAGAGGATATTGCTCCGGTACGATAAAATCCCAGTCACTTTGGACTTTTTGAAATTTATGAATATTAATTAACTTGCATGCATCCTGAGTCTAATAGCTGACATGTATGAAATGTAGTTCTTAGAATCCAGAACTTGCAACTTGAATCAGTTCTCCCACCTGGTCTGTATCCTTGTTTATTAATAGGATAAGCATGTTAGTTCAAAATGCGTTTCAAAAGTTCTTGGACTTATGAATCATACTCTTCTGTGTTGCAAGTTTCATTTCTTCACTCTTAGTGGTAATAGTCCAAGCTATGATTTCAGCTCTGAGTCATGTACAAAATGGTGGTAGCTAGCTTTCATATAACTACTTAAAGTTCACTTTGCTTGATTTATGTGTTTTATTTTATGAAATATCAATAGAACCAAATAAATGAACCCCTTTCTATGGGTTGAAGGGCCTTAGAAGATCAGTACGGCTAAACCATATGAATCATTTGTACCGAATGTCTTATTTTTCTATGTATTGAGGGAGCTTAGAAGATCTTCTTTACTCTGCTGCAGGCTTTTCCCCAAGGGCCCAAGATTCCTTATGTGTTACTTGTGTATGAGGCTGAAGAATTTTGTAACCTTGTTGCTAATGAAAAACTTCTAGAAAACATCTCCAGAGTTCAGGAGCAATACCCATCTTATACGGTGTGCTGCCTCACCAATAAGTTAATGTCCTACGTAAATAAAAGGTGTGTTTGATAAGGTAAATTTTGTGTTGCATTAATCCTCTCATCATGAAGCTAAATAAAACTAATTTTTTAGGGAAAAGGAAGAGTACAAGAACCCGGGAAATTGGAGACGGCCTCCTATCGACGAGGTACTATAGTACCTAATGAGCATGTCTTTAGAGGAAAATATTCTTTTTGCTCCTTTGTTTGTGCCCCTTATACTTGTTTCTGGAGTACTTGATATGTATTACAGGTACTTGCACAATTAACTACTCACTATGTTAGAGTACATTCCAGACACTGTGTAGACGAGGCTGAGGTTGCTGAACATGTTGTTGGTTTAACAAGCAGTCTGGCCTCTTGTCAATTCAGGTACTACTATCAACGCTAGTTCGATTTTGTTTCCAAAAGATTTTATCTCTATATCATGCTGGATTATAGTTTAAATTTCTTCTCCCAAAGCATTGAGCGGATTTGGGGAATCCCATTAAATTTGGATTTTGGATGAACTTGAGGGCTAATAATGTATTTAGCTGCATGATTTTGAAGTAAACTAATCATTGATCTTCTATCTGATGCACAGGAAGAAACTAACTATGTTATCAGTAAACGCTAATGGTGCATTAGTCTCCAAGGATTCAGTTGACAAGCATTTGATTAAAAAGAGTCCATGGTAAAGTAAAGTGAAACCATTTTGAATTTAGGTTGTGTTTTAGTTTCTCTGAATCTGTTTAAATTAATAAAAGAATTTACTGATCTTATAGGTTAAAAGCGTTAGTAGCAATACCAAAGGTACAGCCGCGATACGCTGTAGCAGTGTGGAAGAAATATCCATCCATGAAGTCTCTTCTTAAGGTTTATATGGATCCTAACAAATCTGTAAGTAAACACAAACTACGGATTTTGAATTTGCTCAGTCTGTTGCTTCTAACGGTTTCTTAAGCAAATTGTATTGTGTTGGTTTTGTAAATGGGGAACAGGTTCATGAGAAGGAGTTTCTACTTAAAGATTTGAAAGTGGAAGGTTTAGTAGGAGGAGATATAAGATTAGGTGAGGTTTGTTCAAAGCGGATATACAGAGTTCTCATGTCTCACGATGGAGCCATTAAGACTGATGACGTCGAAAATGGTGCTGCTTTCTTCACAGTTTCTCCAGATGTTAATTAAAGCCGAAGAGCTAATATTTATCAAGTATTAAAAACAAGCAGAAGAAGCATTTTTAGGTTTAACTAGAAGCTGACAAATAAAATAAAAAGCTAAAGGGAAGAATCCACGATTCTGTGCTTCAACTGGTCGACTCGAGTCTCACCAGCTCTCAATTTCTATACACAGCTCTGTGTGTAATGGATTTAGGATTTGATCCGCTGGTATTGTTTACATTGTTTTTACTTCTTATTCTAGATTATAGAGATTGTAAAATAGGGCCAATTCATTTCTGCACTGAGATTTCTCAATTTTCTTGTAAACGACAACGAAAAGTAAAAGTAAAATAGTCCTTTTACGTTTAAACCTTGAAATCACACCACAGATGATATAAATTAAAGAAGCTACACAAAATAATGTATATATGAAGACAACATGTTACAAATGAATTGAATCACTAACACACAGTAGTAAAAAAGAAAAGATAAATCTCCAATTGTAATCATTACATTACAATACAAACTATATACAGTAGCACTATAATTAATCAAACCATTCTTGAAAAATTGGCCAAATAAAAATAAAAAAGAGAAATTTCGATTGAATAAACCTCCAAAAAACAAAAACAAAAAATGAAGTGTGGTGGTTTACTTGTTAGACCACTGGAATTCGATCTCAAGGTTTCTGGGGCCACTTTTGCTTTCTGGTAACAAACTGTATTCACCTGCAACTGCTCCCAGCATCACTACCCTATCGATTTGGATCGTTACTTTCCCAAAGGAACTCTGCACAATAAGCCACTGATTCAGATAAAACCACAAAATTTGTAAGTGTGAAAGTATGAGTTATGTTTGATGATATACCTTTCCCATTTTGCTCTTGTTCTTGCACGAGATGTGGAGTTTTTGACCTTTAGGAGGACTCTCAAATGACCATGAGAAGCTCTCGTCCCACTCTGGATTAGGACCTGTCGATATCACCTGAAAAAGTCGAACCATACGGGTTGGTTACTTTGGTTTCTCCGGTAATTACTAGTCACAGGACAAAGGGGGTGATGAGTCTTTTCTTACTTTGGTTTGTCTAGGAGGATTGTTACCGAGTGTTATCTTGCAGAACACACTCGGGTTACCAACGGATTGTTTCATGTTGTTACCGCGCTTGATAGTGACCACAAGTGTACCTGGCAAACACTGCAAGAGGAATTCAGCTTTCTCCTGGAACCGTGGTGGACCTGATTGGATTAGGTACTGAAGTAAAGGGATGGCGTCTGCAGCAGCAACTGATTGGGCCCTGGAAACTTCAGCCGGACAGGCTGACCAAGCTTGTCTTAGAAGAAACAAAGCATCCAATGCAGCTTCTTGAGTTGCCTCTGATCCTGTCTTGAGGGATGTAACTAGATGTGGTATACTTAGTGTTGCAGGTTCAGTGGCTCTTAGACGTGGGAAGTTGTTAAACAAAGAGTTTAAGGCTTTTAGATACTCGTCATTCACGGTTCCTGTGGCCCATAAGTCTTTCTCAATAGCAGCTGCAAATTAAAAGGAGGAAAGATCGGATATATAAGATGAATGATAAGAAAGAGCAGATCGAAATGATAAACAAGGTATCAAGATTTTTCTCACCGGTTATTGCTCTGACGGTCTCGCTAGATGCATACTCTTGAACGGTGTGATTAGAGAAGAGTAGTTTTACGAACATTGCAGCCTGAACAGATGTTTCCGGGTCACTGGAACTGATCAGATCCAAGACGACCTGCACACCACCTGCCTCGGCAACTGCTCTTTTGTTAGACCGGCTATACATAACAAGGTTTTGCAGAGCACATATAGCAACTACTTTCATTTCTTCTGTAGGTTGTTCTTCAAGGACGTTGACTAAAGCGCGACAAGCAGAAGCTGCATCCGTGCTTCTAGCCAGTGCTTCGTTTTGGAACAGATCACCGAGGGCCAAAGTTGCCAGTAATCGCGCTTGCTGAGCTTGAGTCTGTGGATCCAAGAGGTACTGGGACAAGGGCAAGATTGCAGTCTTGGTGGCTTTTGAATCTCTAATCTTCACGTTGTTGAGAAGAACCTCGAGAAGTCTCGCTGCTGTGTCCTCACACTGATGAGACCTTAGAAGATCAAGAAGAGCTTCTATGGCACCACTTTCAGCCATGGATTCTGCACTGGTTCCATCATCACTTTCCAACACTAGAAGAGTGTTAAGTGCACCAACCACGGTGTTTTCAGATGCAGAACGAAGCAGTCTTACGAGAACAGCAACAGGAACTTCAAGGTAAAATTCGGAGCTAAATTGCAAGATGATAACCAAAATTGATGCTGCAGACTCCCATAACACATTGGATAGCGATGGATCAGCTTGCAGTATCACCTTTGACAGCTCACTCACACCACCTTCTTTAGCTATTTCATTTGGCCATGTTAAAGCAATGCTAACGAGAGCTTTCACAGCTCTCTGCTGCAATAGGTGTATGCCGGATCCAAGAACATGGATTAACGGACCGATCGCAAGTTGTGTTAATGGATCCTTCTGCAGATGCTCCTCGTAGAGAAGATGAGACAGAAGCTCAGCTGCCAACTGCTGTACTGCTGGGGATGGAGATTCCAGCAGTGGAATTAGCGGCTCAATCACTTGGTGTGGTGTAAGTGTATAATCAGCTCGGCATTGTGGATGTTCTAAAATATTGACCAGAACTTGCAGAGCACTGTGCTGTCCATCAGCTCCAAACTCCAACCTTGTCAGCAAATTAAAAAGTGGTTCCACCACTTTCGCAGCAGATTGGCCCTTGGCAATAGTAGCATTATTTGTAAGGATACGAAGCAGTTCTGAAAATGCAGCACATAGAAAATCCGGAGCTTCATGGAGGATATCAAGTACGCAGTCGATAACCCCAGCTTTCACCATTTCCAGTTTACAAGCAGGCCTGTCCTTACCTAACTTTACTAGAGCCCTTGATATGGCCTCGTGAAGCACATAGTTTTTACCATAGAGAAGGCCAACAAGAGGGACCACAGCACCATGGGCTGCAACTAGTTCAGCCAGTTGCTCATCATCAACAAGCTTGTCCAATGCACGTACGACTGAATGCTGAGCAGGGCTATATTCAGTCACGAGAAGAGAGACAAGTGGCTCAACACAACGCGCTGCAGCAACGGTAGACCTAATCCTTGTATTTGCAAACAGAACATAACACAACTCGGCAGCATCCCCCTTTAGTTCCATTGAATAATTTGAAGAAAGGATCCTGCAGAGAACATCCACCGCATTCATCTCCACATCTGCAACTGCCAGAGCTCGTGATGGATTATCACTCAACAATCTAACAAGTGCAGCAATAGCAGCATGCTGCTCTCTCTCTGAACCAGTGTTGAGGATCTCTACCAATGGCTGAACAGCTTGTCTAGAAGACTCTGCATTTCTTATATGGTCAGCAGTAAAGAGACTATCCAATGCCTTGGCGGCACTGTACCTTGCTCCTCTTCCACCTAGACGCAAAACTGCTACAAGTTGGCTGACCGCGCCAAATGCTGCCTCATGCCTTCGAATTTCAGCACTGCTAAATAAGATGCCCAAAAGAACTGTTGCAGCTTCCTCTTGCTCGTCCTGAGGTCCAAGGGAAAGATATTTCGAGAGGCCCTCTAGAGCACCTGACTCTACCATGACAATCATATTTTGCGGACAGTCTCCAGCAAGCTGAGTTAGAAGATTAAGTGCAAGTAGAGGAGCACCGGGGCGGTCTGGAATTGGTTTAAGAAGTTCAACCAGTAATGGAATCGCTTTTCGTGAAGTAGCCCCAACTCTAATATCTTCAACTCGGAAGAGCCTCTCAAGGGCAACCTGGTCTGGGTAACGCACTAAAGCAAACTCCTGCGAAAGCTGCAGAAGTTCTTTTATGTCATCATCAGAACAACCAAGCAACGATATAAACCCAGCCGCAGCACCGGAGTTAGCAACAGATAGAAGAGTTCCCCGACTACCGTTACAGACAAGACTAGCTAGAGCTTGTGCGGCAAAATATCTGTCTGCGTATTCCTCTGACTTCACAAGATTTGAGAGCACTGGAACAGCCTTCATTGTTGCATGTGCACGAGTGATTTCTCTGTCCAGGAAAAGTATGGCTAGCAGTAAAGCACAAACCCAAATGTTGGCGTCTTCTCCATTATCAGCCTGAAATGTATTGAAGTATTAGCAGATAAATCAATATAAACAACAACCTAGCGTCCCAAAATGAGTAAGAATGTTAAATGCTATCACAGATTCATAATGTGGGGTTTTTTTTTTTTATCAATGCTTCTAATAAGCTGTGATCTCAACAATTTTTATCAATAAGAGAGTTAAATACCTGGAGAAAACGGTTGCCTATTCTGTCAGTAATCAACTCGATGCCTTCTGACTCCAATATTACTGCTCTGCTCTTTTCATCATGACAAGAAAGAACTGAGAGCAACCAGATGGCTAAATTGTCACCAGAAATAACTGTTGCCCCCGTGGAACCTTCCCTATTTTCTGTTGCCTCTTCTTCTTCATCTTCCTCCTTTTCTTTGGGATTAATGCATATGCAGATATTATCTTTCTCATCCTTTTCCTGAGATGAATCTAGAATCCTCACAAGTGCTTGAACAAATTTGGCACACAATTGTGTCTCATTCAGATTTTCTATCATCTTCTGTTCGTCAACTTTGGCAGCACAGATAATAATAGCAGCTCCACCAATTTTTATTTTTGGGTCCCTGGTATTTATCACCCTTTTAGCTATAGATGACACGCAATCTCTGGCATTGTTCACCATGTTTCCCAAAACAATAGGCTGATCTCGGCAAAGTCTTGACAATACTTCGATAGCTTTATCCTGTAGTGTGGGATTAGCAACACTCACTATAGATGAGACAATTGGGGCCATACTGTTAGGAGATTCAGCCAAAACAACCCAAGCTGGCTTTACATTTCCATTAGCCCCTGACCTTGAGAATATAGCAAGAGCATCTAGGGCCTCTGATATTGCATCAGACCTTCCATCGGCAGACTCTAGAAGAGACACTAAGGCAAGCACTGTTCCAGCACGGTTCACAGAATCTGTCAACGCAGAATCAATTCGGCGACGACTAAGCAGGCGAGCAATTGCTGCAGCCGCAAGGGTCTTCCCAGATACTGTACCTTCACGTAAGATTCTAGTGGCTGACAAAATAATTTCTTCGACAATGACCTTCTCTGACACTTCACTGTCCAATATAAGATTAGCCAATGCGCACATTCCTTGCTCAGCAACTTCTAGAACGGAAGAGTTGGCAAGAGAAACCAGAGTAGGCAATGCTTCCCTTGCAGCAATGGCCACATCGCGATTCTCCTTAATTGAAAGTAAAATTGCAGCCAGACAGCGGGAAGACTCAACAAGGATCTTCTCAGAATCCACATGTAAAAGTTTTATGGCCGACAAGAGAGTTTTGAGAGCTAGAGCGCTCTCACGCAAATCCTTTCTGCTCTGGAAGATAGCGGCAAGAGCTGAGGCTGAATTTGCTTGAGTTTCTTCTTTTGCAGAGCTCATCAATTTGATCATGGTCTCAATAGCATCATTTGAAGCACTGCCTTCACGTAACATGTCATTGAATGGCACCACAGAAAGCATACTCTTCAAAGCATCCAAAACATACATTTTAGACTCAGGTAGATCACTGGTCAGCAAAGCAGTAAGCTGACTGATTGTAGCAGTATCTGATTTATGGATCAAATGATTCAATGTCTTGGCGGCAATTTCTTTACCATTTGGACTACCATTCTTTAGTAACCATAACAGAGCAGGGACAGCATCAGCACTTTCAACACAAGCGCGTATATCTTCACTGTGATTGCACAAGTTCCTAAGGATAGTTGCAGAGTCTTCCCTGGCTTTGGCCGACCCTGTCTCTAGAATTTGAACAAGTGGAGGTATGCCTCCAGCAGCAGTGATGGCCCACTTGCTTTCATCATTTTCGTTAGACAAAAGGCAAAGAAGTGCAACCGCACATTCTTGCTGCTGCTCGGATGAAAGACCCAGAAGAGATATCAACAATTGGATCCCTTCACGGCCCTGTAGTGCATGCCACAGGCTACCTTCATGGTTACACAGCATCAGAAGAGCCTTTACAAGCTCATCTTGAACCTCATTCACCGCCATTGTTATTAGACCAACAAGCAAACGTTTTGCATCCGAGTTGGAAAGTTTAACAGAGAGTATGGAATTCCCATACAAACTTGCAAGTGCTTCAATGGTACGTTCTTGCACGAGGAATGGGAGCCGAGGCTTGAACTGCTTCAGCAAAGTCTGCTCAACGAGCAATGGATCTGATGCTCTTGTAGTTTCTGCTTTGCCATCATATATCATCAATGCCGAAGCTAAAGCCCCAAGAGTGTCGGCAGTCTGAGCAGGCGAGGAGCAAGATTCAAGGCTCTGACCAAGGCTCGATATGACATATGACAAACCACCGGAAATATTGGCCAGGGCACACATTGCATTTTCTTGTAATGCTTGCGCATATTCACCTTGCATGAATTCTTTCGATGGAGCTATTGTTGCATTTATTAAAACAGGAATACCATTACAACTAGCGATTTCTCGCTTTGCTTCCTTCGATTGAGCAGAAAGCGACTTAAGAGCAGCAGCAGCCTCTGCCCTCACTGAGGCTTCATTACCTGATCCTAATAACTTGAGAAGCAGTTTTGTAATGTCTGCAGTCAAAACACTGGAGCAAACAGAGGCGTCCTCCATCATCATACACGCAAGAAGGAAGCACACATTAGATAGTGTACTTGACTGCCCGCTTGCAAGCAACTTCACAAGTACATCCACTCCCCCAGCTCGAATTGTCTCAGACCAAAATCCCTCTGTAGTGCTAGAAAGGTTCTTAAGTGCACCAGTTAACAAACCATCGACCTCTCCTTTCTTGTTTCCACTGCGCAATTGGTCCCAAAGAACTGGTACAACTCCCTCAGTGGAAAATATTTTTGATCCAACATGGTCTTTCACTCCACCTTCAGAAACAGCATAGATTGTCTTTGCTGCAGCGATCTGCCCTTCAACTGAACTGGATTTGAGAAGACCAAGCAATGGGGGAATGCATCCTCCAAGTAACACCTTAACTCTAAGTTCATTCTCCTTGCAGAGTGAGCCCAAGACGGTTGCAGCTTGTATCTTCACTCCAAGTGATCCTGATCGGAGAAGAGAGACAAGCACTGGCACAGCTTGAGAGTGTGAACCGACAGCGCTGAATGCATTTTCACGCATTTCTATAAGGTCCAGTAACTGCTTCAGGCAATACTCTCTTTCTTGTGCAGATGATGAACCTTGGCGCAACTGCTCAATGCATTGGGCAACACTTGCTAATGTCCCATCTGGGTCTTCCATGCTGGTTGTACGATCTCTGCAGGTGATGGGGAAATGTTAGATAGAAGAATATTGTAGGAATACTAATCCAAATAATATTGATTTTCAAACATATTGTTAAAACCAAAATTGTGGTGCAACATATACTGATAAGACCTCAATTTTATGATTGGCTCCCATGGAGACCAAATACAGATTTCTGTTACCTCATACTCATCTTTGTGCTTGAATGTGGTGTTGGGGGCTCTGAATCTTGAATCTTCATATCCCCATTTCTCTCCTGTAATCATGACCAGCCAACAGAAAAAAAGTTAAAATAAAAAAAAGCATAACTTGCAAGACATTTGCTCCAACGCAATGGCGAGCGTCCTGTGAAAGTCTATCATCGAGATCATGACACTCTCTCAGATATAACAGACTGAAACAAAGCCAATTATGTCTCTTGCAATTGTATTATCATCTATTGGTTTAGGTTTGGCTGTAAAGAAGAGAACTTTATGACTTTCTATTGCTGGATAAAAACCTAGAAGTAAAAATGAAACAAGAAGGAAGCAGTGAAGAGAGATGCAGACACAAATGAATTAATTAACAATGGACTCTCAGCTAAAGTACATTTCTAAATCTGATTCAAACTCAAGAAACATATCAACTTAATCATCACTCTAAAGTAAACACACAAAAAAATGAAATGACTTTCTAGAAGAAAACCAGATCCAATTTTGTAGCTCAGCAAGATCACACTGTGATCATCTTTAGCTCACACACACACACATACAAAAAAAGAACTTCTGGATAAACTAAAACACCAATATGGAAAAAAATCAAAAGTAAGATACTGAAAATCAACAAAGTACCATCTCGTTTGGGGCAAGGCCATTTCCATTACTGGAAGAAAATCTCCAACCAAGTGCACTTGTCATATCTTTACTTCACTTCACTTCAAAGATCCTCAAAAACAAAGTAGACCCAGAGACCTTGCCCCTAACCCAGATCTACTCAACCAAGATCGTTAAAACATCAAAACCCCTGCAGAAAAAAAAAACAATCATGCAATTAGAGATCAGATGAAAATAAATCATTAAGTAACCTCACAATTCTCAAAAAATCTGAATCAATGAAGTATTAAAAGCTAAATGCAATTATAAGATTTACTCTACCTAACTCAATTATACTAAACTCAACTGAAAAAAAAAATCTCGAATCCGAATCGTTTTTAGTTTCCAGATTTGAAGTAAGCTAAATTAGGAAACTTTATCAAAGATTTCAGATCGGAGTGGAATCTAATTCGTAATCGGATCTCTCACATTGAGATCTGATAAGCCAAAAGCAAGCAATAAGATCAATAGATTGAGAAATTGAACTGACCTAAAAATGTGAGAAGAAGGAACAATCAGTATTGCATTTTTTTTGTCAGTTTCGTAGAAGAGAAGCGAAGAAGAAGAGATACAGAGAGAGATAGAGGTTTCTTCTTCTTCTTCTTCTTCTTCAAGTTTTTTTGACTCAACAAAGTATAAAGCGGAGGAAAGAGAAGAGAAGAGCTGTGTGTGGGCTGGTGAGAGTGTGTAATCAGATTGGAGCCGGCTTTGTCCACCGACAAAGAGTGGTGCCAACTCAACGGCTCGATTCGGCTCAGCTCGGCTATTCGACTTCACTGAAACTAAACGACTCGTTTTTACAACGAATATTAATTGGTTTAAATACTCTTTTTTATTGGTTAATCAAAATAAATGAGGAAATTGAATTTGCTATATCAATTAGAAACTTTTTCCTCCGTTAACAAAAAAAAATTATATATAAAAGAGAAAAAAAAAAACCTTGGTTTTACTTTGTTCTAGTAATTGAGGCAAAATTTTACATTTTTTTTTTTGTTAAAGCAAAATTTTACACCTTTCATCCCTAATTGTTTGTATTTCTAAAAAGAAAAATTCTTTCAAAAAAGTACTATTTCTCAATTTCCTATAAAACTTAGTTTTATATTTTCTATTATGTTCTATACTTAATTATGTTTTATTTGTTTTATCAAAATAGTTGATTAATGGATACAAAGTTAAAATTATATTTTTTACAAACAATAAAAATGGAGAGAATACATTTTATAAACTTAAACTAACAGTCTCTGTAAATTTAGATTATTTAAGCAAATTTATTACTACTCATCATGATGTCATGATCTGGATTTATCGAGTACAAGACAAATATTCATTATTATATGTAGAAAATATTTGTCAAAAGAATATCGAATATAATTTGTTTATTTTATTATGTCATTTAACCAGTTGCAGGTAGTTAGTTGTTTGATAATGAAATGTTATCTCTTCCAAGATCAACTAGATTATACAATCAAAGATATATTATTGTATGGTTCTGTTGGTTCTTAATTATGTGATTCATTGTAATTGTTCTCTATTTTATTAATTCAAGAAAACCATTAAAAATAATGTATATTGTATTCGAATCAATTAATTAAAAATAAGGAGAAAAAGTAAGTAAGATTAGCAGCAGTTGTTAATGGTCCTCCTATAAGTTGATTTGTTACCAAACTCGATTAATTAGTCCATTACGATACGATGGTGATAGTGAAGGTATACACATCTACCACCAAATCGAATAGGGAGATTACAAAAATAAAACTTTCACTAAACACAATCATCACGATTGTGTTATATAAATTTTAATTTATGGCTTCCCTTCACATCTAAATTATTTCCATGATTGTCCAAAAAACGACAGCAAATTTTTTTGTCGGAAAGTGAGAGAAGTCGGAGGAACAAATTATAAGGATGGTAAAATAAATAACGTGGGAGATTAAAAGCACATGGCCTCATGGCTAATGGGAATCAAAGATTCTAAGTTTTAAGTATTTTTTTCACTCAAAGCATGTTTTGTTTCTATCGACAACTATGCCCATAAAAGCATATGATATGCACAATTATGATAACAAAATGATGCACATGTGCTTCTTTCTTCTTCGCCAATTATGATCACAATACCATTGACAGCAAAATATTATTATTTGATCCTTCTTGTCACAATTCAATGCCTCCACTTTCTTGAACCGTATAAAAAACCCAAGAAACACAAATCTTGTGAATTTCACAGGCAGGCCCAAAGTATGTACTTAGCTATTTCTGTACTGTTAGATCGATTGAACATTCCATCAATTAGTTCAAAAAAAATAAAAATCATTCTATAGTTAGCTTTCTCAAAACTTGGGCCACCAACACTTACAATATAGTGATGGTCCAAATATGAATTTTTTAGTATATGACCAAAAGAGCTTTTGATTAGCCTTGTTTCCTGATAATATAGTCTCTTCTACAATCAAAATTTTCGACCTCTATCATTTTATATGACATCTTGAGAAGTTTGAGCCTAAACTAAGATATGATTTGTGAACACTTGATGTGCATCAGCCAACACAGTCAATAACAAAAATTGGGTGCAAAAATGCAAACAAGATAAAGCTTTTACAATAAAGTAATATTAAGGTGTTGTTGATATGTTGTTAAATATGTTATAATGTAAAGCTTTTACATTATGTTGCTAAAGTAATATAATGCTACCACTCACATAAATCAAACCGAGTCCCAAATCGACTGTCTTAAACCGATCTAGATTTAACCAATGATAACATGTTATATGATGAATAAGAGTCCCTCTCGTGTTTTATGCAACCAACACCAAAAACCGAAAAATTCAAAAGAGAATGTCAATACAGAAATATCTTACATGTTGATTGAATTATACAAAGTTTTTTTTTAATAACAATTAACATCAAACAAAGTGACACAAATTACGTAACTTAAAAAGGCTAGACACAAAAGAAGACGACCACTTATATCACATCACATCAAATCACACACAGAGACACATAAAGTCAACTTAAAATAGAAGACTACAAATCTCACACACTTCATTCACTCTTGTCTTTCTACTTGTCCATAAGTCGACGACGGAGAAGACTTGACCGGAAATATTCTGTTACCGGCGGAAGAAACGCCAACGCTTTCTCCACCTTCTACGCCTCCATCTCTCCCTTTCTCCAACCTCTTCTTCATCATCTTCTCCTTTTGCTTCTTCTGCATGACAAGTAGATGTGCGTAGTTTGCTCCAATGGAAGACATTTTTTGTTACTATTTGAGTTACGTTAATTATTTTGATTATTATTATGAGCAAAGAGAAAGTGTTGTGAAAAGAATAATGAAGTGAAGGATGAGTTTGGTAGTGTGATATGATGAAGAGAAGTGTCGTAATTTATAGAGAAACGACTCATGCTTTATGATTCCATTCTCATCATTATGCTTCTCCATGCTCATTCTCTTTTTTCATTTTTTTTAATTGATTAGTTTTCTGACTTTGACTCATATCGCCGAATATGAAATAGTAGAAAGACAATTATATTTTTGATAGATAAAATCTGTAAAAGAAAAAGAAAAAATATAATCATTTTATTTCATTTGGTTTTCTTATTAATATATAGCTAGTTAATTAGCTACTACTATAATTTTATTTCTTACAAACTTTTATTAATTACATTTAATTATTTTTTGCTCAACAATTACACTAAATTCTAGGGTCTAATAAATTCGAATGCCATGCAAAACATTCTAATTTTTTTTTTCATTTAGACAAATATCTGACATAGAAAAAATCTTTTTTGATCAGAAGATATTTCATTAATTTCTTCGTGTGCAAGTGTAACATTTGTCTGATCAAAAAAGAAACAAAAGTTTTAACATTTGGAAAAAAAAAAAAAAAAAAAAAAAAGTTTTAACATTTGGTGGTGCTTTCATGATAACTGACGACATTAGTCTGATGTTGCCTTAGCACCTTTTGCTTTTAAACTCTATGTAATCGTTATCTTATTTAATAAAAAACCAGAAAATTTACCCAAGAAAAAAAAAGAATTAAGCTATAAGTTGGTTTAAGCTGCAAGTTGGTTTATTTTCTAAAACCAAGAATTCATGTTTAGTCGTTTATGATAATGTATTTATTTATTCGTGAGTGAGACAAACAATTCATCGAGTTTAAAAATCAATTTAATTAGCATAGCTAATTATAAATACTTTTTAGTTCACATATAATGAAACAAGTGGATGAAATTAAATTACATTAAGATAATAAACGAATTAGAAAGGAGGTGTATATGTTATCTAAATATGGTGGCCTTCGCTTTAAGGTCGGCTCGTAAGGCCTTATGCAACCATATTATAAATATAAATAATATTAATAGCTATAGTTATAGAATATTACACTGGTTTTAGACTTTTAGCTAGTATCCTAATTAAAGTTATCATCATTTTTAATTTAAAAATTACCGACCATTGAGTGTCCGAGTCCGACCAAACGCGATTTCTATAACTACATATATATGTGATTTGTTTGTGCCGAACGTTATTGTATATCTATTATGATTTGGAATAATATTACTAGCTTATGGTTGTTTATGTAAATGGAATTAGTCTTCAATCTACTTGTGCTTTTCTCGTTTGGAAACATTGGGATCACAATACTAACTACTTTACAAATATTACTCCAACTATAGTAAGACGCATTACGATCAGATAAAAGACTAAACGAGGATCGAGTTTCGAAACTAGCACAAGCACAAGCAAGCTTATAGTTTTCGATTTAATAAACTCATGATGAACGGATACAATGTTTGCGCACAAAATTTGGAAGACAAAAGAAAAGACAAGAAGAACTAATAATAACCATAAATTAGGCTAGTTTAGTAGACGTGGGTGGTATAACTCTAGGAATTAACACACGCCATGGAAGAAGTTGCTTCGGGATTGAATCATGTCGGAGTATAGTGTTGGCTGAAGGGAGCATTTCTCGTAGGGTTTGCGTGAAGTCTATTGTAACATCCCGATTTCTGCTATATATTAGTGTATGAAAAGAGGTTTAAAAGAACTGATTTGGTTACTAATGTCACCAAAGTACACTTATCTATTCCGTCAACCATTCAGACATAACTCCAGAGTTAAGCGTGCGTGAGATAGAGTAGTACTAAGATGAGTGACTTACCGGGAAGTGATTGTCGGTACCGTATGAGTGAGACCAAAACACGGGAAAAAATCATGTGATGATTTGTAGTAGGGACAATAAACAAGTGTTTAGAGCTTTTTAAGATAATTAATGAGGCGGCCGTCAGACGATGATGGGGTCCATGGGCGTGTAGAGAGGACGTGAGCGCCCACAGAACTAGAAAATGTGTAGGGTTTACGGACCTAGAGAAAGTGTGGGAGCTCAAGGACGATGGCAGTCGGAGAGTTATATCTATTGCTCGGTTCTCACCATATCTCATAGATGGTGGATTGCCACTCTAGAAGGAGAAGTGATTTAGTTATCTTCGGAGTACCTTGTAGGAGCAGATGCATGCATGACCTAATCGAGACCTAATAGAAACCCTTGGTTGACAAATTAAATAGCATATCCGAAACATACTTATCGTCAAAGTATTGCAGATTCGATTAAATGATCCCATTTCATACTATTTTAACATTCAAGAACATTGAAAACTAGTATATATCCACATTCGTCTTCACCTTAACACATCGTAACTGGTGTGGTTGAACTACTAGGAGTGTACTTAATTGCTTCAATTATAGTTTTATACTTTAGTATATATATATATATATATATATACATAGTAGTAGCGACTATATATACTATAAACATTAAAAAATGCATTGTTAATTCAATAAAAAGCACAAACGACAGAAACAAAAGGTTTAAGCAATATACCACATTTGTTGACCCAAAAAAAACAAAACTATTTACCACATTTCATAAACGTTACTATAAAAAAATTAGGGAAGGGGAAGTCAGATAATGACTTATATTGGCCACTAATCTCCCACCATATCTGATACAATATTATATATTTTGACTTCCTTTTAGTTGTTGATTTATACATCTAATAATTTCGGTTAATCAACTAATTAAAACAATTTAATTAACAAAAAATTAATTTAAACAAATTTACAAAAACTGATATAACGGAATCGTGGTAATAAACAAAATATGTAGGTTTTGTAAAATTTATAACTGCATGTCGATATGTCAAAAACAAAATAAAATTTATACGCATGCATTCATGTTCATGTGTAAACTGTCTATATTAGGTTATACATTCACAAATCTATATATTTATGATTTGTATGATTATGAAGATGATAATCTATTTAAGTATGTGTTAGTGCTAAACTGTGCTGTTATACATATTCTTAAGAGAAATATTATGATGGATTGACTTAAAATTATATATTGGTGCTTGTGTGGTTTCAAATATATGTTGGTTATAGTGTATATACAATATATGTTTTTTTCTTTCTCTTTATGAAGTGATAAGAACTAAAAGCGACCACTCTGAATTTATTAACTTGCTGTCTTTTATTTATTTTTGTTAAACCAATGCTTATCCTTTAAGAACATAATTAATTCGTACATGCTTTATAGAAGAACATCACTTGTGCAATTCAATTAAGTATTTCATTAAAATTTTCAACTCATGGTAGTCCAGAGGTTAAAAGATTAATCTTGGATCGGAGGACCAAAGTGGTGTTTTTAATGAAACATACCCAACTTTGTACAAGTTTCGAAAGATTAGTTTATATTTAGGTGTTGGATATATATTCCTTTGTTATAAAATAAAGAAAGAAGAAATGCATCATAAAGATGAATATCAATTAGTAAATGTGATATTCTTAAAACTATATTGTGCCATTTGGAATCTGTGGTCATCTTGAAAACAGTTGCGATAAAGTAAGACATAATTTCTGTGAGAAAACTTAGCTTTTCAAATTTTATTTTTACCAAAAAAATGAAAAAGAAAAAAAAAACAGTTCTCTTCTATCTACGCTAAAACTCTTAACATATTGAGCTCGTGTTTGAATATATGCTTTTGAGTTACGGTGGTCATATGCTGATATGATTGTTTAATACAAGAATTAAATAAATCTATATATAGTTAGTTTTAAAAGTTTGTTCCTTGAAGAGTAGCCTACGAACAAAGAGTTTGGATCCAATAAAAAGAGAGCAGGGGACAATTTGTCCCTAGTTGACCCTAAAGGCCACACAAAACGAAACAACCAAACACTTCTACTGTCTTAATCTCTAGATTATTGTATTAACAAAATCACTAGAATATTGACATTAAAGAAGTGGAAAAAGTGGAAAAAAAAAAAGTGGAAAAAAAAATTCATTAATAATTTTAAAAAACTTTCAACCAGGCAATTAAACAAACATTATTGGAGATGAATGGTATGTCACAAATCTTTGTCACATTTTTAAAACATAATTCTACAATTTTTTTACCATTTCATCAAATTTTATGTTTTACATATTTTTAGTTGTTGATACTATATACCATGAACATTTTAACGTTATAACTAAAGAAGAAACACTATTAAACTATTAAAAGTATACTCCTATAAATACAATTTTAGCGAAGAAACTAATCTTGATTGATTCAACTATAATAACTAGCTCACAAAAATATAAACTAAGAATGTGCGAGAAATTAGTACGAGCAGAGACTAAAACCTCGATTTTAGTCTTCAAATACCTTTGAAAGGGATAAAACCTGTAAATACCTTTGAAGTGAAGACGTCAAAACCCCAAAACTAAGTTAAATAGAACAAAGATGAAACATCATCAATGCTTTCATACACAAAACTTCATAATGCTTACATACGCATAGGCTGCTTAGATCACACCGGTTGAACCGCCTACACACTATCTAAGTCTCAAAGTGTAATCGACATGGTAGAAATTCGCGTAGCATCGCTTGAACACCGGATAGAAGTTATCCAAAAGAAAAATAACAACTTTGGGATATTTACCTCTATTAAAGAAAAACTGATAGAAACAAACATTCAACACAAGCTCAGTTCGTCAAATGGGAGAGGTCTCTGACTCAATGGGAGAGATCTCTGACTCAAATAAGTTCGGAGTCTTCTTTTTTTTTCTTTACAAATACGAAAAATCTATTAGATTTTAACATTCAGAATCTTCAAACTGCGAGTTCTCTTACCACATTTAGTCAGATGGATTTCCCTGCGTGCATGAAAAATCTTCCATAGTCTCAATCACAAGCCATTACAGTTTTCATAGAAGGCCAAGCGTCTTCAGTTGCTGGATATGTTCAGACGGTAGAACTGGTGGCGACCATTCAGATCCCATCATTTCCCCATCCACATCTTCAACCACATATTCCTAATGCCAAATTGAAAAGGATAAAGAAAAACATCGAATTTTTTACAAAACACGCTAACAGAAAACAGCAGAAAGAGAAAGGTCTCACCTTTGTTAGCATTCTTTTCGCGAGAATGTGGTAATGACGCTGCCAAATTCTTTGCCCAACCATGGTTGCAACCAATACGCTATAGAATATACCGATAACTGTAAATAAACCGAGAATTACTAATGCCATTATGAAGAGTAATGGCAATCCGGCTTCCCCTGCACCTCCAAGGCAACCACCACATTCACTGACTGCACTAGCACAGCCTTCGGTACATGCAGTGCAATCTGCCCACATACAAATAGTTCCCGGTAGATGGCAGTCTGCGCATACCCTGCAGATTGAGATAAATGTTCAATAAATGGGTAAAGTCAACCTGAGCTGGAAGATTTTCTATAATATACTTTTTTTTGTGTGTTTCTGCCAACTGAATTAGAAACAGACTATATAATATATATCTTCTCCTCATTTTATATTCTCTATTTAGCAAGCATATCGTCTGACATTCGATGGAAGAGGAGTGATTCTCCAATAAATGAAACCTTCAACTTTTAAATACTCTACTTAGCTTTTCTAATTTGGATGAAAGAATTACAGAAGAGTGAGATGAATGTACGCATAAGCAGCTGCAAGATAAGTAAAAACTAATTGCCGGATTTTGAGAGATAACAAACTTTATCTATGATCTAGTTTGTAAGTAAGATGACAAGACTTGGCTTTTAGCAGACATGAAGAAAAGAAATTGAGTTGTCTAGTACCTATTCTTATTTTCCACAAACTTTTGTGTGACTAAGTTCCTATGGTTTGCCTACAAAACATATTTTCTGATATGCCTTGTAGATATAGAAATCAGCCAGAAACCAGAGAAGGCAAAAGCACCACAATTCCAGGTAGGCAATCCCTTACACTACTTCACTCTCGTAACCAAAGAGGACAGTTCTAACTTCTTAACAGGAAAAAGCCGATATTCTTACGTCTTAAACAAGAAAAAACTGAAAAAGCAAACAAAAAAGTGGAGTTTTAGGTTGTACCCAGGCTGACAGCAACACAGACACAATTCACGGCAAGGCTGAGCTAAGTCATTACGAACTCTTCGGTCGTAGCAAGTTATGAAGCATCCAGATAGACCCAGCAGAGCAAAGAATAATAAAGCTCCTGAACAAAGCAAACATCCTTATGTAAATAAATGTCGAAGGATGCATCCTACCACTGAAATTTGACAAACATTTTACTGAAAAGACTATATTATCTAGAGGAGAATTTAGATATTATAGTTTGGTATCATACCACACATGTAATAAAAAGTGACCTCACTGTCAAAACCCCAAATATGACGAAGCCATGATTGCTGGTAAGCATCTATGAAGTAGACCATGTAGGCCAATGCAGCAATTACCTGTTAGAAAATAGCCATTTAGAAACATGAATTAGATATATCACCAAATAAAAAAAGTAATGTAAGAAAAAAAAAAACGCAAACACGAAAAACTGAGTGATTACAAGCTGGACAGCAAGAAAAATCGACAAGATGTCTCTTGTAACAAAGAAGCGAAACTTCAATGTCCGCCATTTCCTATCTCCAGCACCATGAACTCTCAGATAATATGGAGCCTTGCAAGTTGTGCAGTGTGCAAACGCAAAACCTTCCTGCAAAAGACACGAGTTTACTGGGCGTTAAAATCTGCTATTCATTACTTTACCCTTATACTGACTAAAAACACCAATCTAATCACCATTCATACAACATTATCAAGTCTAAAAATTTTACATCCAAAACCATACTTCTTTAGCCTTCAAACGGTTTTCTTATTCTACAACTCAACAGAAACAGCAAAATTTACTACTTACCCTGACTAGTAGTCAACTTGTCATATTAGATTGAAAATGAATGGATAACAAACAAAATAAGGTACATTCACAGATAGCTTTCAAGAAACAATAACAAGTAGACACAAGCATGGACCCAAGTTGAGCCAAAACAAAACTGTACCTTTATAGCTCTCCAATGATCCAAGCACTCACGATGTACATACTTAGATGTTCCTTTGCATTTGCATGGGGCAATGAAATCCCTACCTGACCATCATCAATAAATGAGCTTGAAATTAAACAAGTAACTTAGAAAAAAAAAAACCCTTTCTCTATGTCAAGGTTTTAGAATCACTAGTAAAACTCAAGACTAAGACTAATCTAAACTAAATCAGAACCAATTATGATCTACCATCTAAAGATCAGTCCTTTATGGCTACTAGCACCAGTAAAAACCTCAAGAATTCATTTTTTTTGTTTTCTTAATCGAATTTCATAATTCAAATTCTTTAACTGAAGTTTGACATATATAAGAGCACATATGAAAATTGTTCCAACGATCAGTATCAATAAATAAAGCAACGCAACATAAAAGGAGAAGCGAATCTAAGGGTTTATGAAGACATTACCATCAGTTTCAAGGCAGATTCGGCACTGAATTTGTTCACCAGGTCCTGCTTCGAGATCGATCTCAGAAGGTTCCACCATCGGCGACGGTGGAACTAACGGTGACAATTCCAGTTCATCCGCCATCCAATTTCGAAATCTGGGTAAAACCCACGAAAACCCAGAAAGAGAGAATAAAAAATTGAATTCGTGGAGCTCTGATCTGATTTCGTTAATTTATGCTTTTTTTGCGAGTTAGGTGTTTGTTGCCGTTAAACAAGTATTGTGAAATGACCCGTCACTCACCGGTTCTTCGCCGGCAAAACGATGATCTTCCACCTTTTTTTTCTTCTACGTTTTGACTTTTTTACCCTTCTAGATTATTGAAATTCACGGAGAGCGGACCGCATTAAATTAGTGGACCACATTTATAAGGTAAATTAAGATATTCTTAACACTGTAATAAGCTTTCCAAATATTACCTGAATAATTAAAAAGGAAATATATATTTGCAAAAAATATAAATAGTCTTTTATTTTTATTATTATTATTATTAAAGTTAGTTTTTGATAAAGCAAATAATTTTTTTTTATAAATTGTTCAAACCAAGATTCTAAATCATGGGAAATTCACAGACTGTGGACCATATCAATAACTTGTCTTATAAGGTAATTAAGATTCTTGAGTTAGTGGAATTTGCTAACCTTTTTTTATAACATCATTTTATTGAAAATTTAGTATTAGTTTTCATGATCGTTAAAAAGAATTATCTTTAAATAAATCGGAGGATAAAAGTAAGATTGTGAAATAACATTTAAATAGGAAAAAAGAAAAAAACATTTAATAATTTGCTAATCTTTAAAAAGGAAAAAAAAAACTCTTGAGTAATTAAAATTTAAAAAAAAAAAAAAAACACTAAAATTATGTTGTAAAATAGGAGAATTGTCTGAGCCCGGGTTCGAACCGGGGACCTCTAGTGTGTGAGACTAGCGTGATAACCGACTACACCACCCAGACATTTTTGTTAGAAGCTTTATTTTAAATTTTATATATTATATAATCTAGTGTGCTCTGGTCCACCCTATTTTAGAGGAGTTTCTCGTTTCTGGGTTTTTTCTTCAACACTGCCGTCAACAATGACGAAAGATAGAGAAGACAGGAAAAAAGAGAAGAAGGAGAAGAAAGAGAAGAAGGAGAGAAAGGAGAAGAAGCGACGCGAAGCTGAAGAACTCGAGGCGAGAGAGAAGAAAATCTCAAAGAAGCATAAATCGAAATCCAAAGAGACAGAGAAACCTGAGAAATCGAAGAAGAAATCGAAAAAATCCGAAGTAGAAGAGAAATCAACTAAGAAGAAATCAAAGGAAAGCAAGAAGAAACAACACAAGAGATCAGATGAATCCGAAGAAGAGCCAGAGGAGACTCAAATCGTCGATTCTTCGAATCCCGTTACAGTCCCGACGATTGTTACCAACAACAACGATTCAGATTCTGATTTCGAATTCGATAAGGAAGACATCAAGCATTTACTTGAATCTTACTCCAAGGAAGAAATTATTAACCTAATTTACAAAACTGCTGAGAAAGGTTCTAAATTGATCTCAGCCGTGTTTCAATTCGCGGATCGTGATAGTTCTCAGCGTAATATATTCGTGCGTGGTCTTGGATGGGATACAACGCATGAGAATCTCAAGGCGGCTTTTGAAGTTTACGGTGAGATTGAGGAGTGTTCTGTGGTTATGGATAAAGATACAGGAAGAGCTAAAGGGTTTGGGTTTGTGTTGTTTAAGACACGTAAAGGAGCAAGAGAGGCATTGAGGATTCCTGAGAAGAGAATGTATAATCGAACACTGAGTTGTAGTCTAGCTAAGCCGTATGGTGCTGGAAAGGCACGAGAACCAGTTGAATCTGTGAAAATTGATTTGACTCATACGAGTAATCAGAGTGAAATGGTGCTTGATTTGGCTAATGGAGTTGATAAGGTACATCAGCAACAGCAGAATATGCCAATGTATGCTGGACAGAACATGCCCTTTTATGGACTTGCTGGTTTTAATCCCATGTATGGTGGACTTATGGGTAATCAAGCAGCAATGATGGGTAATCAGATGGTTGGTGGTTTACCGAATTATCGTATGTTTGGCCCGGGTATGATGAACCAAGGACCGGTGATGCCACCACCGAACCAAATGGGAATGGCGGGGCAATATGATGGTAATGGTAATGGTAATGGTGTTGGTGCTGGTTTTGATGGTGAACGTGCTTGGTATCTGAGATAAATAGAGACCAAGTGGTATGACTCTGTTCTTTGGTATTTTTGCTGCCTTCATTGAAAGAGTTTCGATTTTAGGTTAGGCTAATGATTATTCTGGTGTCTCTCAACTTGATATTTTGGGAATTGCCGGAGTTTTTTTTTGCGTTTCATTATCTTCTATGCCTGCTGTTTCAAACCTACTTTTTACTAGTTTAATTGATTATGGTCTCTTTTAAAGACGTATTTATCCCTTATATGACCCATTCTGAGGGAGATGTGTTCTGCTTTGTTCTCATAAACTAGTGGAATGTGGTCAATTTGGCCAGAGTACTCAGTTACCATGATCAGCATTGGTTTAAGTAGTCTGTAGTTTGCTATATCTTTGTTTTCCCTTTTGGTTTTCCCCATTATGTCTTCCTCCTTTACCATCAAACACACACGTCTGGTTTTCTTATTTGGCTTTGCCTATGGAGTTTTCTCTTATGTTTTCCCCTGTTTTAGTTTTTATGTCTTCCTGTTTTACCATTAAACGTCTGGTCTCTATGGCTGGAGATGAAGCTTATGACATTTATAGTTTTGTCCACTATATGTCATAACTGCCAAAAGTCTTTATCTTCATCTGCAGTTGTCTTGAGACCCGTTTGTAGGATCAGACTTAATGGTTTAACATTCTTGTTTGAAATTTGTCTTTTCAAGTACTACCAAAAGTTTTGAGACTCTTTCGAAAGCTTCCTGTTGATTTTCCTCAGAACAAAATCGAGTTTTCCATCTCTCAAGTATTGTTTTTTTTTCACCACAGGTTTTATAAGCTTTTTATTCTCACATTCCTTTTTTTTTTATAGTATTGAGCCTTTCTCTTTTGTATTTGTGACTTGTGAGTATATTTCGGTCTCAGTCGCCAAGTCTTTCTTGCCTAAAATTCTAGATTTCTTTTGGTTCATTGTTTCTCCTCCCCCAGTTTGTTTTCACATATTTCTATTTCTTCTGGATTTACATTCTTTTAATTGCTAGCTGTCCATGGACAGTAGTAGAGAATGTAGCTCTGCTTGATCATTGTTATCCAGACTTTCCAGGTTTTCTTTTAAACTGGATTTTCATTATGACCGATGCCAATCCTCGGGTTTCTTAGAGGATCCGATCAATCTTGTTTTCTGGTTTTCGTTTTCGGTTTTGGATTGTGTCTTCCTCTCCACTGTTTTCTCTGCTGCAGCTATCAATATGAATCTACTCATATTCACCTATGGTGTGTGCTTCAGCTGATACAACTTTGGTTTGGTTTTGATCTTGTTTTCATTGTGTTTGTGATCATGAGTTTTATCTTTTCAAGGGGGATCTGAAGATCTAAGAACAGAAACAAAACCCTCTTTAAGATCTCTGGTCCAAAAAGATTTATGTTTTGTTTCCTACATGTCTCAAAGTTCCTATGGTTTTGTTTTCTAGCAGCCACCTACAATGGCTGGAAATTTTTTTTATTTTTTTTTTTCTTAAGAAAAATCCTTGTTCGGAGCACCGGGTCAGACCCAGACCCAATTCTTTTAGCGGTCACAATCGCAATTTTAATAATTGAATCGCAAAATCGAACATAAACGCGTGATACCAGCGTCTCGGAACGTCTGTATAAAACCAAGATAACGAACTCATAACCGAAAAAAAAAAAAATCAAAAATCAAAATCCCTAAACCTGACTCGTTTATCCCTCTTCCTCTGCAATGGCGAAAACCCTAGAAAAATCTAAGAAACGCAAACTCATCAAATCCAAATCCAAAAATTTCGATAAGAAGCAGAAGATTAACAAATCTGCTCAACCTGAATCGTCTACGGCATATTCAACTTCAAGCTCAAGCTCCGATTCCAGCGATTCGGAATCGGAGAAAGAGTTCGATCCGGAAGAGCTCCGGGAGCTTCTACAACCTTATTCAAAGGAACAGCTCGTCGATCTCGTTTGTTCCGCTGCGCAAATCGGCTCATCGATCTATTCCGCCGTCGTAGAAGCCGCTGACCGTGACGTCACTCACAGAAAAATCTTTGTTTATGGACTTCCATGGGAAACAACTCGCGATACTCTATTCGGAATCTTTGAAGGCTATGGAGAGATCGAAGAGTGTACCGTAGTCATAGATAAGAACACTGGTAAAGCCAAAGGTTTTGGATTTGTTATGTTCAAAACGAGAAAAGGAGCTAAAGAAGCACTTAGAGAACCAAGGAAGAGAATTCTTAATCGAACTGCGACTTGCCAGCTGGCGTCAATGGGTCCTGCGGCTTCAGGAAAGGGTCATCATGATCAGGTAGGTCCGGTGAGGATAAGTTTGGCTAATAATCAAGGCCAGTCTCAGCAACAGCAGACGCAAGGGCAAAGTATGTTTAACGGTGGTGGTATGGCTGCGTCGCCGTTTATGTTAGGGAACCAATACCATCCGGTTTATGGAACTGGGATGTTGGGGAATCCTGGTTTAGCAGCAGCAGCTGGAGGAGGTTATATGTATCCGATGTTGGCGGGTGCTTTAGGTTCTGGTGAGCCAGGTGTTGGTGCTGCTGGTTTATCAGTTATTGGCTCTTACTTTGGAGGTCAGAGTTTGCCTAGTGGTTATCCTGATTCTGATACTAGGAAAAGAGGAGGGAGTAAAGATTCGGATGCTGGTGGCTCTTTCCGTGGCTACTCGAACTATTCATGGTACGCCCATATTATTGTTGAATGTCTTTAGATAAACATATGTTGCATGGTTCTTAGTAAGTTTGTAATGTGTAGACAAAATGGGTTAAGGCGTTGCGATAGTATCGGGAATTTATGTCACTTGGTGAATCTTAGTCCGTTTACTAGTTAATGTGTTGGCTGAAAATGCCTAGATAAAGGGGGACTGCTACATGAAATAAACACCTAAATTAGGTTCTTGACATAGGTTGGCTAGGCTCCTTATTCATTATTCATGAATCTTTCATGGACTCTTTTCAAGATTAGATGCAAAGATGATGTGTCCCACCAAGCTTTTGTTTTCTTTATTTTCCTCCATTTGTTTTTCATTTTCATTTTTTGTTTTTTTTTTGTTTTATTTCCTTACAGTCTCTGGTTTTACAGTTTTCTTAGTGCCATTTGTTTTATCAAAGTTACTTTCTTTATTGGTTAAGTAAGGTCGGTGATGGCTGGGATGAATGTTGTTACGTTTTGGTTTGTTTCTTGGCGTGTATTTGGTTTTAGTGGTGCACTAAGTTTTATAATCTGAGCATTCCTTCTCCCTTCATATGGTTTTGGTAATGCACTAACGTCTTTAAATGGTCTGTAACACTCTATAATTGAGCTGTTCTTTGCTGTTTCATTCATGGTTTTGGTCTTTCTGGTTTGAGTTTTAATATTGTTTTTATGTTTGTCCCTTTCTTTTCTATTGTTTTCACTTTTCGGGGTTATCTGACCAAGAGGACAGAGCATTGCTCTTGCTTCCATATGTTTTTGTTTTTGTCTTGAGCTTTTGATAAAGTTATGTTTGGTTTTTTTTTTTTTTCTTGGATTCCAACTTTGCAGATGATGTGAGCTGAGCATGAGAATGAAAAACATGCAGTTCTGGGGTTTCCATTTGTCATTTCTTTCTCCCATCTTTGTTCTCTTCTGTTTCAATTTGTATTAACTTCCTCATATTTATATTGAAACAATAGTTTTCGGTTTTTTGTATTGTTTCTTTTTCTTTCTTTTTGTTTTTTTCTGTTTGGTTTCACTCTTATCCTATATATAGATCGATAGACAGTCTATTTCTCAAGCAATATCATTGTGATTATTCGTTATAGACTTCAGGGCAATCTGCTTGGTATTGTGACTTATGCGAAAAGGTTTGCTTTAAGAGGTCTATTGTTTCGTCTAACACTGATGTTTTTGCGTTTTGTCTTCCTGAGGAAGAGACCTCCTTTGTCCATGGAGTTTATTTTGGATCGCATGGATTATCAGATGACCAAGCTTTTTTGCTTTGTTTACATTGTTCACTCAAAAGTGATAGATAGATTTCAATATGATTTAAGTTTCTTTTAACCATTTATGATAAGCTAAAGTTGATGACCGTTGAAATTGTAATAGATTTGATCACATATGATGATGCAAATATAAAAGATTGGCTAAAGAACATGAAGCTGCCATTGGATCTCAAAATGGTACACTAAACAAAGTTCTTTTTGGTTTATGGAACAACAAAGACAACAGTCGAAGCTAAAGCTGATGATGCCTTAAGATTCTCCTCAGGTAACAAGTTTTGATTGTTGAAATCTAAAATGTTAGGAGATAAAAAGCAGGTTGGGTTGGTCACTTCTTCCTCTTCTTTGGTGGCTGAAGGGCTTCCTCCTCATCATCTTCTTCCTCTTCGTCTTCCTCCTCTACCTCAGCCTCTTCTTCATCGTCTTCTTCACCGCCATTTTCATCCTCCTCATCTTCCTCATCTTCATCATCATCGTTATCATGGTTATCATCATCATCATCATCGTCATCATTGTTCCCATCCCCTGCAGGTTCATCATCATCCTCATCTCTAGCTTCATCATTCTCATCAGGACCACTTGCTGGATTTTTTTTGTTCTCTTTTCCTTCAGCATCATCTGCACTGCCTTCTTCGTCTTCAACTCCATCATCATCATCACCATCATCATTATTTCCATTGCCTTCCTCTGCATCAACCACCTTGGATCCATTCTCTATATCTTCACCCTCCAAGGCAACGACCTGCAATTTCATCATATTCACTTCATCAAATACAATACTACTGAAAACAATCTTTTTGTACAACACTTTTAAAATGGGCCACAAAATGCTTGCTTAATTGGGACATGGGCTTCTTCTTCTTCTAGATCTAAGGTTGTTTAGACTTGAAAGCATAATCTATGGAATATACCTTTTTGATATTTCTTAGACCCCACAATTATATAATTTTATATCTTCATATTAAAGCAACCATCCTCAACTAATAGCTATTATTATACACCCTCACATTATTTTCACCAAAATTTTAATTAATTTAATTTTCCAACCACCCATTCTAAAGAAGTAACGCTTCAAGTCGGTCAAGATTAGTTTTGAAACAATAGTGCTTTATGTGAAACGATATATACATGAAAACGATAGTCGTTTTTAGTAAATCAATTAGTATATTTTTATATGATTTATGTATCAGAATAAAAAACTGTTATATGCGACCGCGCATACTTGTAAACGTTTGTTAATAAGAAAAAAAAAAAAAAAAAAAAAATTTAACGTTCCAGAGATAGAGAGTCTTGCCTGAACGAAGAGCTCTAGCAAAGAGGAGAGCCAAGTATGCGCGGTTAAAGCCAAAGCAGCGCACTTTAGCACTGAGACGTTACCAAGAACCAGAGACAACCTCAAACCTTGTGCTTCAAACTCCATTCTTTCTTAACTCTGTTTTTCAAAGTTGTTGAAACCGTTAGATCTGCAATAATAATAATAATAATAATAATAATAATAACAACAATAAAATAAGCAGAGAATTTTTCTTGTCCTATCTAAATATGAAGAAATGTTCGTTGTAAAACTTCTGTATGAGGAAAAAAACAGAGAAATCGCAAAAAAAATAATCATGAAAAAAACAGAGGAAAAAACAGAGATATACAAGACAATAATTTCAGGAAAAAAAAAAACAAAGAGAATA
This sequence comes from Barbarea vulgaris, assembly GCA_963667165.1. NCBI lineage: Eukaryota > Viridiplantae > Streptophyta > Magnoliopsida > Brassicales > Brassicaceae > Barbarea > Barbarea vulgaris. The sequence continues at coordinate 26,718,853 of OY763892.1, forward strand.
AGGAGAAGAACGTACCGAAGTAGAAGAGCTCTGAATATAGTAAAAAAAAAAAAAGAAGAAGAAGAAAATAAGAAAGAAAGAGAAAAAGCTAGAAAAAATGAGATCTTTTCATTAATGGAAAGAGTTGAGAGATTTGTGATCAAAGAAGAGTTGTTCAGAATCTGAGATATAGAAGGAGATGAAAGAGAAGAGAGTGTGTGTGAAGCTGCCCGTAGTTGTTACTACGAATCATCCGGGCACAACGGGCACTTAACTCATCTCTAATTAACCTGCCCGAACCTGCCACGTAAGCTAAACAAGTGTGGTCTTTCTCTGTTAAGTCATACATATTATGCCGACCAAGATCTTCCTTCCTTCATCTCCTTCTTATTTGTAATAATAATCTTTAGTCAATGATATGCTTTGGTAATAATAATAATAAACAGAACATATTCTCCACTCTCTCTTTTATTTCCTCTTTATGCTTCTCTCAAAAAATATCTCAATCGTTCATTATATACTACTAAAACACTCACATGCCATCTCATCTTATTCTAATGCTCAATAATGATGTTGGAACTTACATATACCAAACCAATATAACAAAAACAATGAAAGAAGAAAACTTTTTGTACAATGGTGTTCTTATTCTTCTTACCAATAATCTCGGCAAGAACAAAACCCATCTTTGAAATGGTGAAATCTTGTTGCGTCTCTAACTATTATTTCTCTTCCTACAAGCTTGGAGATAAACTTTATAGCTGTATGACAATCATTGCATACTCTGAGATTCTTCATGATTCTCAATGTGGTTTTATCTGGAGTGTTAATTAGCCCGAATGCGATTGCTAGTTTCTCGCTGTGGTGTCTTAGAATCTGTTCTTTAACTTCTTCTTCGAGGTCGTGTAGTACAGAAGCTGTGTCAGGAACATAACCCATTTTCTTTATTTCGTCCCAAATCTTCTTCATTGTCATGTAGATGTCGTTCTTTTGTGGATGAGTCCCGTCTTCGACTCCAAAGACATGGACTTTGTGTTTCACTTCAATCCAGCTAAACCCTTGTTCTTTCTTCACTCTTCCATCTTTCATGGATTTTCTTATCTTAGCTGCTTCTTCCCATTTTCCACAAGCTGAATATAAGTTAGCTAAGGCTGAGTATGCCCCGCTGTTCTCTGGCTCGATAAGAAGCAATCTCTCTGCTGCAAGTTTACCAAACTCGACGTTCTTGTGAACCCTGCAAGCAGAAAGCAGTGAACCCCATGTCACTACATCTGGCTCAATCGGCATGTTTTTGATGAACTCATTTGCTTCCTGCAATAAACCAGCACGTCCAAATAGGTCCACCATACAAGCGTAGTGGCTAAGTGTAGGTTCAATCTTATCTACGCACTTCATCATGTCGAAGTATTGACGGCCTTGGTTGACTAAACCGGCATGAGTACAAGCAGAGAAAACACCAACGTATGTTATGTGATCAGGTCTTAGTCCTTCCATCAGCATTGTCTCAAAGAGCTCAAGTGATTCTTCTGCATGACCGTGCTGTGCCAACGCGATAATCATGGATGTCCAAGATACTGTATCCCTTTCGCATCGTATCAAATCAAAAGCCCGCTTTGCTGATGTAATGTTTCCGGCCTTTGCATACATTGTTATCAACGCATTGCTGACAGAAACCGAATAAACTTCCCCTGACTTTATAGCACTCCCATGGATTTGCTTGCCATGACCCAATGATGCCAAACTTGAAGCTACACTTAACATTGCTGCAAGAGTGTAACTGTTTGGTCTTTGTCCTTCTTTAACCATTGATCTGAAAAGGTCTATAGCTTCACCATACAAACCGTGTTGCTCGTATCCAACAATCATGGCGGTCCATGCGACTACATCACGATCTTTCAACGAATCAAATATAATCTTAGCTTGGTTCATATCTCCGAGCTTGATATACCCATCAAGTAAAGCTGTCAAACCTTCGATCTTGAGATCTGTAGTTCCTCTTTGTTCTATGATTCTTCGGGCAGTCTCAACCCCTCCACACCTCGAATACATCCAGATCAAGGCGTTTAACACAATTCCAGAGATATCAAATCCTGTTGTAACTATATGCGAATGAATCTGCTTCCCAATACAAAGTTTCTCAAGATTAGCACAAGCAGATAACACACTCGACAGAGTGAATCTATCCGGTGACAACAGAGAATCCCGCAGCATCTTCGAAAACATATCTAGAGCCCTGAGATCATACCCGCACTGGTTGTAACCAGAAATCATAGAATTCCAAGAGACTATATCGCGCTCAGCCATTTGCTCGAATTGTGACATAGCTAAATCCATCTGACCAACCTGCATATGTAACGCAATCATAGCATTCCAGCTTGAGATATCTCTAACCACCATTCTATCAAAAACAACTTTTGCCATCATTGTATCACCACATTTTGCATACATATTAAGCAACGAATTCGAGACAGAAACGTTACTACGAAGACCAAGCTTAACGATGAAAGAATGAACCTTTTTACCTGTCTTCAAACACCGAACCGCAGCAACTGCTGCAAGCACATTCGTAAGCGTAAACTGCGTAGGCTCAACCCCTTCCTTCATCATTTCCCTCAGAATTCTTATAGCCTTTTGATATTCACCAATCCTCTTATACCCAACAATCATCGTAGTCCAAGAAACCGAATCCCTTTGAGGCAATTGATCAAAGAATTCACATGTCGAATCCATATCGCCTCGTTTAGCATAGGCAGAAAGAACTGTGTTCCATGAGAAAGCTGTTCTCAGAGGCATTTCATCGAACAACTTACGTGCGTGAACAGCATAACCAGTTTTTGAGTAGACATTCATTAGATTATTCATCAAGTAAACGCTGAAATAGAGACTTGATTTGATAACGCGACAATGAACCAATTGCGCTGTGAAACGACCATTGGACTTTTTTACAGATTTTTGCAAGAGATTGGTGCAGAGCTCCAACAGAGTAGCTAACGAAGTTGGAACAGAAGCATCCATTGGAAACTAAATTTGACTAAAAGAAATAAATAAATGTAAACAACTTCAAAAAACTCTCTTCTTAAAGCTTCCAGTTTTGGTGAAGAAATCTGTAAAGGTGACAACTTTGCAAAGAAAAATAAAAGCTTAAGAAAATAAATAAATAATAAATAAATAAAAACAATAATAATAAAAGCTTTTCAATGTTGAATTTGGCGGCAAACAGGTCAAAGTTTCGTTTTTTTTTTTTTTTTTTAAATTTGAATATCAAAGTATAAGAGAAACATCAATGAAAGAAGATAGACATCAAGAAGAGATTTGACAACTCCTATCACATTAACTCCGACTTTCTTCCTCGATACGAGACTGTAGCCAAGCCCGACCTCCAATGGATAAGTAGGATCTCAAATGATCATCTCGCGTCACACTCTTAGTAATATCTCGTACCACCGAGTTACTTTGAATGTGAGAAACGCTAAACCTGAGATTATGAAAACCTAACAAAGTTTCGTTTTTATCATACATTTGAAAGTTAGCCAAATAGTGTCTTGTTTTGTTAATGTTTAATCATATATAAATCAGTAAATTCCATAATTTTATTTTGTTTTCCTAATAACAAGCTGAGTTTCCCGCGCGGCACTGACATGTTTGATTGATGAAAATCGAATTAATGATAACATAAGATTTAATTTTTATTTAATTTTTTTTTTTTTGATTAAGTTGCATTATCTGGTTTGTAATGCATAAAGTAAAATTCATAGAGATTAATTTTACAAGTTTTTTTTCTGATGGTGTAACAAAACACGATCAATCATTAGAAACAACAGAACAATTATGAAACTCATAAAGTTTTGGCATAATGGCCACTACACCAGACCACTCGATCATCCCACGAATCGCTTCTCCAACCCAATCCAACGCCATCACTACACACCAAACATCCTTCGTGCTCGTTGAATGATCCATCTCACTCCACAAAATCACTAGCTTTCCATCGTACTCAGTCATTAACGTGACATCGTGATCAAACTTAACACCAAGTCCATTCACACCAATCACTTTAACCCATACCTTGCGATTCACGTCAAAACACATTAACCCTTTCTGAAAGTAATAACCATAGAGCACATCATCAACTACACACATACACCATACTGTATCACTTGGCATCTCTACCATCTCCATTCTTCTACCTTCTCTCGGATCGTACACACCAATTCTCCCAACTTCCACAGTGTAAACCTTCCAGTCCAGCGACACTGCACTTAACCGTGAAAACATCAATCCGCAACGCAACTTCTCCTCGGGGTTTTTCGCGGTTTTCCAACTCCGCGATTTTGGATCAAACACCTCTGCTTGGATCTTTCCTTCGCACCCTCCGATGACGTATATCTTCCCGTTGATAACTCCCACGGAGGCTTCATAATTTCTTGCAACCTTCATGCTTGGTCCTTGTGTTAACTTCCCAGTTCGAGTATCAAGAATCCAAAGATCCGAGGATGGTTCACTGCATCCACCTACAAAGTATAACTCCGACCCTAACGAGACCGAAGAAGAGCTGAACATAGAATGACGAGAAGGGAACGGAACTTGAACCGGGACTAATTGATACCCTAACGTATTCATCGCGGTCTTCATCGTCTTCTTCTCAAGAGTGAACCAACGGTATCTGGTACGATGAGGAAGATCGTATCTAGTTCGGTGGAAGGAGACATAGACAGAATCTTTTGGGACGAGGGATCGCAAACGGTAGAGCTCAGGGGAACGAACGAAGGACCTTAGGGTTTTGGAGACACGAGAGAGGTTTAGGTAATAGCTTTTTGGGACACGGAGTAAGCAGTTTAAAACGATATCTTCAGGCAACCAAGACAAAGACGGCGACGACGGATCGATGGCTTCTTCTTGCGGTGGCTCGACGGTTTTGGAGGAAGATCGTTGTTTCTTATATTTCTTCCAAGGAGGAGACATATCGTATGGTTTTAGATGTTATAACTCCTATTAGGAGATAACAAAATATAGTATTATTAACATATACTACGAGTGTTATATTTATAGAGGAGGCGTGTCTTATCCGATATAGGATTAGGATATCGATTTGTTTTAGATTTAAAAGATTTTTTTTTTTTTTTTTTTACAATTTTTGTGGTTTTTGTTTTTCCTTTTTTCGACAACTTATAGCATTTTTAATGGGAGTATATAAGTATAAGTTGAGTTTCTCATTATTAAAAGAAAAAAAGAAAATAATAATAAAAAAGAAAGAGAGAAAATAAGCTGGCGTTATCAAATCACAATCTTTTGATTGGTTCATTTTTTTTCAAAAATCTAAAATTAATTTATATTAAAATATTTTTTTTTTTTTTGCTTGGTGAGCGATGAAGATGTTCTTATCTTTTTCCTTCACATTTTTACTGGAAACATATCCGGAAAACATGAATTACTATATACGTTACGATACGAATGGATAAAATTATTAAAACCATAAAATAAAATAAAAAGTGAAGGAATAAAGTGTTTTTTGCCCCTAATCTTTGTCTGAAATTCAGCATGTCCTAAAATTCTTTTACTTTTTCGATTTCCTGTCTTCTTACACCAAACCCTAGTTTGAAGATTCTTGTAAGTATCGAACTCATCTCTCAATCCTTAGATAAGGGATTTGGTTACTTTCCGGAAAATTTATCATAATTCACCAACTGATTGATTCATCTATATACAGTTTTGATCAATCGAGAATATGAGTCAGCGTCCAGTGATTCTCGCAACGGCTAGCTATGATCATACCATCCGATACTGGGACGCCCAAACTGGTCGCTGTTACAGTACCATTCACTATCCTGATATGGTTTTGTGTTCTCTATCTCACTCTTTCTATGTATTCGGAGTTTCAAACATATTTAACATATCATTTTCATCTGAAACTCTTTTTTTTTTTTGGTTTCAGCATGTGAATAGGCTTGAGATAACTCCAGATAAGTGTTATCTAGCAGCAGCTTGTAATCCTCGTATACAACTCTTTGGAATCAATTCCAACCACCCTCATCAACCTGTAAAATATTCTCTCTTTTTTTTTTTTTTTCTTCTGCCTTGTTTGAATGAATGAATTGTGATTTTGATGGAGTCTTTGTGTATAACAACATCAGGTGATGACTTATGCTTCACACACCAAAAATGTCATGGCAGTAGGATTCCAGTGTGATGGAAAATGGATGTATTCAGGATCTGAGGATGGTACAATTAAGATCTGGGACTTGAGGTTGTACATTCATATTTCTTTCTTTTACCTCAATATGTTTCTTTTACTTGAACTTAGGAGGCTAGATTTCTCACTCCTTTTGGAGAGGGTTGACATGTCACTGACACAAGAGTTACTTAAATACCTCAAAATATTAATAGATTCATTCATTCTTAAGTTGATTTTGCATGATTTTTGTAACAAATGGTTTGACGACTCGTAACCCGCAAATGTAGGGCTAAGAGTTACCAAAGGGAGTATGAAAGTTCTTCCGCAGTTAACACAGTTGTTTTACACCCAAATCAGGTATATTAACTAGTCGTCAAGTCATTTGTTTAGTAGTGATTGTTATTTGTGGTGTTGCATGTTGTTGTTGAAAATGGTTATAATCATCTGTTTAGTCTTTTATTATGTATGAACTAATTTGTTTTGATCTTTGTACAGACTGAACTGATATCTGGAGACCAAATGGGCAATATACGTTTATGGGATCTTAGATCAGATTCGTGTAGCTGTGAACTGGTACATTTCTTTATCCTCATGACAGTTTTGAGAATCTGTATATAATCAATCACTCTGCTGGTGAATATATACAGATTCCAGAAGCTGATACAGCTGTACGGTCTTTATCGGTTATGTGGGATGGGACAATGGTGGTTGCTGCTAACGACCATGGAACATGTTATATATGGCGCTTGCTCAGTGGAAGACAGGTACTGTTCTGATCTTATGCAAACCTTTTGATGTAATTTTGCCATTCCATTTTAAAACTCTCGATTCTTTTTTCTCAGACGATGAGCGCGTTTGAGCCCCTTCATAAGTTACAAGCTCATAGTGAACGCGTCCTTACATGTCTCCTCTCTCCAGCAAACAAGTAATACAATGTGTTTCTTACTCTTTCTCTTGATAACCGTTTTCTTCGTCTGCTCCCTTTTGAAGCTCTTAAATTTTGTTACCAAGTGGATCTAGTGGTCTTGATCAGTTAGTACTCGCTCAATATTAAGGTCACTAGTTCAACTTTATTTGGAAAATGTGATTTACTTCTTAAAACGTGGTATCATTAACGGCTGGCTCAGATACCACGAAAGATTATGGTCAAAGGTTCGAAACTTCATTCTAAGGTTTAAAAGAAAGTAAATGTACTCTTAACTTTGTTTGGCAGATATTTAGCAACAACATCATCTGATAAAAATGTAAAATTATGGAACGTTGATGGTTTCAAACTAGAGAAAGTTTTAAGAGGTATGGTCTCCATGTTTTTGAAAGTAGTATGTGTTACCTCTCTTTAATACACTCTCATCAATCTTATTTAACAGGACATCAAAGATGGGTTTGGGACTGTAACTTCTCAGTGGATGGAGAATTTCTTTTAACAGGTATTATTATTTAATCTCTATCCACTGGAAATTTTTGTTTTAGACAGAACAGTCTTTAAATTGGTTTTGATTTTTGTAATATTTCATAGCATCATCGGACATGACGGCTAGATTGTGGTCCATACCAGCGGGAAATGAAGTGAATGTGTACCAAGGTCATCACAAACCCATCGTGTGTTGTGCACTCAGTGATTAAACCATGTATAAGAATCTAAGAACCTAAATGATCGATGAACATATTATGTTTGTATTCTGTGTGTGTTTAGAAAACTCTTGTACATTTGAATCGGATTTTTTCTAATTCGATCTCTTCATTATCAAACATTAATTTCTCTCTATGATAAAAAGAAACAAAAGCTCTCTACACCTATTAATACGAAACCCTTATTCTCTCGCTTTGGAGAGATCCGAAAATGGAACTGTGACAAAGCGAGAGAATACGTGTAGAGAGCTTTTGTTTGAATGATCTTCCCTAAACCTTTGACCATGAGTGAGGGACTGGTATTGAAGGATACATTCTTTTTGTTGCAGACAAATTTTGGAGTAAAGACATGATTTTGTCAACCTATTTACGTGGATATTTGAATGAGGTGTGACATATATAAACCTAGCGCACTGCAAGTTTACAGTCCGACCAATCATGCACTTAATCTATTTTCAAATCTAGTATCTAAGATGAATCGAAAAGTGAACAACTATTATGCCATGTAAATCTAGTATCCAGTACTATACGAATTCGGGTAAGATACTTTATTATAGTATGTACTAGGACTTGAACCGCACGAAATCGCGTGGAAACTCTTTAATATTCCAATTCGAGATAGAGTAATGAACATGGAATTAACTTGGATAGACAATTAACTGCCTTGATTGAGTCGTTTAGTACTATATAAAGTGTGGTGTAGTTCGGTTTTGGCAACAATGGAAACAATTTAGATTGCAAGAAAGAAGTTTAGATTTTTTTTTTTTTTTGACAAAATGTGGATTTATTACCAAAACAAACGTGAGTTTAATACAAAAGCTTGAGGCTAAGTTGTGTCATTGACTCCAAAAAAGGAAAAAAAAGTCAATTCTGAAACTAGGATTGTGAAGACAGAGATTACATATGGGTGAATCATAGAGATAGAAGATTGCGGCGAGCTAGCAAGGTTTCTCTGATAATGTGATCAATCTGAGTGAAGACTAAGAGGAGTAGTGACCGGTGTGGAGCCTGTATTTTGAGTGTAGTTTTCTAAAGTTTAAAAGCTTGATTTATTCTTCAAATACAAGCTTTGGGTATATTTTCACTAATTTCCTCTTCCTATTTTTCCTTGTCAATATTTTTATTTCTTAGTTTGTGTGAGATGTAGGTACTATCTTAACATATCTATGGTACGTGCTAATTGCTATATACAAATGACAAGGAATGAAATATGCAAATCATGGTAACACAACACCATTACCATCATAAACATTATATCTTATATATAAGTTTTAATTAGAAACACCTAGACAGCGCCAAATATCATAGTACCAAGGGACAGATCCAACAAGATCAGACCACTCGACCGTTCCATTGATCTCTACTCCATTCCTATTCAACACGATCATCGCGCACCAAATCCTCTTTTCGGGTCTTCTACCTTCAACATCTCTCTCATCTTCCCACAAAAACGCTAGTTTTCCATTGCAATCCAACATTCCAACTGAAATGTTAATTGGCTTAACAAGCTTCTTCAAACCTCTAACCACTCTCCACACCTTATCTTTAGAGTCATGCCACATTACCCCTACATCAATGTAATTAACATAAATTACATTGTTTATCACACACACTCCACCTCTCCTCCATGTATCTTCATTTGCCATCTTAAAAGTCTCACATCTACCATCTTTGGTATTGTAGATTATGTGACTCTCATCCCTATAACTCATACCATAAACCTTCCCTTCCGATGCTACAGCTTCGGTCACAATAACTCCATATCGCCTTAATCCTTGTCCGTATCGGATTTCTCCGTGGGGACTTACTAGTCCAACTTTCCAAATTTGAGTCTTGAGGTCGAAAACCTCCACTTGGATCTTGTCTTCGGGGCACCCTCCCATTGCATATAGCTAGTTTCCCATCTACTACTGCCACGCCCGGTAACATGCGAGCCACCTTCATGCTAGGACCCTTACACAACTCGTCAGACCAAGAATCGAAGATCCATAAGCTTGGCGAAGTTTTATTCATGGATCCTCCAATCTTGGAACCTATCGAGACGGTGGAACAATACAACTTCTGTTGAGATAGAACCCGAATTGAGTTGGTTTGACCACTTGTTTGTTTCTCGTTTGGGTTAAAAGTGAACCAATGAAAGATCATGCCAAGACTAGTAGTTTCTTTCTCGGTGAAGCAAACATATAAAAGAGGGATAATCTTTTCCCAATAAGGATCGCATCTGTGCAAGCTCAGGAGAAAGCACAAGGGAACGGAATCTTTTGGAAACACAAGAGACGATAGGATAGTAGCGTCTCGGGACACGAGCTAAGCAGTTCAAAACAACATCCTTTGGTAATAATGAAAACAACAAAGAATATTGGTCGGCGGCTAAGACTGTAGTGAAAGACACAGTCTCGTTTGGGTTAGGGTTTAGGTTGATGAAATTTACAGCTTGTCTCGTGAGTTTACATTGGAGGAGAAAAAAGCTAGGTAAACCAGTTAAGAGTCTTTTTACCAATGACAATAACGACGATCCTCCATGGAAACTCTCTTGCGGTGGCTCGTTGGTGTTGGAGGCGGCTGAGGTCGACATATCGTTTGTTGGCGGAGAGAAAAAAGGGGAAGTTGCCCTAATTAAGTGTTTTTTTTTTTTTTTTGATAAAGGGATTAATTAGGAGTGGTCAAATTATTTGAGATCCTTGCCGATCCAAAAACTGGGATATCTGGTGTGTCCGGATCCGAATATCAAAACTGCAGATTTGAATCGAGATAATGAAATTTTAGGAGAACGGATATCTGGATCCGGTGGATATGTTGAATAATACTTATTTTATTTTTAAAAATATAATTATATTAAACGTTATTGGTGATTTTTAAAATCTAAAATAATTTTACCACAAAATTCAATATTTTAAAGTTATAAAAATCCCCATTCTAGAAAATCTAAATTGTCTCGATTTCTGCCAAAACCGGACCACAACACAAGTGACAAGTTACACAGATTTTTTTTTTGTTTAGCTAAATTAATCTATCTATCTACTAAACTATTAAAAAAGACCCAATCTTAGAGGATGTTTCCAAACACTCCAAAAGTATAAAATTAAAAAAGTTATGGCTAATCCTATATCCAAACACCCATAAAAAGAAATATTAATTCCAGCAAAATTAAATTAAACACTTTATTTACATCCTTTTATTTCTCCTCTTTATCATTTATTTCCTTATCTAATGTTACAATATTAATACTATGAATTATGATTCTCCTATTACATTTGTTAGATCTTATTTTCAAATTATTTAAAAATTATTATATAATACATATAATTAATAAAAAATTAATTTTTTTCTCCATATATTGTGATTCAAAATTTTAAAAATGGGCATATATTACTCAATTAAAGAAAAAAGTGTGTTTAACATCTCGCATTGACTAAAATTTTGGGCAATGGTTTAGAATAATATTATAAAAACACAAAAATAATTTTAAATACGAATGAGAATGAAACTTGACTTATTATGCGTCCAAATTTATTGAAAAAATTTATACCCGCTTTAACCAGTTCATTAGTTGAAATAATTTAAAAGTCTCACATCGACTAAAATTTTTGTGCAACAGTTCAAAGTCATATTATAAAAAAGACCAAAATGATTTTATATACAAATGAGTAGGAAATTTGACTTATCAGACGTCCAAATATTTTTAAAAATATCTGGTTTAATCCGGTACTTATTTGAAATAATTTAAAATAATATTTAAAATTTTAAAAATTTATTCGGTTTAACTCTATTAAAATATTAATAATATTTAAAACTCTCTTAAAAGTTTAAAATACTATTAATACTAAAACTATATAATATCGACTAATCAATAATATATATATATATAACTACTTATTTATAATAATAATAAATTTATTAGTAAAATTTATTTTAAATAATTTTTGTGCAACAGTTCAAAGTCATATTATAAAAAAGACCAAAATGATTTTATATACAAATGAGTACGAAACTTGACTTACCAGACATCCAAATGTTTTTAAAAATATTCGGTTTAATCCGGTACTTATTTGAAATAATTTAAAATAATATTTAAAATTTATAAATTTATTCGGTATAACTCTATTAAAATATTAATAATATTTAAAACTCTCTTAAAAGTTTAAAATACTATTAATACTAAAACTATTTATAATAATAATAAACTATTTATAATAATACTATAACTACTTATTTATAATAATAATAAATTATTTAGTAAAAGTTATTTTAAATACAAATAGAATAAAAATTCCAAAATAATCAATGCAAAATGGATAATTATATAACAATGATCGATTATATGATGGAAAGTTCGTGACAAGTATGGGAAAATACGGGGTTTTGTCCCAAAATGGGCAGGTTTAAGATAAGGAGAACTAACCATAAAATATATAATAAGAAATATAATTAATATTTTCAATATTAGAACTACTTATCAAATATTAAAATTGGTTTAGATATGACTGACAATTACATATGATTGATAATTGTATTAGTTTTTTTTTTAGTTCAGATTAATTTAATATTTAATTATGTACGATTTGGTCTAAAATGTTTGAATGAGAGTATAGAACATCATTTATTTGGCGTATGTTTGATTCAAATAACAGAAATTTGCTATTATTACAGAGAAATAAAACAATTTGATGTTAAAAGCACGTTAGATATATAATAAAAAATAAATAAACAAAAAATTACAAATATATATATTAAAACAAATAAAAATATTTATAAACATTATAAAAAAAATCAAGTTAAAATTATATAAACAAAATAAAAATATTTATTAACAATAGCAAATTTCAACAAATATAATTTATATCAAAATAATTAACTCACGGTATATCGCGGGTACAAATCTAGTTACTTCACTAAAAGTCTAAAACCAACAAGAGCAAAAGGCAAAACTATCTCAAACAACGTATCAACCGAGACAACACTAGAAGGTGTATAAAAAAAATAAAAATAACTAAAAAAAGGTCCAACAACCAAACTGAGGGAACATATAGCGCAACAAAGCTCAAACAATAGAATATAAGCAAAACTTGAACCTAATGATGGAAATAAATCCCTATTGGTGCACTTCTGTAACACTTTCTGTAACACTTTTAATAAAAGCAACTTTTAAAGTCCAAAAATAAGCAAGCACACCTTACCATCGTAGACATTCGAATTCTTAGAAAACTTAAAACAACCACCATGTGGAAAATAACAAATAATGTCAACAAACTCTCCTATAGCTTTTTTTTTTTCCCATGAAGCTTCTTTCTTTTTATTTATTCAGGGATGGTTACATTGTTAAGAAGATTACAGAAGACTTTGACGCAGCAAAATAAGCAGACAGAGTTACAATAATCCTCCCATGAACCAAGCAGCAGGAAGTATATGGCTGTCAGAGAAGATGTGGGGCTGGTGGATTAACATATCTCTGCTGAAAGAACTCGAACCAATGACGAAGATAAGATGGGTCAGAGGAAGGGTCATTACTCTGGCGATGCAACTGTGTAGGAAGGGTCATTATAAAGAATGTCCTACATTGGAAGATAGGATAAGACATTGAGTAATATATAAGGTATATGACCAATCCACTCATTGTCAATTAGTTTTGAGTTGGAAGCTCATAATCTAATATGGTATCGGAGCATGAACGCTAAAAAATGAGATTCCAATTCAAAATCAATTGTTTTTTAGTGGATTAGCCTATATCTCTTATATTAATAGATGTCTACTTGTCTATTTGATTTACCATAGGAACCGTGTTGAACAAAATAGATTCGGAAAGCTAGGTTTATGTCATATATCGCCGGAATATTTGCAAGAGTATGTTCGCAGAATGATGTAACAAGTAGAATTTATATTTTTATACGAATCCCTCAGTCATTTTTAGAGGTTTGAGGGAGAGATTCTAGTGTTTCTTCTTATTAATTACCCTGAAAATCAAAGTTCTAAAAATTGGGATAGGCGGCAATTTACACCCAAGCATCACAATTTTCTTAAAATCACTTAATTAAAAATCATTAATCATCAACAACAGGCAGAGCTGTTTGAAAATCTTACAATTGAAATGATCACACACACACACTGCACACACAAAAAAAAAGAAGAAATGATCACACAATGTTAAAGAGTTTAGAATATATCACATATACATATACATACAAAACCAAAAGCATATTACATCTTATGATTGAAACTGAAACGTGTGATTAGGAGTGTTGGTGTCACAATTTGGATATGGGCTTACAGTAGAAGACATGGGAAATGTGAGTTCCTTTTTTTCTTAAACCGCTAAAGACAACAACCCCACCTCCAACAAGACCACCGTGGGGGGAGGGCGGTTAACGTCCTCGAGAATGACGATTAGAGATGCAATGAAGGCAAAATCAACGTTTGGATTAACCGTCACACAGAAATATGGTCCTTTCCAAAGAGGACGCTCTGCACTGTAGCCTTCTTGTCCATCTGATCATCAAACCATACATTGAAACTTCTATAAATTATTACTCGATAAATTAATAGTTCGCTAAATTAATAATTTTTTTCGGTCCCAAATTGATATTTTGATCTAAATATCATCTCTATAAACTAATAAACACGATAAATTAATAAAATTTCGAAATACACATTAGTCCCAATATTATTAATTTATAAAGGTTTTATAGAGTTTAAGACTGAATAATCTTATTAGATGAGAGATTACAAGTATTTATAGGGAAATACATAAGAGAACTAGGTATACAAGATTGTCTAATCTACCCTTTACATATATATACTCTACACACCCCCTCAAGATGGAGGGGCTTTCGCCATTCCAATCTTATTGTTGAGATACATAAATCGTTGTCTTGAGAGAGGTTTAGTCAGACCATCAGCTAGCTGATCCTTGGTGGAGATATGTCGGACTCTGAGGGCACCGGATTGGATATTGTCACGGACAAAATGATAGTCCAAGGCTAGGTGTTTCATTCGGGAATGGAAAACGGGGTTCGCACAGAGATATGTCGCGCCTACGTTGTCACAGTAAAGCACCGGTGTAGTTGGTAGTGTGACACCGAGTTCAGTTAAAAGAGAACACACCCATCGTAGTTCAGAAGCTGTATTGGCGACAGCCCGATATTCTGCTTCGGTAGAAGATCGGGCAACACCTTTCTGTTTCTTTGAAGTCCATGATATTGGTGTTGAGCCAAGATAGATGACATACGCATTTGTGGAGACATAGTCATGAGTATCACCGGCCCAGTCCGCATCAGAAAACGCATGAAGAGTTATGGGAGAATCAGACCTTAGAAAAATGCCATAGGAAGCCGTTCCAGCTAGATATCGAAGTATTCTTTTTGCGGCTTGCCAATGAGTTTCTGTTGGCTGATGCATAAATTGAGATAGACGATTCACAGCATACGCAATGTCTGGTCGTGTGAACGGGAGGTATTGGAGACTTCCAACAACCATACGATACTCACTAGGACTTGAAAGTGGTGATCCGGTTGTAAGTGTGAGCTTTGGTGTGGAAGCCATAGGTGTAGTGACCAGTTTTGCATCCATCATCTTCGTTTTCTCCAAGAGATCTTGAATATATTTTTGCTGATGTAGATGTAAACCTGTTGTTGTACGCCGTGCTTCAATGCCAAGGAAATATGTGAGATCCGTTGGATCCTTCAAGGAAAATCTGTTTGATAAGTCGTAAATGAATCGTTGAATGATTGAGCTGCTGCTTCCTGTTACAATTATATCATCCACATATACCAAACAGTAGAGAATCTGAGCGCCATTGATATAAACAAACACCGAGGTATCTGCAAGAGAGTTTCGGAAACCCATGGAACACAAAAATGACTTCAACTCTTGGTACCAAGCCCGTGGAGCTTGTTTCAACCCATATAATGCTTTCTTGAGGCGACAAACATGCTGTGGTCGATCCTTATCAATAAAACCAGGCGGTTGAGTGACATAAACCTCATCCTTGAGAGTTCCTTGGAGAAAAGCGTTGTTAACATCAAGTTGTTTAATATCCCAAGCACGAGACACCGCAAGTTGTAAGACCGTGCGAATAGTAACTGATTTCACCACCGGACTAAACGTTTCCATGTAGTCCAGACCATATTGTTGATTAAATCCGCGTGCAACCAACCGAGCTTTATACCTGTCAATAACACCATTTGGCAAATATTTCAGAGTAAAAATCCATTTCGTGTCAATAACATTATGGTTTGGTTTCAGAGGAACCAATTCATAAGTCTGATTGCGAAGTTGAGCATCAATCTCATCTCCCATTGCATTCCGCCACTTTTGATCTCGCAAAGCCTGGTTCACTGTTGTGGGTATGTAAGGTTTAGTAGTAATGGCTTTGGCATGAAGATTTAGTTTCTGTGTTGGTTTTGTGATGTTGTTCTTGCTTCTGGTTTTCATGGGATGTTGATTTTGTAGAGGTGGCGAAGGTTCAGGTTCATGGATTGGTTGTACGGGTGGTGGTGTGAGAGTTGGAGATGCGGGTGGTAAGGAAGAGGACGACGACGAAGTCGTAGGAGTGGGAGTTGGTGGAGAGGATGATATTTGTGGATTTGGGATATTTGGTGAGGATGGTTGGGATGGAGTTGTTTGTGGAGATGAGGATGGGTGTTGTGTATTAGTGTTTGAAGAATTATTTCCTGAGCTCACTTCATCATTAGCAGAATCTAAATCATTAGGATGTACCTGTGATGATCTCGACGATTGCACATGATCCGGTGAAGGCAAGTGAGGATCCGAGTGCTGGTGGCCCGATGACGGCAAGTCCGACGAGTGAGCAACGAGTGGCGTAGTCGAAATGGGAACATGAGTAGCAAGAGATGGTGTGGGACGAAATGATGATGGTTCTGTTTCGGGAATGGTTGGTGAGGACGGAGTGTTCGTTGCAAACGGAAAACATGTCTCAAGAAATTGAACATGTCGGGATGTATAGATGCGACCCGTAGACAAGTCAAGGCACAAGTAAGCACTCTGCGTGAGGGAGTACCCGATGAAAACACACGGCGTTGATCGGTTTTCCAGCTTATTATGTGTATACGGTCGGAGCCATGGGAAACACATACTTCCAAAAACCCGAAGCTTATGATAATTGGGCGGCTTTTCGAAGAGATTGGCATACGGCGAGTTGGTGTTAAGAACGGGAGTCGGCATCCGGTTGATCAAGTAAACGGCAGTGGCAAAAGCATACGTCCAATACCGAGGTGGTACCGAGGCTTGTTGCATGAGTGTCAGTCCCGTCTCAACAATATGCCGATGTTTTCTCTCGGAAATGCCATTATGCTCCGGTGTGTGTGGAGGTGATGTGAGATGACTGATACCGTGGGTGACAAGATAGGAACGAAGTGCCAAATATTCACCACCATTATCCGAGTATAATGTGCCGATCTTGGTGTTGAACTTATTCTCCACTAAAGCTTTAAACGCCATAAATATTTCTTTTACTTGTGATTTTTGCTTCAACGGATAGAACCATGTGTATCGGGTGTAGTGATCAACAAATATGAGATAATATTTGTAGTTGTCTACGGAAAGTAATGGTGAAGTCCATACATCCGAGTATAAGCATTCAAGAGGTTTATTTGTGGTGATTGTGTTTGAGGAAAAAGGAAGTTTGTGACTTTTATTAATAAGGCAATGAGAACAAGGAATTGGTTTTTGCGAGGAATTAGAAATAGGTAAAGCAAAACGAGAAACAAGTGTTTGTAAAATAGAGGGTGACGGATGGCCAAGTCTTGAATGCCATGAGGTGAGGGAGGTTTTGGACGTAGGTGATGCGAAAAAGGAGTTGATGGTTGATGATTCGACTGGCCACTCGTATAACTCTTCTCTAGTTCGGCCTTGGAGTAATCGGGCCCCCGTACTGAGATCCTTCACCTGAAAGTGAGCAGGAAAGAATTCAACAGACACTTGATTAGCATTACACAATCGATACACAGAGATAAGGTTTTTATGAATGTTTGGAACACAAAGAATTTCATTTAAGGCTAATGGACGAGATGGAGTAGAAAGAAAGGAAGAACCAGTATGCGAGATCGGGAGTGCAGAACCATCGGCAATGGTAACTTCTTCTCCTCCCGTATAAGGCTGGTGTAGTGACAGGTTGTTCAAATCCGTGGTTAGGTGATGCGTAGCACCACTGTCCAGAATCCAATTATTTGGATTGTACGGTGTCGCGGAAGCCATGTTAGCACGTGGTTGCCACGGGGCTGGTGCATAGGGGCGTGGTGTGTTGTTGAACGAGTGTCCGGAAGCAAGTTGTGAGCAGCGCCGGGCACTATGGCCATGAACGCCACAGATTTGGCACTTTCCTTGATACCCGCGTGGTGATGAGTAGTTAGGCCGTGGTTGAAACTGTTGTTGTTGCCAAGTCTGATTGGTCTTGAAGTTGTTCGACCGATTGTTTCCTTTGTAGTTGGTATTGTTTGCACCTCGGGTGTTGACAATGTTCGCTGAGATTGGAACCACCGCAGAAGACGTCTCCAATGTGCGAAGCTTGATTTCATGATTAAGAAGTTTCTCATGAACTTCGGAGAGCGACGGTGGTGTGTCACGGCCTTCAATCTGGTCGATAACTTGCTTGTAGTCCTCCGGCAGGCCCTCAAGAATAAACTCAACCTGATCTTCATGATCAAGTGGCTTTCCAAGAAGAGCTAACTGATCAAACCGTGTCGTGTGGCCTTGAACGTATTCATCAATGGATTTTGAAGCCTTCGTCCAAGACTTGATTTGTTGTTTCAATTGCTTCATATGCCCACGGCTTGGTTTTGCGTAGGTGGAGGAAAGAGTTTCCCATACTTGAGCCGAAGTTGTTGCTTTTGAGAGAAGAGGTTGAATGGTGACTGTTATAGCACCGATTAGAGCGCTATAGATAAGTTGATCTTGGCGTTTCCACAACGCATACGCCGGATTCACAGTTACAGCACCATCGGTAGTGAGAGTAGGCGGCGGCACCTCCAAAGATCCATCAATGTAACCAGCAAGATCATAACCATGAAGCAAGGCATGAACTTGACGGCTCCACATCAAGAAATTTGTGGCCGTAAGTTTTGTCACGTTTCCCATGTTCACATTGAGAAGTGAAGTGGATCCAATAACAGCAACTGACTCATTGTGTGTAGTCATCGTGAGAACAAAAAACGACAAGAGAGAGAGAAGAGTAGTGAGGACGATGAACTAGGAAGAGAGATGGTGGCGTAAGGAAGGTGGCGGCCACTGAGAATTTTAAAAATTTTAGGTCTAGGTAACTTGCTCTGATACCATATAGAGTTTAAGACTGAATAATCTTATTAGATGAGAGATTACAAGTATTTATAGGGAAATACATAAGAGAACTAGGTATACAAGATTGTCTAATCTACCCTTTACATATATATACTCTACAGGTTTTACTATATTTGTTAATATATAAATATATATAGATCACAAGTTCAAGTTTTAAACAATTCACAAAACATGAGCAAACTACCGATTCATAATATGTATAAATATAGTATAGAAATGTCAAAAAAGCCAAAGAAGAAGGAAAAGAAGACTTACTTGAGCAACAATGACGTCAGATTCGCCGGCGTAAACAATACAAGAATTCTCGGACCAGGTCCCTTTGACTCGGAAGTCACATATCTTCTCCTCTTCATTGTGACTCAAAAACACATCAAGTTTCGTCTTAAACTGAACCATTGACGTTCTTTTCACTGTGTACATCAGATCTCCTTTCTCCGTACTACCTCCTCTAAATACCTGCCACCTGTCATGCATACTCCTAACCTGCAAATAAACATTACATATATACGTACTTCAATATTTCACATCTTAATATAATCCCATTAATTAAACATGTTGTTATTATGTACGCATGTTTTCAGTTTTGACCTTCTCTCTCAAAGTCAAGACCGGAGATCCAGAAGCATCTAATAAGGTCCTCTTGTCGTAAAGACCAAACACCCGATCCTTTATCTTGAACAACATGTCTCCGTTAAGGTCCGTTATAACAAAGTTACCGGCCTTTAACTTCATCAGTTTCCGTACGATCGCCATTTGGACAGGGTACGAAATACAAAACCTTGGATCTACTATCACCACACCAACGTCCTTTGGAGGCAAAGGAGCTGACGGGCCTGTGCCTTGTTGCTCCATTTTTTTTCTTTCTCCTTATAAAACGGCCGGATACTATCTCTCTTGTTTTGCTTTGCTTTTTTGATCGAAATGTTTTTTTTTCTTTTTTTTTTTATGTTTGTGTGTCTAGTTATGCGGAGGAGGTGAAGTATATATAAGCCTACCGGTCTTATAATTTGTAAACTATGAAAAATGATTCTTATTTACCTTTAGGCCACAACATATCTACATATGGAAACTAATTTAATATTTTCATAACTATATCTATATAAGCCTACCGGTCTTATAATTTATAAAATAGGAAAAATTATTTTTATCTACAGGGACTATAGGTTACGGCATACCTACACATGTAAACTAATTTAATGTTTTCATATTGATTTTGCGCGTAACTACACCAAGTATTAAGTATTATGACATACACGAAGTATCATAAATTATGTGCATAACACCATACTCATTTTTTACTATTTTTATGTAAAACTTATTTTATTATTTTAATTTTTATCTAGAGTAGGAGTGGACACATTTCATATTTTAGATTTCATAATACCAAAATATGTTTGTCGGATCTAGAAAACAATTACTCGGATATATCCAAAATATGTAAAAATTAGAATTTGCACCTTGTCGCTGAGTTTAATTATACTATTTTATTTTATTGAATTTTAGTTTATTTATTTTATTTTATTTAGATTTGCGACTATAATCATGTTCGTTTTGGTGTCGCATGAGAGGTTGATGTGACAAGTCGTATGATTTGAATTCAGATCGCTAGAATTTACAGCGAGTAAAAACTTGAATCGTAGATCGTTGCGACCAGTCACAGGATCACACGATAGGTAAACAAACAACAAAATTGTCTCTAGTCACAATCACGGATCGCTGCGACAGATAAACGAACATTATATTCTCTATGTTAAATTTTTTAACGTTTTTTTGAGGAGAAAATTCTAAGAGTATATGCTTTGTTTATGGTTGCTGTGACAGGTAAATGAACAAGTCCTAACTACAAGTATATGCTTTGGTTATGGTCTACACATGTCTTTTTTTTTTTTTTCCTTTTTGGTATATTTCTACGACACATCTCTTTTTTTTTTGATCTTATAACACATCTCATTTTGATTTTGGTCTATCAAGTGTTTTAACTTTGAACCACATTGACATCTGGATAACTCTGCATATGCATTGTCCTCCTATCCTTATATATAATCTCAACTTGTTTTGGTAGTTTAAATAAATTTTTTTAGCCTTTTCCCCATAGATTTAATTTCATTATTGGCTGTTCTAATTGAATCCATTGGGCGGTCTTAATCTAGTCTTGCATTTATCAATTGGCTATGTTTTGAGTGCTGATGATTATGAATGATGTTTTAACGTCGTTTTGTATAAGAAAATTAAGGGTTTGTCGTGTTATGTATGTATGTCCAAAAGTTCTTCATTGGTTTTGTTGGTTTTTAATTTAGAGAAGCAACTTGATACTTTCATGGAAGACCTAGACCTTTCATAGATTCATGGATTTTTAAAGAAGCAACTTGATACTTTCCAAAACCTTTTCACTGATGCAGCGAAGTGGTGGTGTTTATATTTTATTTTATTTATCTTCATCGAAAAAAAAAAAAAAAAAATTAGAAGAAGTTTTCCAACATAGTGGGGATATCATACTAGTTTCTTTCTTATATCGATGGAATGGTCGCTGGTTTTGTTTTCAAAATTCTAGAAATATTCAAGGGCTTGTTCCCAATCCATAGTGGATTTGCAATTATGTCGTAATTGTTCTTTTAAAAAGTCTGATCCGGATATTATGATTTTAAAATTAAAACAGTAAAAAATGATTATGGTTTTATGTACATAATTTATGATATTTTGATAATGTCACAATACTTGGTGTATGTCACAATACTTGGTGTATGTCACAATATTTGGTGTAATTGCGCATATGATATATGATATTTCGTGTATGTCACTATGCAAAGATAGTAGTTCGTATAATTATCCGAACAATAAATTAGTTCGCATGTGTAAATACGTTGTGGTCTATAATTTTTGTAGCTAAGAATCATTTAAAAAGAAAAAAGCATTTCCGATTCCTGGAAAAACTAATTTTCCTTTTTTTCTAAACGATTAACTGAGTTAATTTTAAAGTAAAAGCGTGGGAGTTTCATGGAAGACCAAGACTATTCATTTAAGAGTTTGACATGAAGGTATAGTTTTTGTTCTGTATCTATTGACAAATCTGATTCGTATTCAATTTATAGCTAGCCAGATATCCACAAATTTTTGAATATCTAATGGATATTTTAACTAAAACTTTAAGCAAACAAAGTCAACTGTAAAAAAATCAAAATTTTACGAATTAAAGATATTGTTGCAGGTGATCGAAGTGGTTATTGATATTATAATTGAATTATTAAAGAATTTTGACCACATTATTTTAAATTTATTAGAACACATATTTTATTTTATTTATCTTCATCGAAAAAATACAAGTTCTTATAAGAAGTTTTCCAACATATATAGTGGGGATATCATACTAGATCGAATGTTCAATGGTTTTGTTTTCAAAATTCTAGAAATATTCAAGGGGCTTGTTCCCAATCCATAGTGGATTTGCAATTATGTAGTAATCTACTATATATATATATATAAATTTAAAAAAAAAGATCCAATCTTAGAGGGTGTTTCCAAACACTTTAAAAGTATAAATTTAAAAATTTTATGGCTAATCCTATATCCAAACACCCATAAAAGGAAATATATATTCCAGCAAAATTAAATTAAACACTTTATTTTTATTTTTTCCTTTCTCCTCTTTATCATTTATTTCCTTATCTAATGTTACAATATTAACACTATGAATTATGATTCTCCTATCATATTTGTTAGATCTTATTTTCAAATTATTTAATATTATTATATAATACATATAATTAATAAAAAATTAATTTTTTTTCTCCATATATTGTGATTCAAAATTTAAAAAACGGACATATATTACTCAATTAAAGAAAAAAAGTGTGTTCAACATCTTACATTGACTAAAATTTTGGACAATAGTTCAGAGTAATATTATAAAACACACAAAAATGATTTTAAATGCGAATATCAAGAAACTTGACTTATCATGCATCCAATTTTTTTAAAAAACTTATTCATTTTTATCCAGTTCATTAGTTTTAATAATTTAAAAGTCCCACATCGATTAAATTTTTTGTGCAACAGCTCAAAGTCATATTATAAAAAAGACCAAAATGATTTTAAATACAAATATTTTTAAAAATATCCGGTTTAATCCGCTACTTAATTATTTGAAATAATTTAAAATAATATTTAAAATTTAAAATATTATTTGGTTTAACTCTATTAAAATATTAAGTTTAAAATACTATTAATACTAAAACTATATAATATCGACTAATCAATAATATATATATAACTACTTATTTATAATAATAATAAATTATTTAGTAAAAGTTATTTTAAATACAAATAGACTACAAATTCTAAAATAATCAATCCGAAATGGATAATTATATAACAATGATCGATTATATGATGGAAAGTTTCCGATAAGTATGGGATAATACGGGTTTTTGTCCCAAAATGGGCAGATTTAAGATAAAGAGAACTAATAATAAAATATATAATAAGAAATATAATTAATATTTTTAATATTAGAACTACTTACCAAATATTAAAATGAGTTTAGATATGACTGACAATTACATATGATTGACAATTGTATTAGTTTTTTTTAGTTCATATTAGTTTAATATTTAATTCGGTACGATTTGGTCTAAATAGTTTGAATGAGAGTATAGAATATTATTCATTTGGCGTATGTTTGATTCAAATAATAGAAATTTGCTATTGTTACAGAGAAATAAAACAATTTGATGTTGAAAGCACGTTAGATATATTATAAAAAAAAAATAAACACAAACTACAAATATATATTAACACAAATAAAAATATTTATAAAAATTATAAAAATCAAGTTAAAATTATACAAACAAAATAAAAATATTTATTAACAATAAAAAATAAAAGCAAATATAATTTATATCCAAATAATTGACTCGTGGTATACCGCGGGTACAAATCTAGTTGTACCTTTAAAATTTAATATCTTTGTCAATTTTAATTTTTTTTTTTGAAATACCAACACTTGCCCTTAGGGTGTTAAAGAAAAAAAAAATATTATCAAACTTAAAAGTGGACATGGATCGGATATCGGATATTTTATAGTATTCGGGTCTAGATTTGGATCCGTAGCTTTGTTATCCAAATCCGGATTCAAAAATTTCGGATGTCCAAAAAAAAATTAGATATCCATTAGATATCCGGATTCGTTCTATGGTAAATTTTTAAAATTATAACTATAATATTTTTACAAAAAAAAAAGATGGAATGCTAAAATTAATAATTCTTTTTAGTTTATTTTTCATTTCATTTAATTTTATAACAATATTTATCTCAAAACATGAAAATTTCAGATAATTTAGTTAAAATTAATATTTTGCAATATAAACTAAATAATAATAACCGTTATTACTAAATATTATATATTAATAACTTTGACTATATTATTTTTATAAAAATATACATATATATAATAACTTTTTATATAAACATTACATATTATTTTCTTTGACTATAATTTTATAATAATTATATATATTTTATATAAACATATTATTTTCGTTGGCTATATTTTTTTATATCTATCGAAATCAAATATGAAATATTTTCATAAATCTTGTGTTGTTGTTTTGGTTTATTTTATAACCTTAAAATATTAGCTTTCTAAGCTCACAAGCTTCACTACTCTAGCGATGAAGATAAGATGGGTCAGAGGAAGGGTCATTACTCTAGCGATGCAACTGTGTAGGAAGGGTCATTATAAAGAATGTCCCATATTGGAAGATGGGACGAGACATTAAGTAATATATAAGGGATATAGCCAGTCCATTCATTATCAATTAGTTTTGAGTTGAAAGTCCATAATCTAACATGGTATCAGAGTATGAATCCTAAAAAAAATGAGATTCTAACTTAAAACCAATTGTTTTTAGTGGATTGCCCCAAATCCCTTACATAATAGATGTCTACTTATCTATATGATTTACCGTAAGAACCGTGCTGAACAAAATAGATTCGGAAAGCTAGGTTTATGTCATATATCATCGGAATATCTGCAAGAGTATGTTTGCAGAATGATATAACAAGTAGAATTTATATTTTTATACGAGTCCCTCCGTCATTTTTAGAGGTTTGGCGGAGAGATCCTAGCGTTTCTTCTTATTAATTACCATGAAAATCGAAGTTCTAAAAATTAGGATAGGCGACAATTTACACCCAAGCAGCTTAAAATCGCTTAATTAAAAATCATTAACCATCAACGACAGGCAGAGCTATTTGATAATCATACAACTGAAATGATCACACAATGTTAAAGAATTTAAAGCGGTTTTTTCAAAACCGCACTATAAACACCAATCAAGATTTTTTTTTGAAAATTTACGGTTTTAAGAAAAAGTATTGCGGATTTTGATTTATAGAATATATTACATACATACAAAACCAAAAGCATATTACATCTTATGATTGAAACTGAATCGTGTGATCAGGAGTTTTGGTGTCACAATTTGGACATGGGCTTACAGTAGAAGACATGGGAAATGTGAATTCCTTTTTTTCTTAACCCAATAAAGACGACAACCCCATATCCAAGAAGAACGTGGAAGGAGGGCTGTTAACATCATCGAGAATGACAATAAGAGATGCAATAAAGGCAAAATCAACGTTTGGATTAACCGTCACACAGAAATGGTCCTTTCCAAAGAGGACGCTCCGCACTGTGTCCTTCTTTTCCATCTGATCATCAAACCATATAATAAAACTTCTATAAATTAATACTCGATAAATTAATAGATCGCTAAATTAATGTTTTTTCCCGTCCTAAATTGATATTTTGATCTAAATAGCACCTCTATAAATTAATAAACACGATAAATTAATAAAATTTCGTAAAACATATTGATCCCAATATTATTAATTTATAAAAGTTTTACTATATTTGTTAATATATAAATATATATAGATCAAAGTTCAAGTTTTAAACAATTCACAAAACATGAGCAAACTACGGATTCATAATATGTATAAAGATAGTATAGAAATGTAAAAAAAAACCAAAGAAGAAGGAAAATGAGACTTTACTTGAGCAACAATGGCGTCAGATTCGCCGGCGTAAACAATACAAGAATCCTCAGACCAGGTCCCTTTGACTCGGAAGTCACATATCTTCTCCTCTTCATTGTGACTCAAAAACACATCAAGTTTCGTCTTAATCTGAACCATTGACGATCTTTTCACTGTGTACATCAGATCTGGTTGCTTTGTACTACCTCCTCTAAATACTTGCCACCTGTCATGCATACTCATAATCTGCAAATAAACATTAAACATTACGGCTTTGATCGGTAACTTGCCTAATGACATAATTGTTTTTTCTAATGTAATTATGCAAATATTTTGCCAATCACAAAAAGAATTGTCTAATGATAGATAATTAGGCAAAAACACAAGATTTATTTTTTGCCTATAAAAATACAAGTAACAATTCATTATGCAAATAAGTATGTCTTTAATGGTTTATTTTATTATGCAGTTTTTTTTTTGCATAAAATTTTTGTTATGCACTTTTTCATTATACTATTTTTTATTATGGCTCTGATTGGTAACAACGCATAATTGCGTAATTGCATATTTGCAGAATAAAAATTTGCAGATTAAAAAGCTGTAGAATAAAAATTTGCATAATCAAAATTTTATGTGATTGGAAATCATGCATAATGAAATAAACCACTAAATGCTTGCTTATTTGCATAATGACTTTTTAGTTATATTTTTGGGCAATTCTCAAAAATAGCACAAAATGAAGTTTTTGTGACATTTTTAGCTCATATTTTCATTTAAGACACAATTAGCATTTTTATTAAAGGGCTTCATATTTTTAAGGTTTAGGATTTAGGGTTTAGGGTTTAGAAAACCCTAAACCCTAAGCCCTAAACCCTAAATTGTACCCCTACCCCCTAAAACTATACCCTAAATTCTAATATAGTCAACCCAAACAAAAAAAAATAAATTATGAACTTCATAAAATGCTATTTTTGTACTAAATAAAAATGTGAGCTATTTGTGGAACAAAAACTTATTTTGGTGCTATTTGAGGGAATTTCTCTATATTTTTTTAGGCAAAAAGCAAATCTTGCGTTTTTGCCTAATTGTCTGTTATTAGGCAATTTTTTGTGATTGGTAAAATACTTGCATAATCGCATTAGAAAACGCAATTAGGCGATTATGCATGTTACCAATCAGAGCCTATATAAAAATTTATTCTGTAATTATGCTATTAAACAGTTATACATTGTTACCAATCAGAGCCTACCTATACGTTACGTACTTCAATATTTCACATCTTAATATAATAATCTCATTAATTAAACATGTTGTTATATATGTACGCATGTTTTCAGTTTTCACCTTCTCTCTCAAAGTCAAGACCGGAGATCCAGAAGCATCTAATAAGGTCCTCTTGTCGTGAAGACCAAACACCCGATCCTTTATCTTGAACATTATGTTTCCGTTAACGTCCGTTATAACAAAGTTACCGGACTTTAACTTCATCAGTTTCCGTACGATCGCCATTTGGACAGGGTACGAAGCACAAAACCTTGGATCTACTATCACCACACCAACGTCCTTTGGAGGCAAAGGAGCTGACGGGCCTGTGCCTTGTTGCTCCATTTTTTTTTCTTTCTCCTGCTAAAACGGCCGGAAACTATCTCTCTTGTTTTGCTTTGCTTTTTTGATCGAAATGTTTTTTTTTGTGTGTGTGTGTTTGTGTGTCTAGTTATGCGGGAGGTGAAGTATATGTAATAAGACTACCGGTCTTATAATTTATAAAATAGGGGCTATAGGCTTATAATTTAACTATTGATTTTACGTGCAACTACACCAATTATTAAGACATACACAAAGTATCATAAATTATGTGCATAACACCATACTCCTTTTCTTTTCTTTTTTTACTATTTTTAAGTAAAACTTATATATCTATTTTAATTTTATCTAGTGTAGGAGTGGACATAGATTTCATATTTTAGAATTTCATAGTACCAAAATTATGCTTGTCGGATACGGAAAACAATTACTCGGATATATCTAAAATATGTAAAAATTAGAATAGTAATATAATGTGATTAAATGTTTCAGCAATCTACGAACCGCAACTGCGACTTGAGACTGTAATTACGTTTTGTTGTGACTTGTCGTTGACTTGTTCGTTTTGTTGACTCAGCGACACGGTGCAATTTGTCGCTGAGTTTAATTATAATATTATTTTATTTTATTAAATTTTAGTTTTTTTTTTTTTTATTTAGACACACGACTATAATCGTATTCGTATTGGTGTCGCGGAAGAGGTTGTTGCAACAAGTGTCGCATGATTTGAATTCGGATCATTAGAATTTCTAACGACTAAAAACTTGAATCGTATATTGTTGCGACTGATCGCAGGATCCTGCGATAGGTAAACGAACAATAAAACTGTTGCAAGTCGCAGTCACGGATCGCTGCGACATGTAAACGAACATGTCCTATGTTAAAAAAATGTCTTGAGGAGAAAATTCTAAGAGTATATGCTTTGGTTATGGTCGCAGTCACGGATTGTTATGACAGGTAAATGAATTACATGTCCTAACTACAAGTATATGCTTTGGTTATGGTCTAGGACACATCTCTTCTTTTCTTTTTCTTTTTGGTATATATCTACCACACATCAGTTTATTGTTTTGATCATATAACACATCTCAATTTGATTTTGGTCTATCAAGTGTTTTAACTTTGAACCACATTGACATCTGGATAACTCTGCATATGCATTGTCCTCCTATCCTTATATATACTCTCAACTTGTTTTGGTAGTTTAAATAAATGTTTTTAGCCTTTTCCATAATTTTTCATTATTGGCAATTCTAATTGAATCCATTGGGCGGTCTTAATCTAGTCTTGCATTTATCAATTGTCTATGTTTTGAGTGCTGATGATTATGAATGATGTTTTAACATCGTTTTGTATATATAAGAAAATTAAGGGTTTGTCGTGTTATGTATGTATGTCCAAAAGTTCTTGATTGGTTTTGTTGGCTTTTAATTTAGAGAAGCAACTTGATACTTTCATGGAAGACCTAGACCTTTCATAGATTCATGGACTTTTAAAGAAGCAACTTGATACTTTCCAAGACCTTTTCACTAATGCAGCGAGGTGGTGGTGTTTATATTTTATTTTATTTATCTTCATCGAAAAAAAAAAAAAATTTAGAAGAAGTTTTCCAACATAGTGGGGATATCATACTAGTTTCGTTCTTATATCGATGGAATGGTCACTGGTTTTGTTTTCAAAATTCTAGAAATATTTTTCAAGGGCTTGTTCCCAATCCATAATGGATTTGCAATTATGTCGTAATTGTTCTTTTAAAATTTACTAGGTATGTTATACATTTATTATATATCTATATATCTATATATAATTATATATATATATATATATAAAAACGGATGGGATGATCCGGATATTATGATTTTGTGTATGTCACAATATTTGGTGCAATTGATTATGGTTTTATGTACATAATTTATGATATTTTGTGTATGTCACAATATTTGGTGCAATTGTGGATATGACACATTATATTTCGTGTGTATCACTATGCGAAGTCAATAGTTCGTATAATTATCCAACCATTAAATTAGTTCGCATGTATAGATACGCCGTGACCTATAGTTCATGTAGTTAAGCTAAGAATCATCTAAAAAAAAGCATTTCTGATTTGTGGAAAAACTAATTTTCCTAATTTTTTAAACGATTAAATGAGTTAATTTTAAAGCAAAGAGCGTGGGAGTGTCATGGAAGACCAAGACTATTCACTTAAGAGTTTGACATGAAGGTATAATTTTTGTTCTGTATCTATTGACAAATCTGATTCGTATTCAATTTATAGATAGCTTAGCCAGATATCCATAAAATTTTGAATATCTAATGGATATTTTAAGTAAAAAATTTAAGCAAACATGGTCAACTGTAAAAAAATCAAAATTTCACTAAATATATTGTTGCAGTTATGATCATTGATCGAAGTGGCTATTGATATTATAACTGAATTATTAAAGAATTTTGACCACATTATTTTAATTTTATTAGAACACATATTTTATTTTATTTATCTTCAACGAAAAAAAAAAGTTCTTATAAGAAGTTTTCCAACATATATAGTGGGGATATCATACTAGTTTCTTTCTTATATCGATCTACTGGTCAATGGTTTTGTTTTTAAAATTCTAGAAATATTCAAGGGGATTGTTCCCAATCCATAGTGGATTTGCAATTATGTAGTAGTTGTACTTTCAAAATTAATTATCTTTGTCATTTTTTTTTTTTAAATACCAACACTTGCCCTAGGGGTGTTAAAGAAAAAAAGAAATATTATTAAACTTAAAGGTGGACATAGATCAGATATCTGATATTTTTATAGTATTCGGATCTAGATTCGGATCCGTAGTTTTGTTATCCGGATTCAAAAATTTCGGATATCGGAATTTTGGATATCCGTAAAAAAATTATACACCCGCTAGATATCCAGATTCGTTCTATGGCAAAATTTTAAAATTATACCTATAATATTTTTACAAAAAAATATATATATGGAATGCTAAAATTAATAATTCTTTTTAGTTTATTTTTCATTTCATTTAAATTTATAACAATATTTATCTCAAAACATGAAAATTTCATCTATTTTAGTTAAAATTAATATTTTGCAATATAAACTAGATAATAATAACCGTTATTACTAAATTTTATATATTAATAACTTTGTTTATATTATTTACATAAGAATATACACATATATATATATATAAATAATAATTTTTATATAAACATTATATATTATTTTCTTTGACTATAATCTAATAATAATTATATATATTTTATATAAACATATTATTTTCGTTGGCTATATTTTTTATATCTATCCAAATCAAATATGAAATATTTTCATAAATCTTGTGTTGCCGTTTTAGTTTATTTTATAACCTTAAAATTTTAGCTTTCTAAGCTCACAAGCTTCATTTATTTCCCAAAATACATATTTTGGTAATATCTCACTAGTGTCCTCTTCTTCTTTTTCCTTGTCAACTTTTCTTTTCTGAGTTTGTGTGAGAGATAGCAATAGCATCTTACTATCTTAACAGACACATCTACGTAAGTGCTAATACACAAATGAAAACAATCAAATATGCAAATCATGGTGGTCAATTGGTGATGCTCACAAGTCACAACTGCTCAGCCAAAGCGACATATTATTAATTAACAATACGGTAGTTTACAAAAGTAAGAAAATGTCTCATACCAACATGATCACACCATAACCATCATAAACATAATCTCTTTTAGATTTTAACCAGAAACACTTACACAACGCCATATTTCATAGTAATAAAGGACAGATCCAACGAGACTGGAGACATGTAAATTACACTATCAAGCCTCTTCAAACCTTTAACCACTCTCCACACCTTAATCTTTAGAGTCATACCACATTAACCACACACACACTACCTCTAGCTCCTTGTTGGATTTATGACATCTAACCTTTGTTTCATTCTCACAAAGTTAGTTCACTCTTGTCTCTCTTTGATCTCTCTTTAGTTTCAATTTGGTTTCTTCGTTCTAGAGAAAAAAGAGAAACGTTTTTGGTTAATCTTCTACATTGATAACATCAGATGATTGTTCTTACAACACCACATACATACTCTTATACTGCTGGCTACACTCTTGTACTCACACACTCAAGAGCTCTAGATTAACCACTACAACTAGGCATGACTAACACTAGTTTCTAGACTAATGTTACAAGCAAAACATGAACAACTCTCTTACACCTAACAACTTCTACTTACATGTTTAACTAGACATTTAGACTTCAACCAACCATTACTAACTTATTTGGGCCTTATTTATTTCGTAAGCCCATTAGACCATTTATTACTAACACAACACAAGCCCATCTCCATCTTCCTTGGTTAACTTGTTTTCCTTCTTGTTTGACTCTTCTTCTTCGACATCTTCTTCTTCTTTTTCCTTTTCCTTTTCCCAACACTTCTGCTTTGCTCCAGCTCCAAAAAATTTGTTTTTGTCTCCGCATAATCTCCAACGAAGCTTGCCATTTTCACAAACAACTTTACAAGGCTTACTAATTAGCATAACATCAATTTTTATTGGTTAGAAAAGTAAACTAATAGCACTTTGGTTTGGACATTTTCATCAACATTCTAAATTATAATAGCCAAATCAATCTAGTATTGAACACCACGAAGGCACGAATACTAAGGGATCTGCACAAGAAGATCTCTAAGTTATCAGCATTTAATCATTAATTAGCATAAACCTAGTCATACTCCATGATCCAA
The DNA here is from genome assembly GCA_963667165.1 of Barbarea vulgaris. NCBI lineage: Eukaryota > Viridiplantae > Streptophyta > Magnoliopsida > Brassicales > Brassicaceae > Barbarea > Barbarea vulgaris. Next base: position 26,751,307 of record OY763892.1, read on the forward strand.
CTAAAAAGATTATATATTCATACAAAGAAAAACAATAAATATGACATTATCAAAAGCAAAAATAATACTAGTCACGATTTGCTCGTTGGTGTTAGCGATTAGTATACTTGGAAACAAATTATAGTAACGAGGGTCGAGGGATCAAAGACATGAAATTAATCTTAATTTTGCTCTTCGAATGAAAAAAATTCTTATTAGTATTTTACATTACATCACACGAAAACGCAGCGTTTCTTTAAATCATTACTAGAAAACGATGTCGTATTGGGTCACTGTCTGAGTAACAGAGACAGCAGCCAGTGAATGAAGTGGCTATTAATCCACGTGGAACTCGTGGATAATACTTCTTTTAGTATTAAGCTTACTAGCCGACAATGGCCTAACCGCTTGCCACGTGGTGTGTTTAGAGAGCGAGTGGATATTTTAATTATACTCTCAGTGTGGACATTGTCGTGTGTCTATCGGAAGTTCACAAAAGCTCCGATGACTTGTCAACGGTGTCCCCGTCCCGTTCCGACGAGTTCCATCGCCTTTACATCAACTTGAATAGTTATTATGTTAATGAATATAATACATTATAAACACTGTTAATGTATTAAAATAATGTCCAATGGCTTTTGACAGTTTATTTACAAATAAAATTTGTTAAGTCAACTCCAGATTATTACTTTTTCGCAACGGATAATTTTTTTTTTATTGAAATTAGAATAGAGCCTACAAAATAAGAAGTTTACATCTCTACTTCTTACACTGGAATCTTATAATTTAGACTAACAATTCTAAGAAGGAAGAATATTAAAATATTTGAAAACTACTGATTTTTGTTTTCAGTATTGATTGTAACAAAAGTGACCTATTTGAAGGCAATTAAAAAAAAAGAGAAAATAATTTTTAGAAATTTAAACACAAAAAAAAAACCTCATCATTTTGCTCTTGAAAATGAAACTCAAGTAACAATAGGAAAACAGAAAATAATTCCAATATAACTATATATGTGTTAGAAATGTTGGTTTTTAGTGATTAATTTTTTTGATAATCATGTTAGAATTCTTTTATTTTTTCCACTAAACCTTGTTTTCAATAATATATTTTTTAGATCATGAAACCAAAGATATGCTGCCAAAAAAAGAAGATAATAAAAAAAAAAAAACTCCCCCTCTAAATTGCAGCTATGTTGTTGTTGACTACCTCTTTCGCTATTTTTAATTAAAACTAATTAACAAGAAAAAAGAAATTCCAAAAGAAAAAGAAAAAAAAAGACAAGAAAAAGTGTCACGTGAAAAACAAATAATTTATAAAGTGTTTACTTTTTGTAATTTTGTTTAGTTAATCATGAACACGTAAGACGTAACACATTAACATATAACAATGACACGTGTCCGCATCGTAGACTTTCCTCCTCTCCTTCAAAAAACAGCGATCAAGAAGACGCACCGTCGATTTACATACGTCATCAGCCACGTCATTAAAACACCGACACGTGTCAGTTAAAGGCCCACACGCTACTCAATCCATTGGCTCGTTCGGTGTTAGCCTCCGGTCTCTGATTCCTTCCTCTCTCTCTCTCTTTCATTTCTTCTCCGTTCCCCAAATATATTGGGCGCAAAAAATCTCTCTCTCTTCCAGAAACAAAAAAGCGAAAAGTCTTCTCCTTTCTTATTTTTTTTTAAATAATTCGAAAAACCCTAACACGACTCCGCCGTCTTTCATTTGGGGATTTATTTCGCGGCTTCGTTAATCGTTCGGAATCCGGTTTAGATGTGAATCTCTCCGGTGAGTTTTTGAAATTTTTTGGTTTTGATTTCGTTTGGTTTAGAGACTTTGAAGCAACGACGTTTTTCAAATTTATTGAAATTTAATAGCTTTCTGTTCATCTACCATTTATGGTAACAAAATTTGAAAGCTTTTTTTTTTTTTTGAGTATTGATTCACTATTTCGAAGCTTTTGTTTGATTTGGAAACGTATGCTACTTATTGCTCTTCTCCACAGCTTTTCAATTGTGCCTGATGGTTGCTTATTGAAGATTCTGGATTTTCAGTCTTTGCTTCATTGTAATTGGTTGTGTTGAAGAGACTTTGAGTTTGAGTTTGGGATTCACACAATCAATGCCATATGGCTGAAGACAGTCTACGGATTGGTATGATATCTTCTGGTTTAGCTGTTTTACTGAATGGTGAAGACACCAAAGAAAATTCGACCAAAGCTCGAATTGTTCCACATTTTGATTATTCTGGTCATAGGCCTTTAGAACGAACTATCGAATTCGTATTTGGTTTACCAGAAAAGTCGGTTGGTTCATTGGATGGTGAAGTAGATAGTAGTTTGATTCGAGGCGTGATTAAGAATCAATTCTCTAAGCTTCATGGTGAATTAGATGTTTCGGTTAGTCAGAGAGAAGGAATTTCTGTAGTTCATCATGGTGTTGGACCTCCTGTTGTTGGCCTTGAAGAGTATAGTATATGTGGTGATATCAGGATTGTGAAACCCCCCCTTGTATTGGAGAGCTTAGCGCTCTTTAGTAGTGCCAGGGCTAATGCTTGTATTTGGAAAGGAAAATGGATGTATGAAGTCGCTTTAGAGACCTCGGGGATTCAACAACTTGGTTGGGCAACTATTGCTTGTCCTTTCACTGATCAGAAAGGTGTGGGTGATGCTGATGATTCTTATGCTTTTGATGGTCGAAGGGTAAGCAAATGGAGCAAGGAGGCTGAACCTTATGGGCAATCTTGGGTAGCTGGGGATATCATCGGTTGCTGCATAGATTTGAATTTTGATGAGATATCTTTCTACAGGAATGGCGTCTCCCTCGGGGTTGCATTTTCTGGTATCAGAAAGCTTGGACCTGGATTTGGGTATTACCCTGCGATTTCTCTCTCCCAGGGTGAGAGATGTGAATTAAATTTTGGTGCTTATCCGTTTAAGTACCCCGTAGCAGGTTTCCAGCCTCTTCAAGAAGCTCCACCTCGAAGTTCTTTCGCAACAGAGCTACTACGATGCTTCTTAAGGCTGCTGGATAGGCCAGACCGCTCGTTGGCTGATACATTAACTAGACTGAGGAGGTTTGCCTCGGTTGAAGAACTGTTTTCCCCTATTTCCCGTGCCATATGTGATGAGCTCTTCTACATACTTGAGCAAGACCCTTTGTTGACTGAGTACATAGGACGGGGTGCCTTTCTGTCATTCCTCTTGGAGATTTTCAGAACTCAAGCACCGCATGATTGTTCGAGTTTAGACAGAGTTCTTGATGTGCTTCTTGAGTTCCCACAATCTCATTTGATCTTTGAGCACGTAGTAAATGCTCTTGCTTGTGGCTGCAAAACAGCGACGCTGATTCTAACTGAATGTCCATACTCAGGACCTTATCCCTATCTTGCGCTGGCTTGTCATTTGTTAAAACGGGAAGAAATGATGGTACAATGGTGGAGATCATTGCATTTCGAGTTTTTATTTGAAGGCTTCTTGTCATGCAGGAATTCCAATAAGCATGACTTACAGCAATTAATGCCTGTTGTTTGGTGGCCTGGGTCCTCTGAAGATATATCTTACGAGAGTAGCATGGGGTTTACAATCTCTGCTCTCTCTGAAGCCATTAACAAGGTATGTTAGAATATATCCGACTCTTTTGCTATAAAATAATTGCAGGCATAACTCTGCTCTGAATATAGTTGTCTGGAATCTGATATTACAAGGATTATAGTTGGTTAATTCTTTCTCTTGGAATTCAGATTGAGGAGAAGCAGAGGAACCTATGTCTCTTGGTCATACAATTTATACCACCCGTATCGCCTCCACTGCTTCCTGGTTCAGCGTTCAGGGGGTTCCTACAGAACCTTTTACTGAAGAACAGAGGCGCAGACAGGAATCTGGCTCCTTCTGGAGTTACACGCAATTCGGTTCTTGTCTCTCTGTTCTCGGTTATACTTCATTTTTTGTCAGAAGGTTTCGCAATGCTAAAAAGTAGTGAAGCTGTCCATCACAATGTTGGTTTTCTTCACAGAGGTGGTCAGCAGAAGTTTCCATTGAGTTTGTTTCTTAAAAATGATCCACATCGAGCTGATATCACTAGGCTTGGCGGGCTGTTTAGTCATATTTCCAAGTCCTACCCCACAGATGATCAAGAAGAAGAAATTATGCAGTGGGAAGAAGGTTGTATGGATGATGAACAGAATAGAGTAACACATGCGACAGAGCAGAAGCCCTGCTGTTGCTTAGCCTATGATACTGATCTTAGTAAATCCTTGAAGGATCGGGGGAAAAATACTGCTAAAAGTTCTCGTGGTCAATGCAGCTCCATTCCTGAGAGATCCTCTCATGTTGCTGCAGATTGTAGTGATGGAAGTTTCAGTGAAGAAATAGAGGACAAACCTAGTACAAGTAATCAGTCTGACCCCGACTTTGGTTATCGTCCAGTAAGATTTATGAGGACTGCACTACAAGAGAGTAGAATATCATCCGCTATACTAAGCGAAGAAGAACTATTGGATGCTCTATTGCTACTATACCATATTGCTGTCGCTCCAAATTTTAAGCAGGTATGTTTAGATTTTTCCCTCTTGTTTTGATTCTTTTTTACTGTTTGTATGATACATGCCGCAACCCAAAAAGCTTGGTAGGCTGATATGTTGTCCTTTTACTTAGGCATCATATTACATGTCTCACCAATCACAATCAATATCGCTTCTCGAAGAAACGGATAAACAGATAAGAGAACGGGCATCTAGTGACCAATTAAGGCGCTTGAAGGAAACTCGCAACAACTACAAGGAAGATGTGATGGAATGTGTAAGACATTGTGCATGGTAAGCTTCACTTAACTCTTGGATTGCGGTAACTCCAAAAGCAGGGTGTAGTGAAGAGGTTTAATCATACTCTGTGAGAGGCAGTGTTACAATGCTTATATCTCTATGTTTTCGCCTGTCATTCTAAATCATTTTTTACAGGTTCCGCATCTCATTGTTCTCTCGGTGGAAGCAAAGGGGAATGTATGCATTGTGCATGTGGGTTGTACAGTTACTTCTGGTTCTCAGCAAAATGGATTCTGTGTTTGTTTATATTCCAGAGTTCTACCTCGAATCTTTGGTAAATAGCTTTTACCCATTTCTGGTACTTCTCGATAGAAATAAACATGTTTCAATTTCCCTTTGATCAAGGCCTCCACTTTTACAAGATGTTCCAAGAACTTGTTCTGCTGCGTTTTCTCTGTTTTTCTGTGAAATCCCTAAGTTTACAATCTATTTGGTATTTTCCTCAGGTAGACTGTTTCCATGTGCTTCGCAAGAGTGATCCCCCGTTTGTCCCATCAACAACATTTATCAAACAAGGACTTTCATCATTTGTATGCCTAAATCTCTTAGCACACTATTTTGTTTTTTTCATTTTTTCGATGGCTGAGTGTAATTAATTAGCTAAGGTGAGTTGCACAATGGCTCTAACATGGTCGTTTTCTTGGGTTTTTAGATCACTTTTGTAGTTACACACTTCAACGACTCGAGGATTTCGAACACAGATCTTAGAGATCTACTTCTCCAGTCAATATCTGTCTTGGTACAGTACAAAGAGTACTTGGAAGCTTTTGAGAACAATGAGGCAGCTACTCGACACATGCCTGCAGCTCTACTGTCAGCATTTGACAACAGATCATGGATCCCTGTCACAAATATATTTCTTCGTCTTTGCAAAGGGTCCGGATTTAGTTCTTTAAAGAACGGGGAGTCTTCGTTTTCATCTACTGTTTTCCAGGTTGGTTTGATTGATTTAAGTTTAACTTTGCTCCTATTTGATCTTCAGCCTCCATATTGGATCTTGATCTTCGTTTCTTTTTTTTGTCTAGGCTCTTCTTCGAGATGCTTGTATCTATGACGATGAATTGCTCTCTACTTTTCTTAACCGGCTATTTAACACACTGAGCTGGACCATCACTGAATTTTCTGTCTCGGTGCGAGAAATGCAAGAAAAGTATCAGGTCAGACTATAAGCTTGGATCCTTTTCATCGATTGAATTTTCATAGTAACTGATTAATACTCTCTGAATGATTGTGTTACATAGTCTGCAGTACGCTTGCAAGTATTTGTAGTCTTCTACGTGCTTTTCTTTGACTGTTTTTTGATTAGTCTTGCCTTTATGCAGGTAATGGAGTTTCAGCAAAGGAAATGCTGTGTGATATTTGAGCTTTCAAGCAATCTCGCAAGGGTCTTAGAGTTCTGCACTTACGCAATACCACAAGCATTTCTTGCTGGGACCGATACAAATCTTCGTAGGCTCACTGAGTTGATTCTTTTCATCTTGAGTCACATGACCTCAGCAGTAGATGACGAGTTCTTTGATCTGTAAGTACAGTAAATTATCCCCAACAGAACTTAAAGTCTTAAACGGATAAAAATCACTCATTTTTTTGAACTGATATTTTTTTCTTCCGGTTTTGAGCTTGGTCAGGTCACTTAGACGGCAAGGACAACCTTCAGAGAAAATTACCCGAGGGATCTTATTAGCTCCTTTGGTTGGTATAATCTTGAATCTCTTGGAGGCTAGAGAAGACTCAAAACCAAAGCAACAACATGATGTAATTGGTCTTTTTGCGAGCATGGACTGTCCCGACAGTGTCTATTATGGGTTTCAGTATCTCTTGGAATATGATTGGGTATGTAAGCTCTTAAATCTTGTTTTTTTTTCTCGTTTTCTTCTGTTACCAACAGAGCTTTCAAAAACATTTTCAGGACGGTTGTGTAAGCGAGGAAGATGCATATGTAAAGAAACTTGGACAGCTTGAGAACTTCTTGAACCATCTCATAAACCGTGCTTCATCGCAAGAACCCGAAAGAAATGAAGAGTTGTTCAACAAAGACACGACAGATATAGAAGACAACACTTGCTGTATCTGCTACGCAGGGGAGGCTAATGCAATGATTGCTCCGTGTTCACATCGATCATGTTATGGCTGCATAACTAGACATCTTCTCAATTGTCAAAGATGTTTTTTCTGCAATGCTACGGTTATTGATGTTATAAGAGATAACCAAGAAGAAGACGACGATGATGATCACAGAAGAAGCTCTTGTTAGTTGCATCTGCAGGTTGATATAGTAGACACAGAAGGAAAGATCTATAGATGGGAGCAAAGAAGAAGGATTATAGTATAGGATTAAATAAGAAGACAAAAAAACAAAGGTCTGTGATAATTTTGTAGGACCTGGTCTGATGGTCTCTAGGCTTCTTTCTTTTTATTTCTTTGTATATATGATGAGAATGAAATGAAAATTATTTAAAGGCGCTCTGTTTCGCTTAATTCTTTTACTTTTTGAGATGTGTCTTTGAACCTCAGGCTGGTTTGGTGGGCTTGACCCGGTTTGGTTATACTGTAAAATAAACCCGAATGTATAGCATCTGCTCGGAAAATTTCCGTAAATATAGCATATGTTCTAACTTTTTTATTTTGATTAGAGCGTTTGAAATTAAAAGAAATCATTCTATTCCATGAATTTCTTTTTCTTTTCACTTGGAGTTTGAAATGTATTTATTTTGTTCACTGGATTTTGAGTTTTTCTATATATTTTACACTTCTAGTTTAGTTTGTACTTTGTAGTAATATGGTTCCAATTTATCCGGTTATGTTTATTTGACTTGAAATTCTGGTAATTTTAATTTTTTTTTCTTGTTAAGATATTTCCAAAACATTGATAGATCATATATAAGACAAAGATACAACTCATACCAAAAAAAAAAAAAAAGACAAATAAACAAGAGAAATTCCTTCAAATAGCACCAAATAATATTTTTGTTTCATAATTAGCACATATTTTATTTAGGACAAAAATAGCATTTTATAAAGTTCATAATTTAATATTTTTTGTTTGGGTTGATTATATTAGTAATTAGGGTATAGTTTTTAAGAGGTAGGTGGTGATCCTAAACCCTTAATCTTAAACCCTAAAAATGTGAGGTTAGGATTATCGTTTAATAAAAATACTATTTATGTACTAAATGAGAATGTGTGCTAAATATGTCACAAAAACTATATTTTGTGCTATTTTTGAGAATTGCCCAGAATAAACCAAACAATATGACGAGAATTGTTTTCTTTTTTTTTTTAAGTACTCAGGTTATATTGGTCCGCGGTTGAACCGAATGGACCAATGGTTTATCTTCCAGTTTGGTTTTAAAGACATTGTCTTGAGATTGTCTAGGGTTGAACTGAGTAGATCCGATGGTGAAAAAACGACAAATTAGATAATATCATCCGATATATACGATGAGATAAGTCGCTTATAATAGAAGATAATAAACATGAAATTATGTCACAAAAAAGTCATGTAGTAATAAAAAGAAAGAAAAGTAAACCGATCAAAGAACAAAACTGAAAGTAAAGTAATTAAGACCATAAGTGACTTTTAAACCTGAAGAAGACACACACATACAGAAGAAACACAAGTCTTTAAGAGTGTTAATAAGAATCAATTGATTTGACCAGGTCGTCCTGAGCTGTAAGGTACTCTTGGTCTCCTTCTTAACAATACTCTAACCATCGCCATAAATCCTTTTTCTTCAACCTATATAATTAATGAACATAATTATGCCTTTAAAACCAAAAAAGTAACACAAATATGACGTTTATTATTACAATATGACTCTGACACCAAATTTCAAAATAGGGATTATCTAACCCTAAAATTTACTCTTTTTCATATATATAAAAATGAGCTGACCAAGACTATGAACATAGAGAGCTTACGGTTTCATCAGTTCCTGGGTTATCTTCTTCTAATAATGGTGGTGACGATGAGGATGATGATGACTCAACACCAAAACACCTCAATATGGCTTGAACAGCTTTGTGAAAAGCAGAACATGGACAGTTGAGGAGATCAGTGTAGTAAAATCTTCTACTTGTTCTCTCTTCTTCTCCATTAACTTCCATTTTTTTTTGTCTCCCTTCTTAATTCTTCTTCTTCTTCTTCTGCTCAATGCATTAAGTGTTGTGTCTCATTTGACCTCACCTGCTTCTCTGTGTGTTCTTACACACACACCCTACCTTGCATTAAATACCCTCTTTACAATACTCCCTCCGATCTCATATAAGTGTCGTTCTGGGTCAGATTTTTTTTTTTTTAATAAGTGTCGTTGCCTTTGGAAAGTGTAATAACACTCCCTAAATTACTAATATATCCTTAATTAAACTAACACAAATTACTGTAAAAGAAAAAGCTTCTTTTATTTATTTATTAAAAGGACCAAAAAATAAAATTGTTAATTAAACATGAGGTTAAAAGAGTCAAATTATCCACTTTCTTAATCTACTCAATTTTTCCTAAAACGACACTTATATGAGATCGGAGGGAGTAGTAGAATTAAAATTTTTATTATTAAATATATATATATATATATATATATATATATATATATTCATAATTTTATACATTTTTTTAATTTAATGACTAAGACAACTAGGGTGCCAAATCAATTAGTTAAACATTTTCTCTCTTGGTTTTTCATGTTGTCTTAGATGATTGTACTCTCAATCGGTTTGCACCTAAGTTGACAAGCAATTGTATTTGATTATGATTATGTAAAGTTTGGTTTAACTAAATAAACAAAAAAAAAGAAGAACCGTAACATAATTTTTGAAAGAACCGTAACATAATCTGAATAACCTACAAAATATATAAGAAAACGAATAAAAATATTAAATGGGTTGAAAATAATAAATCATATCAAATCAAATCAAATAAATAAATCAATTTTTATATATTATAACGAAAATCCTTAAACCAAAATTTGAATAGAAAATTGGATTAGACAGTGCATTCCAAAAGATAACAATAAACTATTTAATCAGATTAAATTTTATATTGTTTGGTCGATCTGAATAAGATGTGTTGGCAAACACATGACATTTTTTGTTTCTTACTGTTATAATTTTGCTTATGGATCTTTATTTATGTCTTCCTCTCTACCTCTTTGATTCTTGGACCAGCGTTCCATTTACAATAGATGAATAGAGAGTGCACTCTTCTGAAAGAAACAAATAAATGTGAGTATTAATGATTCTCTCATCCTTTTATTTTGTCTTCTTTTGTTAATAATTCAGTATTGGTCTACATGTTTACTTTTCATTGACGTCTTCTTAATTAGTTCTTATATTCTACTTACAGTATTTACAACTATTAAATTATTGTTAATTGGTCTCGTCTCCATTTACTTGTCTTTTATTTCCCCCATACCAAATACATTAAGTCGTATTAATTAATGAGTTTGATTCAAAGAATAATAAAAAAAAAGATGATGCAACGTTAAGAATATTGCCAAAATTTACCACATCTTCTACTACACTATTAAAAAAGAGGTGATTTATAAGTGTTTTTAAATACATTTCTTTAAATAAATTTAAACCAGAATTATTATAACAGTTGTAACCAAAGACATTTATTTTCTTATCTAATATTACAATATTAATAGTATGAATTATGATTCTCTTATCACATTTGTTTGATCTTATTTTCAAATTATTTTGAATAATTATATAATACATATAAATTAATAAAATTTTATATTTTTATGCATATACAGTAGAACCTCTATAAATTAATACTCTATAAATTAATAACCTCTATAAATTAATAAATTTTCCCGGTCCCGAGTTGGGACGGTGTAAAAAATGACACAATTCGATAAAATAATAAGATAATAATTTATTTTAGATCCCTATGTAAATATATGGTCCTATTAATAACATAAATTAATAATCATATAAATTTATTGTATATATATATATATTATTTTAGTAAAATATGATTCTAATGTTGTTTACATATTCGTAAATTTATAATTTTGTTGGAGTTTATCTCTATTTTTCTTAAAATATCAAAAATATATGATATTATCTTCTCAAATTGCATCCAAAATTATTAAAAGACTATATATGCAATGATTATTTCCTATTGTGTAAATGCATTTAAAACACATCAAAATATTGTCTTCATTTTCTACTTTCTATATAAGATTTTTTAAAATTCGGAAAAAACTCTCTATAAATTAATAATTATTAATTTATCGATTAATTAATAACCTCTATAAATTGATAAAATTTTTCAGTCCCAACATTATTAATTTATAGAGGTTTTACTGTATTGTGATTCAAATTTTTAAAAACGGACATATATTACTCAATTAATAATGAAAAAGTGTGTGTTCAACGTCCCACAATGACTACGATTTTTGGGTAATATTTCAGAATTATATATATATAGGAGGTAATTTTCATCTCTAATATATATGTTACAATACTAACAACCAAAGACAATGATTTTTAACATTAATTTTAAAATAAAATATTATCTTATTAAAAATTTCCAAAAAATCACATGAAACTCATCTGTGAGTTATAACCTTCAAAAAATCACATTTCACTCCATTTTTGACTATTTTTGAGAACTTCTAGATTTTAAATTTTGTTGCTTGAAAATTATTTTTTGGTAAAATTTGTGGGTTATACCATTCCAAAAATTAAATTTCACTCTATTTTTCATTATTTTTGAAAACTTCTAGATTTCAATTTTTTTGGCTTGAAACTAGTTTTTAGTAAAATATGTGGGTTATAACATTCAGAAAATCACATTTCACTCCATTTTTTATTAGTTTTGAGACTTTATAGATTTTAATTTTTTTTTTTGATACTCATTTTTTAGTAAAATATGTGGGTTATACCATTCAAAAAATCACAATTCACTACATTTTTCATAATTTTTGAGAACATGTAGATTTCAATTTTTTTTTTTTTTTTTTGCTTGAAACTCATTTTTTGGTAAAATATGTGCATTATAACCTTCAGAAAATCACATTTCACTCTATTTTTAATTATTTTTGAGATCTTATAGATTTCAAATTTTTTTGTTTGATACTCATATTTTGGTAAAATCTGTGGGTTACAGCCTTAAAAAAAATCACATTTCACTTCATTTTTTCATAATTATTGAGAACTTGTAGATTTTAATTTTTTTTTGTAAAATCTGTGGGTAATAGCCATAAAAAAATCACATTTCACTACATTTTTCTTTATTTTTGAGAACATGTAGATTTCAATTTTTTGGCTTTAAACTCATTTTTTGGTAAAATATGTGGGTTATATAGCCTTCAGAAAATCACATTTTCCTCTATTTTTGATTTTTTTAGATCTTTTTTATTTCAAATTTTGTTGCTTGATACTCATTTTTTGGTAAAATTTGTGGGGTATAACCTTCAAAAAATCACATTTCACTACATTTTTCATATTTTTTGAGAACTTGTTGATTTCAAATTTTAAACTCATTTTTTGGTAAAATCTGTGGGTATATAGCCTTCAAAAAATTATATCTCACTCTATTTTCATAATTTTTGAGATCTTGTAAATCTCAATTTTTTTGGCTTAAAACATTTTTCATAATTTTTGAGAACTTATAGATTTCAATTTGTTTGCTTGAAATCATTTTTTGGTAAAATCTGTGGGTTATCCTTCAAAAAATCACATCTTTCTCAATCTATCTACTACACTATTAAAAAAGAGGTGATTTATAAGTGTTTCCAAACACACCTCTTTAAATAAATTTAAACCAGAATTATTATAATAGTTGTAAGCAAACACATTTATTTCCTTATCTAATATAACAATATTAATAGTATGAATTATGATTCTCTTATCATATTTGTTTGATCTTATTTTCAAATTATTTTGAATAATTATATAATACATAAAAATTAATAAAATTTTATATTTTTCTGCATATATTGTGATTCAGATTTTTAAAAACGGACATATATTACTCAATTAATAATGAAAAAATGTGTGTTCAACGTCTCACAACGACTAAGTTTTTTGGGAAATGCTTCAGAATTATATATATATATATATATGTGGTAAAATATGTGGGTATATAGCCTTCAAAAAATCACATCTCACTCTATTTTTTATTATTTTTGAGAACTTGTAGATCTCAATTTTTTTTTGTCTTAAAACTCATATGTGGGTTATAACTTCAAAAAATCACATTTCACTATATTTTTCATAATTTTTGAGAACTTATAGATTTCAATTTTTTTGCTTGGAACTCATTAATTGGTAAAATTGTGGGTTATACCCTTCAAAAAATCACATCTCACTCTATTTTTCATTATTTTTTAGATCATATAGATCTTAGATTTTTGGCTTGAAACTTATATGTAAGTTATAACCTTAAAAAAATTCACATTTCACTCCATTTTTTATTGGTTTTGAGAACTTCTAGATTTTAAATTTTTTTACTTGAAACTCATTTTTTAGGTAAAATATGTGGATTATATAGCCTTTAAAAAATCATATTTCACTCTATTTTTCATTATTTTTGAGAACTTGTAGATTTCAAATTGTTTGGGTTGATACTCATTTTTTGGTAATACTTGTTGAATATAGCTTTCAAAAAATCACATTTCACTCCATTTTTTTTTTTTTTTTAGAACTTGTAGATTTAAAATTTTTGGTAAAAATATAAGGGTTATAGCGTTCAAAAATCACATTTTACTATATTATTCATTATTTTTTGAGAACTTGTAGATTTCAAATTTTTGGCTTTAAACTCATTTTTTGGTAAAATATGTGGGTTATATCCTTCAAAAAATCACATTTCACTCTATTTTTGAGATCTTGTAGCTTTCAATTTTTTTTCTTGGTACTCATTTTTTGGTAAAATATGTCGATTATTATAGCCTTCAGAAAATACTATTTCACTTCATTTTTGGCTTGAAATTCATTTTGTGGTGAAATTTATGGGTTATACCTTTTTAGAAAAGGTCAAACAAACTAGTTGTTGACTATACGATTGATGGCCTGGTTTGACTTGAAGATATATGAAAAAAGTGGACTTCTCCCAAGTAATCCAAACCAAATATATAGAAGGTGCACGATCACTCGAATACCTATCTACTTACACTATTAAAAAAGAGGTGATTTATAAGTGTTTCCAAATACATCTCTTTAAATAAATTTAAACCAGAATTATTATAATAGTTGTAACCAAACACATTTATTTCCTTATCTAATATAACAATATTAATAGTGTGAATTATGATTCTCTTATCACATTTGTTTGATCTTATTTTCAAATTATTTTGAATAATTATATAATACATATAAATTAATAAAATTTTATATTTTCCTGTATATATTGTGATTCAAATTTTTAAATACGGACATATATTACTCAATTAATAATTAAAAAGTGTGTGTTCAACGTCCCACATCGACTAAGATTTTTGGATAATGCTTCAGAATTATATATATATATATATATATATATATATATATATATGTTTGAGCTAATCTTCATCTCTAACGTATTGTTGGTGGTTGGTAGCATAACCACACAAATGATTTTAAATACGAATAAGCAGAAAATTTAACTTATCAGACATCCAAATATAAAAAAAATCTATTAGATTTAATACTGTTCTTTAGTTAAATTAATTTAAAATAATATTTTAAAAAAAATTAAAATTATTCGGTTTAACTCTATTAAAATATTAATGATATTTAAACTCTATAAAAAATTAAAGTATTACTAATATTTAAACTATATAAAAAGTAAAAAAAAAATATAGAAAATGAGGATCTTTTACATGCAAACTTTTAAATTGGCCCAAATTATATATTTTAAAAATAAAATTATTGTTAGCAATAAAAATAAAAAGATATTTTAAAAATATTCGGATATGTAATTGTCTACAATACTACAATCCTAACAATCAAAGACAATGGTTTTTAACATTAATTTTAAAATAAAATATTTTCTTATTATCTTATTAAAAGTTTCCAAAAATAACTTTTATATAATTTATAAATAATCCATCCCAAACAAGTAATTATATAAACGGGATAGATTACAGGATGAAAACTACTAATGGATATGAGATATGACAGGTTTCTGTTACAGAATAAGATAAATGTTGGATAAGTAATTTTATAATATAAACTAAAAATATAATATAATATATTTTTTGAACTACTTATTTATAATAATTAAATTTTACTTATTCAAATTTATTTTTAATAAAAATTGACTAAAATAATCAACCAAATCGGATAATTATATAACATGGATGGATTATTGCATGAGAAGTTTTCGATGGGTATGAGACATAACGAATTTACGTGTATGTGTATATATCTTCAATATTAGAATTAAACTACCGACAAAAGATTTAAATGAGTATATACGTCAAACAACCAACAACACTAACACTTTTTAATTTAATAAAGTTGAAATTACATTTAACGTAGACAGTCACCGGTAGCTACATCTTGAAAATCACGAACACAAAATCACGAGAAAAAATGTTTTTTAAAATAAGTATATAGTCCCAAATCAAAAGTAATGAAATGTCCGTTAACATAAAATTTATGCTTTTTAAAATGAGTATATACGTCAAACAACCAACAACACTAACACTTTATAATTTAATTAAGTTGAAATTACATTTAACTAAAAGAAAAAATAATTATAAAAACTAAACGAACCAGTTCTAAATATCTATTAATTATCTGAAAAATTAAACATAAAATATTAAATTGTAAAATATAAACATTTGCTACAATGTTATAAGAAAACTTTGATCAGCGGTTTGCTGCTGGTTCGACTCATCACGAGAAGATAATGATTATCTAAAATAAGGGTTACAATACATTAGTATACAATAGAAGAGTGAAACTCATGTGTACAAAAGTATAAAACTTTGTATTTTTTATGTGTAATTTTAATTTACTATGTTTTTTTACTGTTTATAAATATTTTATATTTTATTTTTGTAGAACATGATATCCGTATGTACGAAAAATAGCAAGTTAATATCTATATCCGGAGATCAAATTTTTATATTTAATAAACAGTAAATAAATAAATAAAACTATAAATTTATATTAAAATAATTGATGGTTTAAATCTAGTTCTAAAATAAATACAACACTAACTCAACGTTGTGTATATATATATATATATAATTTTAATATAGAAATTAGACTTGGAATATATAGTTGTGATATGATTGCAGATTACTTACGGTTAGGAGTAGAAGTGGAACGGATAGCTGAAATTACCTAAGCAATTTTAATATAATAAGATACAAATTTTAATCATCTTTGTTCCTTACATTAGAAAACAAGACGGCGATGGTCTGTATGTGAATGATGGATATTTTTAGAAGGTTATTTTCTAATTACGGTTATACTTAAAGTTTATCATTTCATATAACAATGATACTTTATCATTATAATATGGCTAAATTTATGATATGTTATATTAATTATTAAATTTATATGTATTAATTAATGTACATACATTTTATAAAAGATATACGTAATTAATAAATCTATTTATAAATAGATGCAAAGAAACTTCAATCACATATACCTTTCCTTTCACATTTTTTTGTCATTTTAGAAGTTAAAACTCGTTTTATATTATTTGTCGTTTATGTTTTTAATTCAGATGTTGGGTAAAATGTTCAGTTTTGTTCATATTATTTTAATATTTTGATTAATAAAATAAAATCAAATAAACATTAATTAGAAGTATACCAGAAAAATCAATTGTTTTCTTAATTAGCGGGAAAACCTCTTAAACCACAAGTAGTACATATGAAACACATGGAGTGCATAATTAAGAAAGTAGTGGACAAACCACAAAACATGTAATCATAGAGGGAGTGAATTAGAGTTATCATATTTAGGGCGATAGGTTTATACGGGCTGACAAATCACAACATGGTGAAAATAAAAAACCATAGCATGATAGCAATATGAAGTTAGACTAGAGGTTGAATGTAGGACAGCTGAAAACATAAGCACTTATAAGAATATGAGTTTGATTCTTGTTAGGAGACACAATTTATCAAAGGATAATATTGGTTTTGGAAGATGTACGAACCTAGATCCGGAACTTCCAAATTAACCCAAAACAAAAATGCAGCAAGAAGGGTTAACACAAAAACAAACAATAAAACTAACCATACTTATGTTTGGGTTTAATTATGGTTACAAAATTCTAAGATTTACTTTACACCAAGTTGGAACTAAGATATCATATATAGATATTTACAACCGATCATACTTGTACATTGACCTCCTATACAAACGACTACAATATATCTCTCTATTTTTGGAAACTCGATCGGTTGATTTGTTTTCCCATGTTTTGAAAATAACAGTTTTGTGTCCTAACTCTTAAAAATAGAGCATAGAGCTGGCTGATCACACTGCAAAATAAAAACAACAACTATATATAAACTATTACCAATATGAACACAAAAATTTAGACTTTTTTCTAAGATCATTCTAAATTATAACCAAAAAAAAAAATCCTAAGACTCATGAGGTGTGTGGAAGGCAAATAAAAGGTCAACAAAAACAAACAGTGTTAGATGATTTGATCTCTTTTTAAAATAGAAAGGCGATAATATTCTATAGAAAACGTCGTCGTATCCTCGTCGACGTCTCCGTCGTTAATGGGGGAGTCAAGGGCAAGGGTAAGCGGTGCTTCCTCCTCCACCGACTCATTTTCAATCCCTTCGCCGTCTCCATCACCATCTCCGGCGCCACGTCATCACAACACGTTGCTCGAACCATCTCATCAAAACAAGAAAAAAAGCAAAAAGGTTTTTCGAGTCTTCCGTTCCGTTTTCCGTTCTTTTCCGATCATCACACCGGCGGCTTGCAAAATCCCGGTCCTCCCGGGCGGTAGCTTACCCGACCCGCATCGAAGCAGTTCAAGCGGGTCAAGAGTTTCCGGGACCTTATTCGGTTACCGTAAAGGCCGTGTAAGCCTCTCGATTCAAGAAAACCCTAGATGTTTACCATCTCTCGTCGTCGAGCTTGCGATGCAAACAATGGTTCTACAAAAAGAGCTCAGCGGAGGGATGGTTAGGATTGCGTTAGAGACGGAGAAACGAGCTGATAAGATCAGGATCATGGACGAGCCATTATGGACAATGTATTGTAACGGTAAGAAAACGGGGTACGGTGTGAAACGTGACGCGACCGAGGAAGATCTTAATGTTATGGAATTGTTAAGACCGGTTTCGATGGGTGCTGGAGTTTTACCGGGGAACTCAGATGTTGAAGGACCTGACTCGGAGATGGCTTACATGAGGGCTTACTTCGAACGAGTCGTGGGATCTAAAGATTCAGAGACTTTTTATATGTTGAGTCCCGAAGGGAACAATGGACCCGAACTTAGTATCTTCTTCGTAAGAGTATGATTTGATGTAATATATGGTCGGACAAATACGTTCTTGATCTGTCTCGGTTTGTGGATTGACATGTGATTATGTGATCATGATGATATGTGTGTGTATATGCATGGGGTTGTTTTGGTGGTGAGGAATCTGAGGATGGATTTCGATGTGTTGTATTCTTTAGGATGATTTATAAGAAAATGTTTCAGGTTAATTTCATGCAAATTTATTCATGTTTAGAATTTCATTTTCTTAAGCCGACTGTAGTATTATAGATTTAGCGTATGGTTGATATCATTGAGTGATGTGAAACTGTAAACAAATATTAGCAGAAAAAAACTAAGTGGTGGTGGTCTAGTGGTTCTCGCGACCTGTTAGGGAGTAAACGTCCTCGCGACCTGACTCGGAGCTCATGGTGTCCGTTGAACCGGATCACCCGAGTTATCAAAAAAAAAAAATATTAGCAGAAAAACGAAAAAAGTTGATATACTACACAAGGGAAAATTTCGAAAATATTTGTTTTCATTATCATCGATCAAATACACAACTTAAACAACAAAAATATAAAAGATAAGTCCTACACAAACACACAATAATTATCCAAATGGATATATAACCATAGTATTTATAAAGCATTCCATATATGAATCGTGAGATTGGTTTTTACGTTAGCGGATCAAATTTGGAGATGACGATATGACCATTTTGTTTGATCGTCTGCCTCTTGGCTCTTTAGTTTGTATCTTGGTTGGAGGATTATGTTTTGCATGCTAAGAGACCGATACATTTCTATACATGTAACATTCAATATATTATTGCAATTTCGCAGGACCGGTCTTATATTATGATGGGGCTAAAACAAAAAATTAAAAAAGTTAAGTCCACTTGTAAAAATAATACGATTTCAACTTGCACAAGACCAAAAACACTAAACTATGCTATTACACTAGATGTATTTCACAAAAGTGATACTCTTAAAATATTGATACATATTTAGTTCCAAAAGCATTAGTGTGTATTGAATGAAGAGTTTAGAGTGATTTGTATTAAAATGACAAAATTTTGTGTTATTTAAATATGAATTTTAAAAAGTGTTCAAAAATGAAATGTTATTGGATTAATAATTTGAAAATGTACAATCAAATGCATTGTTATTGAAAACATTTTAAATAGTGGCTCTAAAGTGATTTAAATAATTTTAAGTAAAATTTTCTTGTTCAAAATATAAAAGTTCAAATCTAATGGTTTTATATATATTTACGGATTAGTCCTATAATGTTTTTATGAGTTTAATCTAATTATTCCAACAATAACTTTTTGTTTAATAAATACACTTCAAATAGTAAATTTAGATTTCTCTAATATTCATATTCAAATTCTTTAAAAGTTCTCTAGTCCTTTATCTGAAAGAAACCGACCTTAAACCATGGGCGGATCTATGTAGAAAATTGACCTACCCAAAATCTAAATATATAGTATTTCTTTTCTATGTATTATCCTAAAAGATTTACTAGCACAAGTGGTAATTTAGGACTCTTGAACCATTTTTAACCCGAGTTCGATTCTTCCTTCCTTTACTAATATATTTTTTATTAAATACTATTTTGCACTAGGCAAATTTTTACCTTGGATCCGCCCCTGACTTAAACCAAATAAAACATCGACAAAAAAAAAAGAACATGATTCAGAGAACTTCAAATAGAAAGAAGAGTCAAACTAATCGAAATGAATCTGGTTCAATCAGCTCCGAGTGGATAAAAGCAAAACGACACGTAGTTCAAACGTATTTTCTAATTTCTAAAAACGTTAATTCTACTTTCGATTGAAAACAATGTTACTGAGCCAAAACGCAACCACGTCGAACAATATCTCGCCACCTCACAAAAAACGACACGACGTGTACTCTTCAGCCACCATGCAAAGATTCCTTAATTTATTTTTTATTTTGCCTCTTTCTCACTTTTATTCAAGATTCCTCGGATCATCGGAAATGGCTATGGCTACGCGTACGATTCGATGCAAGTTGTTACTACCATCTCTACTCACTAGATGCGAATCATCGGAACCGATTAAGCAGATCCAGATCCAGCAACGACCACCGAGAGGTGGCGATTTAGCAGAGAATGGTAAGATCGTACTCCAGCCAAGACTTTGCACCTTGAGATCTTACGGATCTGAGCCAGGTTCGATGGTTATCGCTAAAAAAGACGACGGCGATGGTGAAAGATCTGAAGTTGAGTTAGCGTCTCCGTTTTTTGAAACGCTTACTGATTACATTGAGAGTTCGAAGAAGAGTCAAGACTTTGAAACCATCTCCGGTCGACTCGCCATGGTAAAAAAAAAAAAATCCCTAAATTCTAAAACTCGATCTCAATCTCAATGATTTCGTAATCTGAAATAGTTTGTAGTAATCTTGTTGAGAGTTTGTATTTATACATGATGTAGATGGACGGTTTAAACTAATCGTAAAAATATTATAGATAGATAGAGATTACTCTCCTAAAGAGATACTCACTCTGTTCCAAATTAATAGAAGTTTTGAGTATTTTTTCTTGTTCCATTCTATTAAATGTTTTGTTAGTTTTTATGCAAACTTTAAATTTTGATTGGTTAAATAATTTTTAAATAAAACATTAAATGATAATTTTGAATAGAAAAGTAGGTTTTTAATGTGTTTTTAACCAAAACATCTATTAATTTGGAACGGAAGGAGTAGAGTTTAGAGTAATAACATCATTATCCTAATCTAACTTGGAGTTGTCTAATCTGCCCTCCTCTCAGATTGTGTTTGCGGCGACGGTGACAGAGGAGATCGTTACGGGGAACTCATTGTTTAAGAAACTTGATGTTGAAGGATTAAGTGAAGCTATTGGAGCTGGTCTTGCAGCGATGGGATGCGCAGCGATATTTGCTTGGTTGACGATTTCTCGGAACCGAGTTGGACGGATCTTCACAGTGAGTTGTAACTCGTTCATTGACTCGTTGGTTGATCAGATCGTTGATGGATTGTTCTACGATACTAAGCCTAGTGATTGGTCTGACGATCTTTAAAAATTCAGAAATAATAAAATACAGTACCACTTTAAAATGTACACTTGGTCTATGTTAAGTATCGTATATAGTTTTGATCATCTTCATGGTGCTTGAAGATGATAATGAAAAAGTCTGTAACTTTTGTGTCTAGATATATATATATATATAAAGAAGATATTGTATTTTTCTGTGATAGTAGTTCGATTGATCGAAAGAGATAATAGAGATATTGTTCAGAGCTTGGTGAGTAGTCTATGAAGCTGTCTCAATGGTTTGAATGCATTCAAGAACAGTTGCATTGTTGGACATTGCAGCCATTAAAGCTTCATGGATGGTCTTGTTGTTCTTCAGAAGTGAAGCAGAGTAGAGAACCTTCATAACAAAAAAAAAACAAAAGATTCTGAATACTTATGAAAGATACAATATTTATGAGAGATCAAAGTCTGTTAATGTAAAAACTTACAGCCCATCTTGTTAGATTTTGCTGCTGGGCGTTGCTGATTTTGGGTTGGCTTCTGTTTATGAATCTCTGCACGAAAGAAGGAAAAAAAAATGTAAATACCAAATGAAAACTAGTGAGTGATGAGATAGGGAGAACTAGAGGAGGACCTGAAGAGAGAAGAGATCTGCAGATTGGCCGATCACTTTGTCATACTTGAGACCTTCGGCGGCAAGTCCAGCCATTGCAACAGCAGCCAACCTGAGAAACCGAAGAAGATTCAATGGGTTGGAATTTGATTCTTCCGACATTAAAGAAACTCTTTACCTATCGAGCTCCTTTGAGTCAAGCTGGCCGCTGTATATTAGTTTAGCTAGCCTCTCGTCAATGAGATTGACGTGTTCTTTACCGATGTCTAACGAGTACCCGAGGATTGGAAGTCCGATTAAGTAAGCCACTGGAGAAAGTTGCAAGTTTAAACACAATCAGAACATTGCACCTTTAGAACCAAAAGGATTAAACTTTCAAAGGATGATGATACCTAAGAAATGGGCTGCTTCATGACTAGCAATACGTTCTTGATAATCAGGGAAGAACGTTGAGAACCCGGATATCGCAGCTTGTAGCAGCCTACATAGATATCAAAATGTAACTCAGAGAAGATAATGTTAACCAAACCGAACAAAACAAGCAGTGTTTTAGTTCTTTTCTTACCCTGGTGAAACACTTCCCACAGCTAAAACTACCAGAGAAATGCTCCCAACTAAGTAAGGCACAAAGAATCCCCAATCCTGTTCCAGATTCAACAGTTATGAATCAGTCTAAGACACATATATTATCATGGTTTTTCGACATGGTATACACGGTCTACAGGATATAGTTCTTGATGATAGTCAATACAACTGTACAGTAGAGACTAGGAATCAATGAGACACAGTAACATTTTCGAAAATTTACCCCGGGAAGTTGACCGGCAAGTACAGCTATGAACCCGGTTGTTCCGACTACTGTGAAAAGAAAAGCCGCCTGCATTACTCAAAAAAATCAATCAAAAGAACTCTTCGTTAACATACACATCAACCTCAAGAACTCTCTTAAGAGTTCAATTCTTGCCAAAGGTAATAGACTTAACATTCTAATAACAAAACAGAACCTTACATCATTCCTAACACTAGGGATAGCGAGAGCCTCTGCATTCTTGATTCCCAGAGTCGTCAGCTCTCTAAGCGATGTCTGAGACCAAAAAAGAAACATCACTTCTTCACTACCACTCTCACTCATTCACTCATCCATCAAACAAACGCATTTGTTCTACAAATAGTAAGAGTAAGCTAAAACAGAGAGAGAGAGAGAGAGATCGATATACACCGTACGGCGCGAAAGGTAAGGCTGGGAGCTCCATTTCTTAGCCCAACCTTCTTCACTCAATCGATCCAGAGCTTCCTTAACACCATTACTATCTTTCTGCAGCCAGAAACGAACCCACTTTTTTAGAATTACGCTTCGATTTAATGGGTAGAGTTTATTGAATAAGAAGGGACCTTGTTTATGGCAGATTCGAGGATACTCAAATCAATTCCAGAGGAAGCAGTCGGAGACGAAGAAGAAGAAGAAGAAGGCGAAACCGCTGCTTGAGTCGGAGGATTTCGTGGATGTAATCTGAAGCTCCATGGAGTTTCCCGGAATCTAAAATGCCGGTGAAACGAAACCATCGGAGTATTAGCCGACGAAGAAACAGCTAATGCAGTCATGATTTTTGAAAATTTTCTCGAGAAAAATTCGTATTTCCAGAATCAGATAATGCTTCATCTTCATCCTTCTTCTTCCAATTGGAAACGTCGGACCAAGGGAAGAAGAGTGAGCGCGTGGCTTCTTCAAGGCCACGGATCATGCTTTTTCTGCCACGTCAGCATTTATAGATAACGGCACAATATCGGTTTAACTTCGGTTTAGTTTTTAGATTAATTTTCTCATTTAACCGAAGAATGCAAAATTAATTTCCTCTATTGTTTCCTCTATTGAAATTGAGAAGAAACTAAAGACTGATCAAAATCGGATCCATGGCGGCTACAACAAGCTCCGGCGAAGAGCCACCGGGAACGAAAACGCCGCCTCCATTGATTCCGTTATTATTAGACGACGTTGCTCTGAACTGCCTTGCTCGTGTCTCTAGATGCAATCATCCGATTCTCTCTCTCGTCTCCAAGACTTTCCGATCGCTCCCCACATCGCCTTTACTCTACGCCACGAGATCTCTCGTCGGAGCAACTGAAAACATTCTCTATGTCGCAATTCGTATACCTCCTGAATCTGGTGCGTGTTGGTTCACTCTCCTCAATCGAACCTTAACGAGCTCAACGAATTCGAATCTACTTGTTCCAATCCCTTCTTGTCCTTCATCGTCTCTTGTTGGATCTGCTTACGTCGTAGTTGATTCAGAGATTTACGTAATCGGTGGATCTATCAGAGACGTGCCTTCTTCAAGCGTGTGGGTTCTCGATTGTAGATTTCACACTTGGCGACGAGTCTCGAATATGAGAGTAGGTCGTGAATTCGCAGCAGCTGGAGTAATTGATGGGAAGATTTATGTGATTGGAGGATGTGTGGTTGATAATTGGGCTCGTTCGATTAATTGGGCAGAGATGTTTGATATAAAGACTCAAACTTGGGAGGCAGTGGCTAGTCCAGGTATAGAGGTTCGTGAGAAATGGATGCACGCAAGTGCGGTAATGGAAGGGAAGGTTTACGCAATGGCTGATCGAAACGGTGTAGTTTACGACCCGAAAGAAAGGAAATGGGATATGCCTGAGAAGAGACTTGATTTGGGATGGAGAGGAAGAGCTTGTGTGATTGAGAATATCTTGTATTGTTATGATTACTTGGGGAAGATTAGAGGGTATGATCCAAAACAGAGGATTTGGAGAGAGTTAAAAGGTGTTGAATCACTTCCCAAGTTTCTTTGTGGTGCTACAATGGCGAATCGTGGTGGAAAGCTTGCGGTTTTGTGGGAAGGGAAAGAGGGTAGTGGTGGTTTCAGGAGGATGGAGATTTGGTGTGCGGAGATTGATGTTGAAAGACGCGGAGAAGGAGAGATTTGGGGGAAGATCGAATGGTCTGATACCGTGCTTACGGTTCCTAGTAAATCCGCCATTGTGAATTGCTTAGCAGCTACAGTTTGATGATATGCAATACTGTTATCTAATCATTATCATCGTCATCATTGTCATACCACACAGGTCTGCTTCTGATTCATCGTGATTGGTCCTGTAATGTTGGACAAAGAGTATATAAGCTTGGTGTGAGGCCATGAGCCAAGGTGAAACAACTCATTGGTGTAATGAAGTTTATAGATTTTCTTCTGCATGTTGTTGTTCATTTCTTTTGTTGTATTCAGATTTGAATAAGACCAATAAAATTTATCCTTACACTTTACTTGCTCCTTGCTCATCTTAACAATATGTGTATATGGCTAAGAATGATACTGAAACAAAAAGAGTATTATTAGGTTATATACATTGTTCCAGTCAAAATTAGGCTCATGTAAGCTCTGATGACACAGAACCAGGAACTAGAGATCTTCTTTGTTTAGAAAGTTCTGGACTTGCTCAATTGGCAGGTGACGAGTGATTGAACAGATGAATGAAGAGACAGAGAACTGGAGGCTGGGAAATTAGAGGTCACCTTCAGGGATCTCCATAGTTTCTTCTTTTTCTAGAAAGCTTTGAACTTGCTCAAAAGCCTGGCGAAGAGTGAGCGATATGCTTGGCTGAGTTGATTGAACAGATTACAGCTGAAGAAACAGAGAAAGGACCGGACTTACCTCGATGGCGATTTCAGTTGGTGTGAGATTTGAGACATCTTTATACCCAAGCTTGACAGCAATATCTGATAATTGGAGTACAAGGACGAAAAGCCAAGTTACTAGCAGAAGATGCATGAGAGAAAGTCTCTAAGTATACATATGTTGATGAAGATATATCACACAAATTGAATAAAGGCTATAAGCATATGGACGAAGAAGACATACTATCTAAGGAGACTCTGGCATTTGCGTTTGTGTATGCTTCACCGCGCTCATCCCAAATAGTCGAAAGACGTTTGTAAGCCTACATGTAACTCATTCACAATCACAAACTCGGAAAAAAAAGAAGGATGAATTCTTTGTTAATAATCCATGGCTAATAATTGAAGAGCAGTCAGACCAGTACCACTGTGTATGCATCTCCTGATTCCTCGTGTAATAGTGGTCTTGAATCAGTTCCAACTGCAGCGATTCTATGGGCTAAGGCTTCTAGAGGCACATCTAGCCAAATGCTAATTCCTTTATTCATATACTTCCTGATAATATCATCAGATTACCAACTGAAATTTAACAAAGAACCGAGTTTCATATGTTTTTACTTGGGACGGGATGGAGAGAACGGACCAGTTAATGGGTCTTATAACTGCACCTCCACCGGTGGAAACAACAACTTGATGGATCGAAGAGAGCTTCTTTAGTGCATCAGTCTAGAAAGAAAGTGAGAAATTTAGCCTCGGAATACATACCATGAACCGCACTAAACGAAGAGTGAGCTTGAAACAACAACTACAAACCAAAAAAAAGTAGTCACAAGGATTACAAAACCAACCTCCTTTCCTCTAAAGAAACTCTCTCCATGATGCTCAAATATCTCTGCTACAGAAGTTCCATTCATTGCCTGCTCAATCAAAGTGTCGCTGACACATCCACAAAACTTATAGAAGGTTACACATCAAGAATATTAAACCATATTCATAACTAAATCCGAATCATGGAACACATCTTCTAAGATACAATTCCATTTAAGTTGTCTATTCTGATTACTTTTGGACTTGTCTATACTAACCAGTTATCACATAGTAGCATATACATACCAGTCAAGGAATCTATAGCCGAGCACTTTAGACATTAACTTTCCCATGGTTGTTTTCCCAGAACCCATCATTCCTATGTTCACCACGAAATCGTCAAATTACAAGGAAGTATTAAGAACTAACCATATGCAAACAAAGAAGCAGTCAAAGAAACTAACCAACAAGGTACATAGATCTTCCATTCAAATACGGTTTAACCTCTTCAGCTTTTCTCTGCAAAAACCTCATGTATCCATTCTCTTAGTAAGATTTTACAGAAGAACCAAGATAACAAAAACAAATCTAACACATTTCACTAGAGATGATAGTAGCAAAAGGTGATACGATACGATAATCGATGCTTGAGGTTATAGAAAGGGTATATTATTACTTGCCTTCAAAATCAGATCTTCATCAAATGGATGAACACTTGCTGCCTCCAACAGTGCTACAAAAATCAAAGAACAAATCAGATTTCCTTCATCAATTTGATACACTAGAAGTTATGATATTTTAGATTGCTTTAACAACAACCTGAAGAGTTGTTATCAGAACATGAAACATCTGAAGAAACCACTCTTTGTCGATCATTTCTTCTTTCAGGTTGCAAATGAGCCAAAGCAAGACCTCTAAACCTTTTATCTTCCTTAACTCGCTGAGAATACAGCAACGGCTTCCCCTCAAACTTTCTACAATCAACCCATGATGGGTAATGAAACCTCTGAGCAAGAGCTGCTTCCATTTCAAACAATCTTCAACACACAAATTAATCAAAATCCCTGCAACCCCAACTAGATTCAGCTTTCTTTGCAACTACCAAAACCTAAAAGACAAGAATTTGGTCATAATTAAAGAACCTAAAAGACAAGACTTTGGCCATAATCAAGAACTATGGACATCAATATTAATCAAAACCCTACCAAGATTGTTGTCTACATCAACCACATCACACCCTGAAAATTCTCAAAGTTTAGAAGAAGAAAAAAATTCAAAATTGACCCAATTCTTTGGAAGGATCAATCAAAAGATGATTTTTAAAAAAGTTGAGTATAGGGAAAATTAAAAAGTTCGATATAGCTATGGACAAATCAATGAAGAAACAAAAAGAATGATTATTCAATGAGAGTATAATATATTTCTCCCAGCTTCCAAACAAAAAAAAATTCGAACTTTCCAGAAAAATTAATGATTATCCAAATCATCAAATTGACAAGAAATTTATAAAATGACAGTCTCCTGAATTAAAAAAAAAAAAAAAATAGAGTTAAATGATCGCTGAGAAACTCCATTAAAGAAACAATATTACGAACTGCAGAATAAAAAAAGAACGAAAAAAAAAAAATTATACGAAGGAAAACAAAAGGGTTTCACCAGAATTTTTCTCCCGCCGGCGGATGAGGTGTTTTTTTTTTTTTTTTTTTTTTTTTGGGTCTCAACCTTTCTATTTTGTAATCTCAGATTTAAAGGTATTTTTTTTTTTTCTTAAATATGGAGGTTAGTTTTGTGATCCATTTGGTTGGTATGATAATTAAATAGAGAACAAATTAAAGAGGGGTTGGTGAAGCTGAAACAGTGATGGCCTTTAAGCGTGTCATTAGTTGTTTTGACAATAAACTCTTCTTAATTATTCTTTTTTACTATTAAATTTTAAATTGTGTATTAGAACCCAAAACCTATAACAAAATGTCAATTATAAATCTATAACAGACTGTTTTATTAGATAATTAAAAAGGAACTGAATCTTCTAAAATGTCTCAGATCTTAAATACATGTGAGATCTATGTTAATTTATTCATTGTTAGTTAGTTTTAAATTAGAAAATATGAAATTTAATCTAGTTGATCATCATTCCATATGAATGAATATATATGTTATGTTAATCCGACGGTGAGATTTGGTTCAATATAAGACATCTTTTTCTTTTTAAGAAAACGTATTAGAAAATCCATATTTGAAATAAGTTTTGACTGAAAGTAATATATAACACATATATAAGCAAATTCACTAATAAGTTTCCATTAGTTTTGATTTTGAAGCCTACTACTATCTTGACATGTTACAAAAAAAAATTCTAAATGATGTAAAATTTACTAATATTTAGGGGAAAAAAATCTATAAAAAATGTTATATAAATCATCTTCTATTAGCTCTTTGTTTCCTTAAACAATTAATACTGTTTCTAAGCATTTAACATATATATATTCGGATGTGCTACCTACCTACAAACTCTATAATACATGTTATATATATAAATCATCTACTCATGAAACATGATAATTTAAAAGATTTGTTTTCTTCGTTGAAAAACAAAAACAGATTTCTTTTCTTCTAAATATGTCTTTTTTTTTGTTTGTTTGGTTTTATTAAATATGTCTTTTTATATGTTTGTATGCTTTTAATCACAAACATACATCAAAAAATTATTCTCATAAGAAAAATGTATTCATAGAAAAGAATTAGAAGAGGTTGGTGGGCTATGAGCCTACGAAGCTGTCTTTATCCCAACAGATTTATATGCACTATGAAAGTTGGTGGTCGATGTTTCCGTCTCCAATGTAGGTTGTGTGACACTCTCTGTTTCCCACCTTGCATTTTTGCCTTTGTTGTGAAATCTTTTTATATTCTTTGTGAAAGATTATTACTATATGTTTTTTTTTTCTTTATAAGATAAGGTCAGCTTATTTGATAAGTTCTTTTGAAAAAAAACTTCATCATATTGAATTATAAGGAGAGAAACCTCAGGGAACGAAATATTCGTTTTCACCACTTAGGATTAGATCCGAAATAAGTCATGTTTAACACATTTAATAATGTACTGTCCACATAATGTACCTTTATGGATTTTGATGTTCTAAGCAGGTTGTTGCTAACTACCTGAAGCCAAATCAAGATTAACTACAAAATGTGATACTGAATTTTATAAAGCCACAAAATGTGTACTAAATAAGCAACTCATGTCACATCCAACCATCGACAAATATATCTTTAATGTGCCAAGGAAGCCCAGGAACAACCAGAGAGAAAAAAAAAAAAAAAAAAGGTTCAGTAACACTACGAATGGAATAAAAGAATATATTCATCGCTAGTCCGAGTGATTATGCACCGAGTTAAACACAAATAGGCATCTAAGAACAGGTTATGAACTATTTATATCGATTATATTATTTAAAAATATTAATTTATGTTTGTGTACTTAAAATTACTTTTAAGTTTTCTTTATAACACTCAAACATGATAATTAATAATACTAGATTAGGACCCCGTCCAATGGACGGGTTTCTAAATTTTAAAATTAAATTAAATTTAGATAAAATTAATAAATTAAATATTTATTGTTTATGAGATATCTTAAATTTTATAGAAATAAGAAAAAGAGATAATTACATAAGTTTATATTTTTACATGAATAAATTAATTTAATTTTCTATATTATTATTTTATTATTGACATATCAAAAATCTATACCCCGTTATATAGCTTTTAGTTTCATCTTATTGTTTATTTTTTCGATCACCGTGTGAGATAGATTTTGGAAAACTACTAAGAACAGAATCCAATCCGAAAAGGGGTACCAAACCTAAATCCAAACCGATAAAAATCCGAATGGGTCCTATATTCCTATATCCAAAATATTCGAAATACAACTATATACCCCAAAATATTAATAATATATAGATTTGATGTAATCCAATCATTCTATAATTATAAGTCCGAAAATATCAATTATTTTAAGACCGAAATAACCAAAATAGCCAAAATAACGAAAATATTAGAAATTTTATAATTATATTTTTGAAACTTCAATCAAATTTTATTCAAATTTAACCAATTTTTAATTCATTTTTTCTGATATTTCGTGTACCTGAAACTGACTCAAACCCAGATGGAATTGAACCGAACCAAAAATTATAAAAATCCGAATAGATCATAGGCTTCTAAACCCGATAGACCTGAACCAAACCCGAACGCCCAGTCCTATAAGATCTGGAACAATGTGGATTCAATGGCCGGAGGCTATGTTCTCACTCATATTTAGGCAAGATGTTCTTCTAGCAAAATTTTTGTTTTCTCTCTGATGTCCGTTTGTTTAGATCTTATTTCGATTCTCAACAGGATATAATTTTTTTCTCGCACTTTTACTCGCCGAAAACTTTCATCATTCTTGACTCCTGACATTTTCTAACAACATCCTCTAGCTTAACTCTTCCTTCACCATCTTTCAATTTTATTTATATCTCGCGCTATATACATAAAGATGTTTTATTTTCACGGCTTCTTTTTTTTTCGGTTATCGAATTCTCATCCACCATCATCTTTAATCTCTAGTGGATGCCCCATATCCTTGCTCCCTGCTTTGGATCCAGATTAGTCTATGAGACTTGGTTCCGTATAAACAACTCTCTCTGAATGGATTTTCGTCCTTTTTTTTTACTTATTACCTTTGCGAGGGAACAATTCTTTCTTCTCTTCCTCTGTGAGAGATCATTTACACATTTTTTCTTCTCTATGGAGAAAATAGTTTCTGCATGTCCAATAGAGATGTTGTTTCTTCGTTTCGTAAACCGAAATATTATGCATTTTCTAGCTAGTTTGTTATCTTGTACCAATTAAATACATTATACAAAAATTTACTCTAAAATTGACCAATTAGAATAGTAAATTATGTAGGATTACAAAAAAAAATCAATTTTGTTCGATTAAATAATTAGAATCGTGTAAAAAAAGTTATTGAGGATTAAATAATCTAAAATATAAATTTGAAAGTAAAAGTTTAAATTTTATTGCAGTAATAAGATTTAACATATTTTAGAAAAATAGAAATTAAAAAGTATATACATTTTATTATTTATTTGTTTCGTTAGTTTTCATTTTTGATTAAGGAAAACTAAAATACTACAATTTTTTCTACCAGAATTTTATCGATCAACCGACACATGTTAAATTAAAAAGCATGTTAAATTTTTATTGTTGGAACTTAAAGAATATATTAAAAAAACTAAAACATCTAAATATGAGAAGAAAAATTTCAAGTTTATTAAATCTTAAAGTTTAATGTTTAAAGTCTAAATATATATATATATATATATATATATATATATTCTTATGTAATTTTTTAAGTTGATTTTAATCTAAATATATGTTTTAAATAAGCCATAGAGCGAAGTGTAACTCGCGATGGACGGTTCAGGTCTTATCTCTCGATTGGTGGACCGGCTTGGCTTTACTTGCGTCTCTTTGAAGAAAGTCATGTATCATCTTCTTCTTAATTTTGGCTCTAAATTATTATGTTGTCTTAATTCTTTCTTTGAGCAGGTTTATCTCTGACTTCTTGCTATTAATAAATTTGAGTTGACAAAAAAAAAAAATATATATATATTGAAGAATAAATGTGTCTGCTTCAGTCTGCTTCAGTCGTTGGTGTGTTTGATTTAGTCTAAAGTTGAATGAGTCTCTCCTTGTTTGTAGGAACAGAGTCTCATCTCTCTTCACGTTCTGTTTCGTGTTTTAGTTGAGTCTTTTTAGGAGTCTGTTTTGCTTCAATTTGCTTCAGCTTTGTAAAGGTCTATTTAACGACCAATTTCCTTTTCAATTAAATAAGAGAGTATTTTCAGAAAGCTTTGCTTCATTGTTTTGAGTTCTGAAAGATAACAAGTGGTATCAGAGCTTGTCACGAGTCTGCTACAAAATGAGTGAGAGAGAAACACTGATTATTCCAAAGTTTGATGGAGATTATGAGCATTGGGCGATGCTCATGGAAAATTTGCTCAGATCAAAGGAATGGTGGGAGCTTGTTGAAACAGGGATCACACGGCCAGAGAGAAACGTGATCCTTACGGGACCACAAAGAACAGAGTTGGCGGAGCTGACCGTGAAGGATCACAAGGTGAAGAACTATTTGTTTGCCTCGATCGACAAAACCATTCTCAAAACCATTATGAAGAAAGAAACATCTAAAGATCTGTGGGAATCAATGAAGAGAAAATATCAAGGAAACAGTCGGGTGAAGAGTGCACAGTTGCAAAGGTTGAGGAGAAACTTTGAAGTGCTGGAAATGAAGATAGGAGAAACAATCACAGATTATTTCTCAAGAGTGATGGAGGTTGTCAATGATATGCGCAACCTAGGAGAAGAAATACCTGATTCCAAGGTGGTTGAGAAGATCTTAAGGACTTTGGTTGAAAAGTTCACATACGTGGTATGTGCTATTGAAGAATCAAATGACATCAAATAACTCACCGTAGATGGATTGCAAAGTTCTTTGATGGTTCATGAGCAGAACTTGACTAGGCGTGTGGGAGAAGAACGTGCTTTGAAAGTTGAAGGACAGTGGAAACCAGATGGAGGAAGAGGCCGAGGAGACTACCGAGGCCGAGGATATCGAGGAAGAGGAGGATATCAAGGTCGAGGACGTGGGAGTACAAGCTTCAATAAGGATATGGTGGAATGCTACAAATGTCACAAGATGGGGCATTACAAGTCCGAGTGTCCAAGCTGGGAGAAGGAAGCTAATTACGCAGAAATGGAAGAAGACATGCTTCTTATGGCCCATGTGGATGCGATCAAAGGTGAAGAGGAACATGTCTGGTTTCTCGACTCCGGATGTAGCAATCACATGTGCGGGACAAAGGAATGGTTTATTGAGCTTGATAGCAGTTTTCGTCAGAAAGTCAAGCTAGGAGATGATCGGAGGATGGAGGTAGAAGGAAGAGGAAATCTACGCTTGGAGATCAATGGAATAATTCAGGTTATCTCCTCTGTTTACTATGTGCCGGGTTTAAAAAACAATCTGTTTAGTGTTGGTCAGTTGCAACAGAAGGGGCTGAGAGTAATAATTGAAGATGATGTGTGTGAAATCTGGCACAAACAACAAAAGAGACTGATCATGCACTCAGACATGTCAAGCAACAGAATGTTTATCATTCGTGCCAAAGTAAGAGAAGCAAAAGAGGAGAAAAAATGCTTGCAAGTAGTGGAGAAACCTGATCAGTTGTGGCATCGAAGATTTGGGCATCTCAATCAAAGGAGTTTAAAATCGCTTGCAGAGAAGAAGATGGTGAATGGGATTCCAAGTTTTAGCTCTGACGAAGTGGAAATTGTATGTGAGATCTGTATGAAGGGAAAGCAGAATCGAGAAATCATTCCAAAGAAGAGCTTATGGAGAGCCACTCGTGGACTTCAGCTAGTTCATAGCGACATATGTGGACCGATTTCCCCTACCTCAGAAAGTGGAAAAAGGTACATAATCAACTTCATCGATGATTATAGTCGAAAGTGCTGGACTTTCTTCTTATCAGAAAAATCGGAGGCCTTTGTGATTTTTAAAGAATTCAGAGCTGCAGCAGAAAGAGAGCTCGGTCAATCACTGATATGTCTGAGAACAGACCAAGGAGGAGAGTACAATTCGAAATTGTTTCAGGATTACTGCAAGGAGAATGGGATAAAGAGACAGCTCACAACTGCATACACGCCACAACAAAATGGCATTGCAGAGAGGAAGAACAGGAGTGTCATGAATATGACAAGGTGTATGTTGCTTGAAAGATCAGTACCAAGAAGGTTTTGGCCAGAAGCTGTTCAGTATGCTGTCTACATATTGAACAGAAGTCCATCGGCTGCTCTAGGGGATGAGACGCCAGAAGAGAAATGGAGTAACTACAAACCTACCGTGGAGCATCTCAGAATATTCGGGTGTATTGTTTTTGCTTTGGTGCCGTATGAAAGGAGAATCAAGTTAGATGAGAAAAGCACGAAATGCGTGATGTTTGGCATAAGCAAGGAGTCCAAAGCGTACCGCCTGTACAATCCCGAGACAAAGAAAATCATAGTAAGTAAGGATGTTCAGTTTGATGAAAGTAAAGGCTGGGATTGGGAAGAAAACCCACAAAGCAGAGAGTTAGAGTGGGAAGAAGCAGAGGCAGGTGTGGAGGAAGAAGAAAACCCTGATGAGATTCCAGAGGAAGCGGAAGAACGTAACGCTGCTGAGACACAAAACGGAGAAGAGCGAGGTGTAGAGGAAGAAGAAACACAACAGGAAGATACTCAGTCAGTGTTGCCACCAAGACAGAGACAAGCACCAATCTGGATGAAGGATTATGAAACAGGAAACGCCGGAGCTGGGTTTCTTATTCAAGAAGATGGAGAAGAGATTGTTGCAATGTTCTTAGCTGCAGAAGATCCAAACTGTTTTGAAGAGGCTGTTCAACAAGATGTATGGCGTGAGGCAATGGAAACTGAGATTAAGTCCATTGAAGAAAACAACACTTGGGAATTAATGGAGCTACCAGCTGGAGCTAAGGTGATTGGAGTAAAATGGGTTTTCAAAACCAAATTTAATGAAAAGGGAGACATCGACAAATTCAAGGCGAGGTTAGTCGCGAAAGGGTATCATCAAAAACATGGAGTAGATTTTCATGAAGTTTTTGCTCCAGTGGCTAGATGGGATACGATCAGGACGATCTTAGCTGTGGCGGCACAAAGAGCTTGGAAGGTATTCCAACTGGATGTGAAAAGTGCTTTCTTGCATGGAGAATTAAAGGAGGATGTATATGTGGAGCAGCCAAAGGGGTTTGAAGTAAAGGAT
The DNA here is from genome assembly GCA_963667165.1 of Barbarea vulgaris. Lineage (NCBI taxonomy): Eukaryota > Viridiplantae > Streptophyta > Magnoliopsida > Brassicales > Brassicaceae > Barbarea > Barbarea vulgaris. The sequence goes on from OY763892.1 coordinate 26,786,462, forward strand.
GCTGGCAGAAAGGTATACAAACTGAACAAAGCTTTGTATGGCTTAAAACAAGCTCCAAGGGCTTGGTACAGCAGGATTGAAGGATACTTTATGAAGCAAGGATTCGAGAAATGCTATTGTGAGCATACTCTATTCATAAAGAAAGAAGAAGAAGGCGTCCTAATAGTAAGTCTTTATGTTGATGATTTAATCTATACTGGCAATTCAATCTCTATGCTTGAAAAGTTCAAGAGATCAATGATGGAAGAATTTGCGATGACTGATTTGGGAAAGATGAAGTTTTTCTTGGGAGTTGAAGTTGTTCAGGATGAATTGGGAATATTCATCAATCAGAAAAAATATGCAGAAGAAATATTGCTGAAATTTGGAATGGAGGGATGTAACTCGGTGAGAAATCCGATCGTGCCGGGAAACAAACTGACGAGAGCAGGGGCTGGAGATGCTGTTGATCCAACAGAGTTCAAGCAACTTGTCGGAAGTTTAAGGTATCTAACTGCCACTAGACCAGACTTGATTTATTCTGTAAATTTGGTTAGTCGGTATATGGAGAACCCAAATGAGCAACACATGCTGGCTGTGAAAAGAATTCTGAGATACGTGCAAGGCACTCTTTCTTTTGGCATTCGTTACAAGCAAGAAGAAGAGCAGAAACTGGTGGGTTATGTGGACAGTGATTATGCTGGGGATCTTGATGATAGGAGAAGTACTTCAGGTTATGTTTTCATGTTAGGAGGAGGTGCAGTGTCGTGGGCATCAAAGAAACAGCCTATAGTAACCTTATCAACTACAGAAGCTGAGTTCGTTGCAGCAGCTTATGGAGCGTGTCAAGGAGTTTGGCTGAGGAACATTCTAGAGGAGATCGGCTTTGGTCAAGGTACAGGCACTGTTCTGTTTTGTGACAATAGTTCTACGATCAAATTGGCAAAGAATCCGGTGCTACATGGTAGAAGCAAGCACATTCATGTAAGATATCATTTTCTGCGTGAATTGGTGAATGAAGAAGTCATTAAGCTTGATTACTGTGCAACACAAGAACAGTCTGCAGATGTTATGACCAAGGCGGTCAAGCTGGAAACTTTTGAGAAGCTTAGAAGAAGAATGGGAGTGTGTTCGAAAGAGGAATAAACTGGAAAAAGTCGGTTCCAGTTTAGGGGAAGGTTTGAAGAATAAATGTGTCTGCTTCAGTCTGCTTCAGTCGTTGGTGTGTTTGATTTAGTCTAAAGTTGAATGAGTCTCTCCTTGTTTGTAGGAACAGAGTCTCATCTCTCTTCACGTTCTGTTTCGTGTTTTAGTTGAGTCTTTTTAGGAGTCTGTTTTGCTTCAATTTGCTTCAGCTTTGTAAAGGTCTATTTAACGACCAATTTCCTTTTCAATTAAATCAGAGAGTATTTTTAGAAAGCTTTGCTTCATTGTTTTGAGTTCTGAAAGATAACACATATATATATATATATATATGTTCGTAATATTTTGATTGAGGAAGAAGAAAAGGTAAACATTAATATGGTTGAAGTTTTAAATTCATTTAATATTAGAAAGCTTATTTTTAAAAAAGGGGACATGTGTCGATACCTGGAGTGATGACGTGGCAGCTTTAGGAGAGCTCACTAAGCTTTTATATGTATGATTTGATTAGTATTTACTTTATAACACTCAACTATTATTTGATCTATAGAAGTGTTTCTTTTGAATGCACAACTAGATTTTTTTTTCTTTTCTTTTTCTTTTTGTTAATTAAACACTAGGTGATTTAGATTCGGTCATATCTTCATTTCTTTAGATTACAATCAGCTAAAACAAAATTAACAAAATGGGTAAAAGAAAATTAATGCGTGTAACAATGGTCAAAACGTGTCCCATGTACCTCGTTACACACGTCAACTTTTTTTTTTTTTTCTTTGGTTTTAATTCACAAAAGAAGGCAAAACCCAAGAGGCCAAAACTCATCTCAGTTTACTTCTTCTCTTCTTCGTTAAGTTTTTTCTGAGTGGGAATACAAATCGTCACCTCTCGTTTCGTATCACCACCATGAAAATACAGAGAGCTAAGAAAAAAAAGAAGATGTCCATTAATAGTCTGCAAACATGCAGAAGAAACTCATATCAGATTCCACATGATCTCATCCCGGAGATACTCAAACGCTTACCTGTTAAAACCCTAGCAAGATTCCTTTGTGTGTCCAAAGAATACAATTCCATCATCCGCAACCGAGACTTCATGAAATCGTACTTGATCAAGTCCTCAAGTCGTCCTCAAACTCTCATCTTCACATTCGAATGCAGGAGTTCCTTGAAGCATTTCTTCTTCTCATCATCGCCTCAACCTCAAAATCAAGGTGAATCATCATCATCATCATCATCCTCTGTAGCTACTTACCATATGAACTGCGATCTTATATGGGACACAACAGTTGGTCCCTCTGTCCATGGTTTGATTTGCTATGGAACTCCTTCTGAACTCAAGGTTTACAACCCTAGCACTAGACGATCTATTACTTTGCCTAAGATTGATTCTCCTAGGTTAGATATGCACCACTACTTAGGTTATGATCCTATCAATGGTGATTACAAAGTGTTGTGTATGATGAAAGGCATGTATATGAAAAGGGGACGTGGTTCAGCTCAGGAGCTTCGGGTTTTGACATTGGGAAAAGAGAAATCTTGGAGGATGATTGAAGATTTTCCTCCTCACTCTCTTAATCGTCCTGATTCACCTGATATATGTATCGATGGTGTTTTGTATTATGTAGCTTTTCTCGACAACTACAGAAGTGGTTATGGAATCATGAGTTTTGATGTTAGATCTGAAAAACTTAATCTTATAAATGGACTAGACCCTAATGTGCGACCAAAGCTGACAAGCTACGAGGGGAAGCTTACAGTCCTGTTTGCTGGTATGGCTGAATATAGAATCCATTTGTGGGTTCTAGAGGATGCTGCGAAACATGAATGGTCCAAGACGTCTTATGTTTTGCCTACAACATATTGCTATGACTACTTTTATTTCCATCCCTTTTGTGTCAATGATTCAGATGAGCTTGTTTTGGCACCTGATATGAGATCAAGACCATATTATCTTCTCTACTTTCATCCAAAGAAAAATACTGTGAGAAGAGTCTACATTGAAGGATTCACTGAACTGAATGTTCCACTTTGGGATAAAGATTCAGAACATAACATTGTCTCTGTCTTCTCTGGTCAGGTTGAAAGTCTCATGTTTCTGTAAGAGTGATGGTTCTCACCAGGTCTGGTTCTCACCTCAACTGAAACTTTTTGGTTTTTGTTTGTAGTTGAGGTTCTTCACCTAGTTACTTGGGAGGGTTTTATGATCTTTTGTCTTTTTTTTGGTGACAGTTTCTTTATGTTCATAGTGTCGGAGTTGTCTCTGGTTATGTAGCCTCTGTTTTTGGCAGTTTGTTTACTCTATATATAGTTATCTAACCATGAAGTTAATTGACTCCCTAATCAGTGATGGTATGGTCTAAGAAAACAAATTATGTCACTACATTTTGTGTGGAACCAAATTTATTGGGTATTTTACACTCTTAAGTATTATGGATACTAAAAGTTAGAGAATAAGAAAAATATGTTATTCCATAGCCTCTTCAAGACTCCATCGCTTTAGATCTTCAATGGAGATTTGGTTGCACTGTGATTATCGTAATCATGGTCATACGAACACGGTTTGGTAACAATGCAATTCATAATATATATTAGAGATGTTTTTAACAGAATCTACATTTTTCGAACAAAATCTCCAAAACATCTTGATACAGCACATCTTTTAGGATTAATTAGGGCTTTTGTTTGGCCTTCTCGTGTCGAATCAATTTTGCGTGTTTGACAAATTGTTAGGGTATTTTGGCATTTTCCTTTTCTTATAAGGGTTATCGATTCTTTTGTCAATAAGGATGGTGAGTCGTTTTAGATTAAAATTTTAAATAGAGTTCTTATGTAGTCTAACTTTTGATTAATCAATAAAAACCAAAAAGAGAAAACACAAATTTTTCAAAAAGAGTACGAAAAAACGCTAAAATGAGGACTCTCAAACCATAATGTCAATATTGATCCCTATTGATCTCGACAAGATTTGAGCTCTTCTTTGAGTTTTCTGTTTTCTGGAAACCTCTCCAGCACACTTGTTTATATCTTCCACTTTCTATCGCGTTTTCTCTTTTGAAAGTAAACTAGGAATTGATCCTCGCTACAGCTCGGGATGGTGAATTTTTTTTTTTAGTGGAGAAGATTTGGAAAAAAAAAAAGAACATTCAATATTAGTGATACAGTAAAACCTCTATAAATTAATAATGTTGGGACATTGATATTTTATTAATTTATAGTGATATTAATTTATGTAAATGTTAGCTTCAATTTTTCATCATTTAAGATTGTATATTAAAATTTCATAAAACTATAAATTGCGACAATTTATGCTAAATAAAATTAATGTTTTTGATGCTATAAATTTGTAATTTTGACTTAAACATTTAATATTTAGAAGAAAAAATATTTTTTGACGATAAGTAACAAAATTACTTATGAGTTCACTTATGCAAATGATAAACATAAATTAAATTTTATGATCAATGACTTTACTTGTCCCACTATAATAACCTAGAATACTATATAAATATAATGATGCATATTTACACAAATATACGTAATTTTTGACTATTAATAAGAAACTTATAGAAAATATTACAATTCGATAATTTGAAATAACACAACATTGTTTGATACAAGCTCTAAAACATATACTACAACCATACATTAGTATATTATCTTCTATATACATATATACATATATATAACATATACATGTGATTATTAATTTACCATACTAATGAGACCATATTTTTACATAAGAACTCAAAAAAATTATTATCTTATTATCTTATCGAATTTTGTTAAATTTTACATTGGCCCGACTCGGGACCTGAGGATTTTATTATTTTATACTGTTTATTAATTTATCGAGTATTATTTTATAGAGGTTCTACTGTATGTTGGTAGTTATTTATAGTATTTTTATGAAACCAATTTGTTATATAATGATTTGTTGTTAAGGAATACTAAATAGTTTTTTTTTTTTTTTGTAATTGTGTGAGTATATGATTATTAATAGGCCTGGGCAATCGGGTATCCGATCGGGTTTGGGTCGGGTATTTCGGGTTTTTCGGATATTTGGGTATAGAGTTATATACCCGATCGGGTATTTTTTTAATTCGGGTCGGGTTCGGGTAAACACCCATCGGGTATGGGTGTTTTCGGGTGTAACCCGAAATCCGAAATACCCGGCGGGTTCGGATCGGGTATGGGTGTTTTTCTACCCAAAATAACCGAAAACACCCGAACTACCCGAAACAAATGAAAAACCCGAACTAATCCGAAACAGATGAAAAATATCCAAACTGAAACAATATACATTACTACATTCATAAGAAACCAACAATTCCAAATCCAAAATCAAAAACACCAACAAAATCAAAATAGTTATAAGGTTATATATTTTCGGGTAGTTCGGGTTTATCGGGTTATTTCGGATATTTCAGATCGGATACGGGTATCCGAAATCAGAAAAAATCATACCCGATCGGGTATTATGGGGCACCCGTACCCGAACCGAACTGCTTACTTCGGGTCGGGTTCGGGTTCGGGTATCGGGTTCGGGTATTTTGCCCAGGCCTAATTATTAACCATTTAGAGGTGTGAATTTATAATAATTTTTACGCAAATTACATAAGTATTAGTAAAATCTTTTTTTAGCTGTGTTAGTAAACCCTGTTGTCGATATCGATCTCTATTGATCTCGACAAGATTTGAGCTCCTCTTTCGTCACATTTGTTTATATTTTCCATTTCTATAGCGCCTTCTCTCTTTTGAAAATAAATGTTAAAAGCTTGCCTCAAGAAACATTAGGAGAAAAACCACCACAAACTATGAGAGTGGCACGGTATGTTTTTGGGATGGATGGAAGAAATACTTTTAGAGTATTTCTTATAACTATTTAAATCGACTATAGTATTAAATAAAAATAATTTAGGTTTGTGAGATTAATAATAGTTTATATTGTTAATTTGTATTTGTATTTACTTTGTAGAAGTTTTTCTTTTAAATGCACAGAGATTTTTATTTTTCTTTTTCTTTTTCTTTTTGTAAGGTAAACGTTAGATTTGGTCATATCTTCATTTATTTGGATTACACACAACCTGCTAAAAAAATTAACAAAAAAATGGCTAAAAAAAAATGTGTGTAATAATGGTCAAATGTGTCCCACCTCGTGAGTCGTGACACACGTCAACTATTTTTCTTCGGTTTCAATACACAAAAGAGGCAAAACCCAAAACTCATATATCTCCTTACTTCTCTTCTTCATTACCGTTTTTGTGGCACATCTCTTTTGTATCACCACCATGGACATACAGAGAGCTAGGAAGATGAAAATCTCCGATGATCTACAAACATGCAGAGTAACCTCAGATGAGATTCCACATGAGCTCATCCCGGAGATACTCATACGGTTACCTGTTAAAACCCTAGCAAGATTCCTTTGTGTGTCCAAAGAATACAATTCCATAATTCGCAACCGTGACTTCATTAAATCGTACTTGATCAAGTCCTCAAGTCGTCCTCAAAGCCTCATCTTCACATTTGAAGGCATGAGCGCCCTCAAGCATTTCTTCTTCTCCTCGCCTCAACCCGGCCAAAATAAAGGTGAATCATCATCATCATCATCATCATCTTCATCATCATCCTCTGTAGCTACTTACCATATGAACTGCGATCTTATATGGGACACAACAGTTGGTCCCTCTGTCCATGGTTTGATTTGCTATGGAACTCCTTCTGAACTTATGGTTTACAACCCTAGCACTAGACGATCTATTACTTTGCCTAAGATTGATTCTCCTAGGTTAGATATGCACCACTACTTAGGTTATGATCCTATAAATGGTGATTACAAAGTTTTGTGTATGATGAAAGGCATGTATATTAAAAGGGGAAGTGGTTCAACTCAGGAGCTTCGGGTTTTGACATTGGGAAAGGAGAATTCTTGGAAGATTATTGAAAGATAGTGATAATCATTTTCCTGGCAATAGTCAGATTTGTATCAATGGTGTTTTATATTAGAAATTTTTTAGGAAAATACCATGTTTATGTTTTATTATTTGAAAAATACCTTTGTATTTATGCACTGATGTTATTTAACTAAAATACCCTTAAAAGATTGAATAATAATTTCTAGAAAAATCATTTTTTTAAAAATGCATTTTCTGGAGATAAAATAAAATCTCTAAAATTTTTTATGAACAATGCTTATGACTAAAAAAAAACCTGAATAAGTATCTTTGTACCATTTTTCTAAACTGAATAAATTTCACAATATTATATAGATTTATTTTTTATTTTATTTTATCTTTTTACTTAATTTCTAGAGATTTTTTCATGAATAGACTTTAATATATAAAATCAAAATATCTTTATCTCTAAACTTTTAAAATTTATAATAATAAATGTAATTAAATTTGTTTTTTATTTATAGATAAAAATTTTTTAAATGATAATAATTTTAGTTATTTAAAAATTTATTTTTATTTACTAGCTAATAATATGAATGACTTGTAAATCAAATGAGGGTAAAACTTTCATAACATATATTTAAGAAAGTTAGTTTTCAAAAAAAAATGAAAGGGGTATTTTTCAAATTATGAAACACAAATAGGAATTTTTTTTTTAAAAAAAACCTATTATATTTATATATACATAATATATATTTACATATTTTGGATATTTTGAATTTATTTTTGGATTTTCGGATATTATGTCTTGTTTATTTAGGATATTATCCTATCGGTTTATTCGGATAATTTTAGTTAAGAAATAGAATCCAAGAATTCCGAACAGAATCTTATCTAAAATTATAAATGATCCGATTGGATACAAGACTCATGATACCGAATTATCCAAAATCCGAAAAATCTAATTCGAATCTGATCCGAAATCCGAATGCCTATGACTAGTGATATGTGTACATTTACTTACACATGTCTAAATCCTATAAATTATGAAAATATCACATTTCATGTTTATAGTAAATGCGTATAACTATAGATAGTAAGATACTTTACTTAAAACCTTCAAAATCTAATTCAACATTTGTGCTGGCTAGAAAATTAAGTAAATATACAAGAAATGAAATTATAATCCGATTATATAGTAATTTTTAGCTAATATCACTTATTAAGAATAGATTAGAAAAAAGGAAATAATGTCAAATTATTTTTGACTTATAAACACTCAACACGTTTGATATGAATATTGGTGGTAAACTTAGAAAAGGCCCTTCTTATATTTGTTTTTTAGTAAAATCTGCAAAAAATTAAAACTACCATTTTAGGCGATTTAAAGTTATAAAAAAAGAAGAAGAAAAAAGTAGCATGACTCTAATCAAGAACTGTATATAATAAACATATGCACTGTGCTAATTAGTCATCAGTCTCTTCGAAACTTTCATATTTCAAAAACGTTTTTTAGTTAAAAATAAAAAAATTAAGATGGAAGACTTCCGAGTAGATGGTGATATGATCATATCAAAAAAACTAACAAATACTGATGTCAACCAACATGGACGTCTGTTTTTACCGAAACAGCAAGTGTTCTCTGTCTTCAGAAAGATGAAAAATGTTACATATGAGAGGTTGCAGAAAGGTATTGAAGTCGAAGTTCTAGACATCATTAACAACGATTCATACTCTGCTTCCTTAAAATATCGATCCACGAGCACTGGTAATGACTATTTTCTGGGATCCGGGTGGAGCATTATCAAGCGTTCATTAAACTTCAAAGAAGGTGACGTTATCAAACTATATTGGGATTACTTGAATTACAAATTCATTATTCTCAACTTTCAATACAGCTTAATCCCCACCCCCCTATTTATAGGGTGATGTGATGAAGCGTACATGTTTGCTTACAAGTTCCTTCCGCTATTTTAATTTCCATTAACTCTGTTTTGATTTTTTTTTTTTTTTGTTGGTCGTATTTTGTATAGAACTCCATTATATAGTGAAGAAACCTAATATCAAAATCCAAATGAACATAGCATAACCATTCGAAAAAAAGCATAAGAAAAGATAAATATAACGAAAGCATTAAGAGTGATTTTCGTTTTCAATGATTAATTGTAACCATGCGATACCTTTCAAAGTCAAATAAGACTGGAATCTTACATTACATCCTTTGTAACACTATTAGGAAACGATCTATTTTCTAACTCCAATTTTTCAAAGTTCAACCAATTTTAGAGAACTTTAACCAAATTTTATTTTTCAATCTGCAAATGAAAGAACTTCCAAAAAAAAACAGCTCCAAATGTCTTTGTATATCGATAGAAAAGATTGTAGATAAGACTTCCACGAACACCGAATATAGAATAAAAAAATTGATTTCAAAAATTCAAGTAAGACAAAACAATCTCAGTTGCGTTAATTAAAACCAAGTACACCCACTACAAGAAAACTGGCGCGAAACTGACGGCCAAATCCGTCGGGAATCCGTCGGAATTGGCCATTTCCGACGGATTCGTCCGTCGCTTCTATCTCGTCGCAAATGGAAAATTCGTCGGAAAACCGTCGGTATTTCCGACGGAAAATATGAATCGGAAATCTGTCGGAAATCCGTCGGTTTTCCGGTTCCGGCAATCTGTCGGAAATCCGTCGGTTTCCGTGTTCCGGCAAGCCGTCGGAAATCCGTCGGTTTCCGTGTTCCGGCAAGCCGTCGGGAATCCGTCGGTTTTCCGGTTCCGGCAAGCCGTCGGAAATCCGTTGGAATATAAGCCGTCGGAAATCCGTCGGACATATTTCCGACGGATTTCCGACGGCTTATATTCCGACGGATTTCCGACGGCTTATTACTGACGGATTTCCGAAGGATTGGCTAAATTATAATAAAAAAAAAATTTATTTAAAATCCAAAATAATTTAATAAATAATTCTATATTTAAAATATATAGAAATGAAATAAATATTAATAATAATAATTTAAAACAATTACAAAATTCATATTTTATATAATTAAAAAATTAATTCTCAAATATTGAAAAACAAAAAAAAAATATAAATTTACAAATATCCTATATAAAATATACAAATCAAAGTTTAAATCTAACAATCGAAAATCTAAATATAAGATTTTAAAACTTAAACTAACATTAAAAAACCAAAATCTAAAATTTCAAAATCTAAATCTAACATTTCAAACCTAAAACTAAACATTAGAAACCTAAAAGAAACATTTCAAACCTAAATCTAATTACAAAACCTAAATCTAACATTATTATCCTAAAACTAAAATTCCAAACCTATATCTAACATTCAAAACTTAAATCTAACATTTGAAAATCTTAATATAACATTATTATAAATCTAAATCTAATATTCCAAACCTAAAACTAAAGATTAGAAACCTAAAAGAAATATTTAAAACCTAAATCTAATTACAAAACCTAAATCTAACATTATTATCCTAAAACTAAAATTCTAAACCTAAATATAACATTCAAAACTTAAATCTAACATTCCAAAATCTTAATATAACATTATTATAAATCTAAATCTAACATTCCAAACCTAAAACTAATTAACATTAGAAACCTAAAAGAAGCATTTCAAACCTAAATCTAATTACAAAACCTAAATCTAACATTATTATCCTAAAACTAAAATTCCAAACCTAAATCTAACATTCAAAACTTAAATCTAACATTCGAAAATCTTAATATAACATTATTATAAATCTAAATCTAACATTTCAAACCTAAAACTAAACATTAGAAATCTAAAAGAAATATTTCAAACCTAAATCTAATTACAAAACCTAAATCTAACATTATTATCCTAAAACTAAAATTCCAAACCTAAATCTAACATTCAAAACTTAAATCTAACATTCCAAAATCTTAATATAACATTATTATAAATCTAAATCTAACATTCCAAACCTAAAACTAAACATTAGAAACCTAAAAGAAATATTTCAAACCTAAATCTAATTACAAAACCTAAATCTAACATTATTATCCTAAAACTAAAATTCCAAACCTAAATCTAACATTCAAAACTTAAATCTAACATTCCAAAATCTTAATATAACAATTTTATCCTAAAACTAACATTATAAACCTAAATCTAACATTGAAAACCTTAAATCAAATATTGCAAAATCTAAATATAATATTTTTATCCTAAAACTAACATTCAAAACCTAAATCTATAACATTCTAAAATTCTAAATTCACAAATTTCTTAAAATTCATTCAATATATATATATATACAAACCAAACTTAAAATCTAACTTTGAAAACCTAAATCAAACATTCTAAAATCTAAATATAAGAATCCAAACCTAAAACTAATATTCAAAACCCATATCTAACATCACAAAAACTAAATCTAACATTCCAAAACTTAAAACTAACATTCCAAACCTAAAACTAACATTTATAACTTAAAACTAACATTCCAAACCTAAATCTAACATTCCAAACCTAAATCTAACATTGAAAACCTAGAATTTATAAAATTTGAAGTTTTTCCTCTGATTTTTCGTGTGAGCTCGCGGAGAAGATTAAGCTTATAAACAGAATTTTCCGACGGATTTCCGTCGGAAATCCGTCGGAAGTTTTGAAATTATTTCGTAAAATTCAACTAACGCGGGACACGAAAACGTTTGATTTTGCCAAAATTTCACTGTCCGTCGGAAATCCGTCGGAAATTCTGACAGATTTCCGATGGACTTTCGATATTATTTCGTAAAATTCAACTAACGAGGGACAGGAAAACGTTTGATTTTGCGAAAATTTCACTGTCCGTCGGAAATCCGTCGGAAATTCCGACGGATTTCCGACGGACTTTAAAAAAATATATGTTATTCCTTTTGTCAGAAAAACCTTAAAAACCAACACGTGTTTCCCTAAACCCGTCGAAAATCCGTCGGAAATTTCCGACGGATTTCCGACAGTTTGTGGTTTCGTGAGTTGTTTTCGATTCGTTTCAATTGGAATGTGTTTGTAGTGTGGTTTATTAATGATTTCAATGATAAGTTTACAATATTCACCTCCGTTTATAAGAATTTATCAAAATTAAGATTTATACTTAGGAACTAGTAAACATGTAAGTTAAAGTATATATTTCATTATGTAGAACTTAAGTGTAAATCATTCCAAAATCTTGAAAACAATAATTTAACCTAAATACTAAGTTTAAATTGTGTTATATCTAATAATCTTATAATATAATTAGTTGTTTGAGGTTTATTGTGTAAAATTTGTCAAAAAAGCCACGAAACCCCAAACTGTCGGAAATCCGTCGGAAATTTCCGACGGATTTCCGACGGTTTTCCCAAATCTGTCGGAAATCCGTCGGAAATTTCCGACGGAATTCCGACGGTTTGGGGTTTCATGGCTTTTTTTTAACCGTTTCAATTGAATTGTTTTTGTATTATGTTATATTCATATTGGTTTGAATGATAAGTTTAGAATATATTAATCAAAATTTCGATTGTCACTTAAGAACCGGTATTTAATTAATATTTATAATAATTTAAAAATTCACATACTTGAAAAATAATAAAATTCTAATTGTTTTTTAAAATAGAAAAAAACATAAAACTTTAATATTTAATTATTCGAAATAAAAATTAAAACAACAGAAAATATTAAACATAAAGTGGTTTCTAACAAATAATTAAAAAAAACATAAACAAGATCTAAGGTGGTGGTGGTGGGTATTGAGCCATGAATGCTTCCATCCTAGCCGCCATCGCTTGGTTTTCCTCTGTGAGGCGTTGCACCGTAGTCTCGAGTTCCTCCACTTTAGCTTCTAAATGTGGGCCGTGAGAACCTCCGTAATAGCGTGACGTAATGGAGGATGAAGTATCGTCGGGAAGACCATAATACCGGCCTTTAGACCTCGGAATAGCCTGCGGAAGCAATAAAAAAGTTGACTAAAAATTGAAAATGAATTAAAACTTGAATAAAAATAAAAATTTTACTTACCTCAAATACGAACTCGTTTTCCTTCTCCAAAGGAACTTCGGTTAGGGGAGGGGTTCCTTCAATGATTGGTTGAGAAAGTAGGAACTCTTCACGTATCCTATTGACGTTCTCGACGATATCCAGAGTGACCTGATCGTGGATTACACCATCCTTGCCGGTGTGGACAGCTTGGAGCAATCTCAAATTAGATGGTTCGACACCATCTTCCCGAAACTGCATGCAAAATAAAGTAATTGAATAAAATTTGTGAATCTTAAACTTAAAAAAAATTAATGATTCATTTTAGTATGAATGAAAATTGAAGGGATAAAAAAAAACTTACTAGTTCTTTTGCCTTCGTCGCCTTGCTCTTCGCACCTAGATTGTGCGTCGCTTTGCCCTTTCCTTTGCGATCGCTGTTCCGGGATGCAGAATGTTTTGCGGCGGATTCTTTGGTAGACTCTTCATTCCAGTAAGCGATGAACCCGTTAAATAGATCCGGGTTCGAAGCCAAGTCCCTTGGCACATCATTCTGCTTCCACTTTTCTTTCCACTCGTTTATCTTCCATGAATACGCCCGTGCGCATTTTTTATCGAATTCGCGTCTAACCGAAGCGGTTAAGTGACTGTCCCACCTGAATTCTTGCTGCAAATTAAAAATAAGATGAATTTGAATAATTTAAAAAATTTAAATTCAATTTTAATAGAAAAAACAAAATAAATACATTACCGCAAATTGGCGAAACCACATATCCCTATCTTGGATCGGCATTGAGCTGTATGTTGGATATGGAAGCTGAAGCATTCCTTGGCACATTCGGTTGATTGACTTTGAGATCCCAGTGTGCGAATCGTCAAACCTACAAAAAAATTTAATTAATAAAACCCTAATTAGTTTTTAAAAAAGTACATTTATAAATTAAATAAATAAATAATTAAAAACACTTACCAAATGTCTCTTCCTCGACAATCTGGATGAAGACGTGGAAGTCTTTCTCGTCCCGGAAGAGCCATGAAGTCCTCGACACTCATCTGCGTCGGAGCAGTTTCGGATGGTGCCGGTGAATGAGTTTCCGGAATCTGTGTATCCGGAATATGTGTGGACGGCGTAGGAGAACTCCTCGCAGCTCTACTCCTACGGTGACGACGCAGTCCGCTCGTAGACTCGACGTATGCTCCATAATCCCTACATAAAAATTTATAACAAAACAGAATCATTATAAAATTTAAAAAATAGACATAAATTTATAAAATATATTTCATAAATCATTGTTCATAACTTATAATTTAAATCAATTTCTAAAAATAATTTTTAAAAAATACACAAAAAAACGAAAATCATTAAAAAAAATTAAATTTCAGTTTTTTTAAAAAAAATTATAAGAAATATATTTATTATTAATTGTCTCAAATAATTATAATATGTTCACAATTACTAACATTTATTAATTATTTTCAATATATAAATTATAAATTTTAAAAAATAATTTATAATTTGTGTAATCAATTTCAATGTATAAAAATAAAAAAATCCAAAAATCCTAAATCAAAAAATCAATTTGTAAAATCAATTTCTATTTCAATTTCAATTCCAAAACCAAAAATTAAAAATCAAAAAATCCTAAATCTAGAAAATCCAAATCTATAACCAAATAACCCAAAATCATAATCTAAATTCCTAATCTAAAACATATCAACCAAATCTATAACCACATTCTTTAGATCTAAATTTCAAAACCTTAAATCCACAAATCTAACATATCAAACTCTTAATCAACATTAAAAACTTACATGTTTCTTTGATTTCCAGCCATTGTAAGAAGATTTGGTGTAAATCTTTGAAGAATCGAAGGTTTAGGGAGATTTGAGATTTTTTTTTGAAATTTTCTTTGCTTTCTTCGAATGAATCGCGAAGAAGACGATCTGGTTTATTTATCCGCGTATTCCGACGGATTTTCGACGGATTTCCGACGGCTATTCCGTCGGAAATCCGTCGGAATTTACTAGCATTTATTAACACGCGGCATTGGGAAATTAACACGCGGCATTGGGAACCTATTGCATGCAGCAAATATCGTCATTCCGTCGGAAATTCCGACGGATTTCCGACGGATCCTACGAATTCCGTCGGAAACAAGTTTATTTATTTTGAAACCATTGAACCATGTTTTTTACACTTTAAACCATTGAATCATGTTTAGTAATTAGTTAAACATCAAAAGAGATATATATATTCACATTATAGGATTTAAAACAACAAAGGATTATACTATATATTGACATTTTTGGATTTAAATATTCATATTATATGATTTAAAACATGTTTTTAAATTGATACATATTTATTTTATAACATTTATTTTGTATTTGAATATTGTTAAAAATGAATAAATTATTTTTGTTAAATAGCTGCACTCGATTAGAGCTGCCTACGTACCCATATCGGGATCAAGCCAAACTGTAGTTCATTGTACAAATTTATTACTTTTGCAAGATATTTTTTTATTCTCCTTGTTATTCTCCTTGTTCGTCTTCCTCTGATGATGTTAATCCTTCAGATGTAATTGAGTCTGTATCGTCATAAAATTCTCCTTGTTCTTCTTCTGACTCGGAATGAACTATACCGATTTGTGTGAAATCAACCACAAGATCGACACCAGTAGAGGCCGCAATTGGATCCATTGGAGTACTTATGCTTGGCTGCATGGCATCGTGTTGAGAAACTCCATAAATTCTTCCTCTAGGGCTTATTGCAGTAACTGTGACCCAAGGATTTGACCGCCGTGTTATGCGAGGGTAACGAATGTAGCACACCTATAAAGAAATACAAAAAATTTCGTAAGTAAACGCCGAAATAAACATAAAAATTAGTAAAAACACAACATTTAATTGAACCAAACCTGATCTGCTTGTGACGCTAGAATGAATGGATCATAATGTTGTAGTCTCCGATTTGTGTTAACAGAAGTAACACCAAATTGGTCCACGACAACACCACGACCAAGTACTGGATCATACCAATCACACTTAAAAACAATGCACCTCAAGTCTAACATTCCTGGGTACTTAACTTCCAATATTTCCAGAAGAATGCCGTAGTAAACATCATTACCAGACTTCACAGAAACACCATAATCTGCAGATGGTCTTGTCCTTCTTTCGTCATGAATCCTAAACCCATATCCCCGACTGCAATACCTAGGATAAGACTTTGCACGGTAGATTGGACCACTAACAAATTCCATTAACCATGTGGGAAATGTGGCTCCGCTCTTTATTCCTTAAGGAATCTAGGAAAAAAATTAACCGCAATTAACATAAATGACATTGACACTTATTTGAAAATAATAGGGTTTTGTTAAATCTTACGTAAAATTCCCTAAACCAAGTCATAAAATCTTCCTCCTTATGTTGTTGAAGCTCTTCTTCTGACTTATCCACAAACCACCCGCGTATTAATGCCATATAAATCCTGTACGAAAACCACATTTGTATGAAAGTTAATAAATTAAATATAATATATTCGAATATATATATACATTGTCATAAATAAAGTTTTTTACCTTTCATATTCCGCAATTTCCTCACAATTTGTTAGGATATAGGTATGCAAGTGTTTAAACTCTTGTTGTGATAATGTGCGTGTCTTGCTTTTTCCACTCACTCGACCAACTTGGGAAAACAACTCAGGAACTACGATGGGATAAATCGCTCTCTCATTACGATCATCATGGCGACCAGGACGTCTACTCTTTGTACGAACTTCGGATGGGAAGTAATATTCAGCAAACTGTGACGCTTCTTCGTTGAGGCTCTGTGCGACAATAGATCCCTCTACTTTACTTAAATTTTTAACCTTTTTCTTCAGATGAAACATATACCGCTCAAAAGGATACATCCAACGGTATTGAACTGGACCTCCTAGTGCAACTTCTCGTGGGAGGTGGATAGGAAGATGTTCCATCACATCAAAGAAAGATGGCGGAAATATCTTTTCAAGGTTACAAAGCATCACGGGGATATTGACCTCTAAGTTTCGGATTCCGTCAACAGTAAGTGTTCTTGTGCATAAATCTCGAAAGAAAGAACCAACTCCTGCAATTGCTTGGTAGACATCTGGATCAAGAAGATGGGCAAAAGCGAAAGGAAGAAGCCGCTGCATCACAACATGACAATCATGACTCTTCATTCCTGTAAATTTCCCTTCTCCATAATCTATGCAATTACGCAGATTTGATGCGTACCCATCAGTGAATTTGACATCATCGCGAATCCAATCAAAAAATTCCCTTTTCTTATCTCCTTGCAACCCGTACGGAGGAAATATGTACTTACCATCCGGCTGAACTTCAAGAAAAGCCCTATCGCAAATATCGGCCAAGTCTAATCTAGATTTGATATTGTCTTTCGTCTTCCCTTTGACGTTTAAGACAGTGTTCATGATGTTCTCAAAAAAGTTTTTCTCAACGTGCATCACATCTAGATTGTGCCACAATAAATGGGTCTTCCAGTAAGGCAGATCCCAAAAAATACTCTTCTTGTGCCAGTTATGAACTTCACCGGCACCGTACATAACTTCATGTCCATTACCCCCACAGTCAGGAGTCCTATCAGCACCAAAATCTCTCAATTGTTCTAATAAAGTATATCCGTCTATCTCAGGAGGTGGCGCATCAAACACTTTCTTAGACTTCGTAAACAATGTTCTAGACCGACGATACGGATGATCACTCGGTAGAAACCTTCTATGACAATCAAACCAACAACTCTTTCTTCCGTTCCTAAGTTGGAATGCATCAGTGTTGTCTTGGCAATACGGGCATGATAATCTCCCATGAGTTGTCCATCCAGATAACATACCATATGCTGGAAAATCGCTTATGGTCCACATAAGAACCGCACGCATGTTAAAATTTTGTTGGCATGAAACATCGTAGGCTTCAGCACCATGCTCCCATAGCATTTGTAACTCATAATTCAATGGCTGGAGGAATACATCGAGTGATCTCTTCGGATGATCTGGGCCAGGAACAAGAATGGAGAGAAACAAAAACTCTCGACGCATACACAGAGATGGAGGCAAATTGTAAGGAGTTACAATTACAGGCCACAACGAATACTTCCTTCCATGCTTCCCAAATGGATTAAAACCATTTGTGCATAACCCGAGGTACATATTCCGGCGCTCGTACGCAAAATCCGGATAGGTAGACTGAAAATGTTTCCACGCCTCTGCGTCTGAAGGATGTGTAATATCTCCATCTTGACGATGCTCTCCATGCCATCTCATTGGCTCTGCCGTACGCTGAGATGTATATAACCTCTTCAATCTATCCGTTATTGGTAAATACCACATACGTTTATATGGAATTGGAACTCGACCACTCGTTTCCTGATACCGCGGTTTGCGACAAAATCGACAGTTGTTACAGTTTTCATCTTCTCTCCAATATAGCATACAATTATCGATGCACACATCTATCACCTTATACGGCAAACCAAGACCAGCTACAAGTTTCTGTACTTCGTAGTACGATGCGGGTAAAAGATTATTTTCAGGCAATAAATCTTTCGCCCAGTCTGTTATCGCATCAACACACTCCTCTGACAAATTGTGGTCCGTCTGAATCGTCATCAATCTAGTGGCAGATGATAAAGGCGAATGACCTTCTCTACACCCCTTATAAAGTGGCTGCTTTGATGCGTCTAACATACCAAAAAATCTTCCTGCTTCTAAATTAGGTTCTTCAAACCTATCTCTCTCTTCACTGCCATACTGTACATTCTCTCTAAACGCATCATTTACCATCTCAACGGTGCCTACACCTACATCTACTTCCGTTCTATCTCCTACAAATTCCGAGACTGTTGGTCCACTACTACTACTACCATGATCATAATTTGTTTCCCCATGTAGATACCAAATCTTATAACCCGGCGTAAATCCATTGGTATACAAGTGATGCCAAACTATCTCTACCGCAACATTACGAGAATTTCTACAAATTGAATATGGACATTTCAACTTACCTGATTTAAGTACACGCGGTTGATTTCCAGCCAATTTCATGAACTCGACTATGCCTCGTGCATATTCCTCGTTTAAGAGGTTCGTCTCCGAATTCATCATTGGTTCGTCCATCCATGATCGAAAATATCTAGACATATCTTTCCACTTTTTTTTTGTTTATAATCGCATGAATATCATAAAAAAATAGAGAGAGAGATGGAATTGGAGTAAAATGAAATGAAGAGTGTGGAAACATATTTATAAACTCGCTTCCGTCGGAAATCCGTCAGAATGTAACGGTACCATACAACGGTAACCTGCGATACCAACGGCTCCTTTAACGTTTATATTTTCCGACGGATTTCCGACGATCGCCGACTATTCCGTCGGAAATCCGTCGGAAACCGCCGGTGGTTTTATCCGTCGGAAAGCCGTCGGAATGTTCTGACGGATATCCGACGGATTTCCGACGGTCAGAAGTCCGTCGGAAATCCGTCGGAATTTCTGACGGATATCCGACGGATTTCCGACGGTCAGAAGTCAGTCGGAAATCCGTCGGAATTTCTGACAGATTTTCGACGGATTTCCGACGACTTAAAAAAATGCAATTTCGTCGGAAATCCGTCGGTTTTCCAGCTGCTTTCTTGTAGTGACCGACGGCGACTCCAATCTGCAACTTTGATCCATTTAAAAAAAAAAAACGATAAGCTTGAAAACAAGCTCTTTAAACAAATGAGGATCAAAGAATTATGCAATCAAAACCAATCAAAGCGAAGTAAATAAAATCGATTAAAAATAGAAAAAAATAGAAAAGCTGGACAAACTCTGAACCCAAAGGTAGACGAGACACCGAGAGGGTAAAGGTGAAAATCTAGATCAAAGCCAGCCATAAAATAGCTGAGAAAGCCGACACATACTGGAAGCAAGCCGATAAAACGCTGTAAAACAGATACATACGGTTATCAGAAAGGAAGCTGACCAACCACCACATGATAAGTCGTTGGATGTCAGACTGAGAGCCGGTTTAAACAAACAGAGAACGAACATGAAATCAACTCTCAAAACACCCTCTCCCACTTCCCGCGAGAAGCCAGACCGTCGAGGAGACAAATCATAAATCATCTAAAATACATCCACTGACGACTAGGGTTTTTCAGTATTAAATCTATCTTTAGATTGTTTATGAGACTTCACCTACCAAGTTCAGGTTTCATGATCTTTGGTTGCTTAGCTTCTCTTAAATTCATAAACTTTTTTCTCACTTGAACTTATATACAAGGCGCCTAGGATTCATTCCAAATTTTAAGAAAAACCCTTAAATAAAAGGGGCCCAAAATTTTTTTATGAAAAATATCATGTAATTTTAGTTTGCCTAGGTCCAAAGTTGTTTTTGAGACCGGCATGTGTATATCACTGTTTAACTATTCAGATCATATTATTTAGTTTACTATTGCCTCTTACATTTCTCAAATGTTGTTTCATATATTTTAATGATTTAATACAAATTTGATTATATTTTTCTTGTGAGTTTATGAGACCAAGCATCTCTTAGCAACTGTGACTTTGAGACCATGTTTCATGTGAAGGACTATGGAGGAAGCTGGCTCGATCTTGTGCCCTTCAACGACTTTGATGTCATAGTTTCGTATGATCTCAACAGCCACTGTCTTCATCTGCAAGAAAGACAAATTTTTCCCCAAACAATTTCTTGGACCAGAATTAAACACAAAGAACTTGAAAGAAGGTTCATGTTTTAAGCCTCCATTTCTCATAGAGATCCATCTCTCTGGTTTGAATTCAGAAGCGTCCTCTCCCCACACGGCTCTCATCCTCCCCAACGCAAAGACAGAAAACAAAATCTTCCAATTTGCATCGACTCTGTGTCCACTTGGAAGCACATCTTGCTTTATAGGAGACTTTCGCTCGAACGGGATTGGAGCGTAGAGGCGTAGTGATTCACACAATGCACCATGCAAATACACCATCTTGTTTAACGTGTCTGCATCTAAACTCTGTTCGGATCTTGGTAGATTCGTGTTGATCTCTTGACGGATCTTGGTCATAACTTGAGGGTTCTTGGAGAGAAGCCAAAAGAACCAAGTGAGATTTGTTGCAATAGCGTCTCTTCCTGCAAGCATGAAGCTCTTGATGATGTCTTTGAGGAAGTTATCGTCTTTTGGGTTCAAAAGCTCATACTTGGAAGTATCAAGATTCATGAAGAAGCTTAATAAATCCTCATTATGAACTTTTTCTCCAATATTGGAGTGATGATTTATTATCTCCTTTCTCTTTGCAGATATATACTTTGCACATGACCTGTCGAAAGCAGCATTAGCTTTTGTCATCTTCTTCTCTTCTCCGAGTCCAAACCAGTTTTGCAGCTTCCATAGTATCATAGGCTTAACATGTCTATACACAACCACTTCTTCAGCATCATCCATAGCTTTCGCATACTCGTTTTTCGGCATTTCAATGGAAAGAGATTTTGAGTCGTAACCTGTAACCAAAGTAAGGGTTACATCGAACGCTAACCTCTGGAACACGTCTTGTAAATCGAAAACCGTATTCGCCTCTGCAAAATGATCAAGAACTGGTACAAGCCCGTTCTTGATTTTACTCGCGATGGTCCTCAGTGAGAAACTTTGAAACCCTTGATGGCTAAGCACGACTAATGCAGATTTCCTCATATCTTCCCATAGTTTTGAGTCAGCAGTGAAGATCCCTTCTCCAAGAAAATCGAACATCTCTTTGAACTCAGGTCCTTTGTCGTAATTGGAGAAGTTGGAACTGAAAACGTGTTGAATGTTTGCAGGATCTGCAGTGATCAACATGTTCATTCCAGAGAACCATGGACCTTTGAATACAAAAGTCAAGTTGGAGACCTCGAGAACTTCTGTAACATAGTCATTAATCCTATGAAGCATGAAGAGCACACCAGGAAGCATCCCAAGAACTGGCCAGTTTCTAGGTAAGATTTGATGAGGTTTCTTGTGGATTAAGAAATGGAAAAAGATAAAGACAAGGAAAGCTATGAAGACTTCAAGTAAGCCTATGTACGCCATTAGTAGAAAAAGGTTTGTGTTTCTTGGGAACTACGAAAGATAGAGATATAATGTTTTAGTTGTATATTTATAATGTTTAAGAATTAGAGATTTTATGTATTATATTTCCTTGAGAAAATAAATTGAGGATGTGTACTAGCGATTTATTGGAATTTCGGTTGTTTAATACATTCATGCACATAGATTTTGGTACCACTTTAATTAAAGAGATGGCTCGGTGATGTAGCTGGCGACATAAATAAACTACAATCTTGTCATGATGGTGTTCTTACCTCGTCCACGTTCAGAAGTTCAGATCTGTCAACCGTTCATGCATTGTATGGAGGCGCCATGGGTAGAGCAATGTCATTTATGATGGGACTTTATATGAACAGGTTAAATGTATATATTCTTTACATTTATAAATAATAGTAATTGAATTATAGAAATTTTAAAACAATCTCTCACTAATAAAAGAAGAGTTTTGAGGCTTTTGGAGGTGTCCACCTCAGCTTCTAAAACTTTTTTTAGAATTATGCCAAGTCAGCATGTATATTTCTCAAGGCAAAAAAACTCTAATTAATCACATCAGCACAAAAAAAAGCGTAGGTTAAAATTTAGGACACAAACGTTCCGCCTTCTACTTCAATCCATTAATCTCTTAATTACGAGAAACTTTATCCCTTCCATCATCAGTTTTGTAAATCATAGCCCGAAGAGGGAAACAATATTGCAAGATTCATGTTTCTCTCTTGACTTAATTCGAAATGGATTTTCGTTGTAGCCTAATTTAGCGTTTCATTCTGATGTCGCAACCTCCTCCAACTCTCCAACGCTTTGATGTACGATCTGAAACCTGTGAAATCAAAAGGTTAGGAGACTCATAGATATACTTTTGTTGTATAAGTACATCAATCTACAATGAAAATCATCATCTCCCTGCTTCACTAACAGTTCGTTTTTTTAAAAAAAAATCAGCTGTCAGTGTTGATTAATGTAGGTGACAGTCTATATTCACACAAATATTGGAGTAAGCTTTCACTCTGGAAAATCTGATTATTTTATCCACAAGGGAGTCAATGGAAAGTGAATCAATATAGTTCACAAATGTTACTCTGTTTATTTGATAGGAATGATACAATCAAGAATGACAAAATGATGAAAATAACATCCTATTCAAGCAGCTTTCCACTTGAATGGTGGTGCTTCATCTTCCAGCTTCCTAAATATGCATTGAAAATTTTCATGATGTGGTTATCTTACATAAAAGTAAAATATGATCCCCATGTTTTGTTTGTATATGTTCGGTTATCTTTCATGACATGCTTGATCGTTCATCTTAAACTATTTTTCCCACATTTTTAACTTATGCCAACAGCTGCTACCTTTCTTTTTATTTTCATCAGATTGTTTTTGGGTGACAAAAGGCCTTGATATGAAGCATCTGACACCAGAACATTTTGTACAAACAATGATGGGGTTTTATCTGATGTCACAATGGAGTCTTGGGGCTCAAACGGAGTTGCCATATTTGGTACATCTCGTACTAATGAAGTTAGCGAGTACAATTGCTTTTTGAATGTTATCATACAGGTAACCTCGCTTTCTCATAAACTGTTTGATTTCTCGGGTATCAATATCTATAATATCCAGTTTAAAAGATTTCTATTTGCTGAAGTCTAATTTGTTTTTATCTCAGTCTCTATGGCATCTGGAGCTGTTTTGGGCTGAGTTCTTACGGAGTTCAACACTATAATATCATCACGTGGGAGATGCTTGTGTTGTCTGCTCATTGTATGAAATTCCAACTGCTTTAAGCTCTGATTCGACTGAAACACGAAAAGAACCTGTGGCACCTTTGTCTCACAGGATTGCTTCGTCTCTCTGGTTTAAAAATGTTTATCCTAATGCAGACTGAGCTTTCATGTGCCGTGATAGACATCAGCATCTTGTACAGTGACCTGTTAGTCTAAATGCTAATGGAAATTTGGTTGCAAAACTCAGGAGCAAGGAATAAGAGACTATATTTAAGTTACAAAAAAACAATAACGTGCACATAAAAATGTGCATAACAACCTTCTGGAGTCCCAAATAACGATTTAAGTCACTGATTTGATTTTCATATTAGGCGTGAATCAGTATAAACACTCATGTATATCTCATTCTTCCAGACTGTTAACGTGCAGAAAAGAGGAATGTTGAAGCTATAAGGATGAGGGATAAATACCCAGATAGATTAATCCTGGTGCGTCTTTTTGTAAATCAGACTTTTTATTATGTTTTAAGATCTGGTGTATTCAATATTGCACTTCGAAGAACATGAATCATGTATATTTTACAATTTGGTTTGTATTAGTGATCTCACTAGAACAATAAGGGACTGTTTGGATTCATTTGTATGTATGTTAGTTATCAGAAACTCTTCTTCTTTCCGTTTTATCTGCTAATAGATTCAAAATTATAATTAGCCAAGAATTATTTCAAAATTTATTGCTGTTTTTTCTTTCTTTAAGATTTTGTTCATTAAAGAGCTCTGGTTCTTCTTCTCGGTGTTAATGTTGGTTGTTGTTATATTTCTTTACCTGACAGAAATTCATCCTCCCCCGCGTTCAGGAAGATCACCATCAAATACAACGGCGAATCACGAGGTGGATGGCTTGGAGTCAGGAGAAAAAAGAGCCAAGTCAAAGTATCTCTCCTCACACATATTTCGATGTCCTCAAAGAGATTTAATTTAGAGCTAATGTCATCGTCCTCAGCAGTGCAAATGAATCACATGGTAATCTCTTAACCTCCCCTTTTGATATATTTCATAATTGTTTTGACCTTCTTTATTGGGATCCAGGAAAAAAAGTGAAAGAAATTTATGACTCACTTCGCAGATGTTAATCATATGTCACGAGCTCATAACTTCTTTCTATATCGCAGTAGATTATAATCGTTGCAAAGATGAGAAATGATCATCATTCCTCAGTTAAAAAGACAAAGAAATTACCATTAAACAGACGACATGTTCGAGGTTCATGGATATCTTTTTAAAAAAATTATTATTAATATGTTCTCCCTAATTCATAATGACCTAATCAAACCCATAAAAGTGTTTAATATTGTTGTTTTATTGTGGGATTATTTATTTACATGTAAGTTCTTAATTTGTTTCCTTTTTAAGTAAAAAAAAAATTATTTACTTTTGCTTATAACCAGTGAAATTATTTTTCTAAACATTTAATCCGTGATAAAAGATATAAGTTCTTACAAATATAAGAAAGAAATTAACAACTGAGCTGAACAAACATAGATTTTATGTGAAACGTGTTTAGAGAACTTTAATCAGGAGTATGAGACACTTTAAGTTAAAAAAGCCATTTCAGCTCTTCTACATTCTTTTATTTTGTCTGATTATTTTATATTTAAAACATTAATATATGAAAAACATAGCCTTCTGAAAATAAGATAAACTTACACAACTATTCTATACAAAAGATTCCATTTTTCCATTCTATCAAACGCGTAAATTTTTTAACAAAAAACATACCGCGCGTAGCGCGGTTCTCTCCCTAGTCTTTATTGAAAAATAAAGTTTGAAAACAGTCTGGAATAACAAATCTGGTTCTAGCTTAACAGGGTAAACAGTTAGCTAGCTCTGCAGATCAACCGATGATGAATAAAAAAAAATAGCAAAACAAAGAAAAACCTATCTCGAAGCATGTGTGACATCTTGATCATTTCAGAAAAATGATCAACAATCAATAGGCTTTTTTTTTTTTAAATAGTTTGTTAACTGTTTTTAGTGACTAAGAAGTTTGGGCCAGGTTCATACATTCTTTTAAGACAAAGTCCAGATAATTTAATTCTCTTTTGGAGAACAGACTCCTCCCAATGTGAATCGAACTTGTGATCTTCTAAGTTTCTACGTTTTCGCTAACTCAGAGGTTTAATCACTAAATCAACTCATCGTTAACTATGTTTTAGTAAAATTTAAAAATATTAGTTAAACTAATTTTATAGTTAAATTAATCACTATACATTTTTTCGACAAAATTAATCACTATACATATATTTAGTTGCATGGATCATAAAAATTAGTGAGATTTATTTCAATATAAAATAAAAATAAAAATTTTAGATTATTTTGTTCTTAATAGATTTTAATTTTGTTTTTAACTTTAATAGCAAATAGTATAACAATTCTTATTTGAAAAGTCATTTTTCAAATAATATTATTAGACTGTCATCTAGTTGACCCCGTTAATTAATTGGTTAGTTCTTGTGCTTATCTAATAAGTTGACCCCTCAAAATTTTATGGTCAAGGACGCCGTTATGTATTTAGTTTTTTTACATTACAGCAACTCAGTTTTAACAATTCAATTTTAGAGAACTCAATAGTGACTTCATGACTCATGGATGACGTTAGCTTATCAATTATTCTTAATGATAATTCTGAAGATGAATCAATTCTTATAAGGACGCACACTCCTTATGCAATCAGTCAAACCGAGTTGTCTGTCTATATAACTTTACTTAAGGACTTATTCATAATAATAGATATGGGCAATTTGTAACCAATGAGGAATTCAACGGTACGCTTTTAGTTTTGTCAACCATACTTACCGAGTTATTTCTTCGGCTATATGATGTATGGTAGGACACACCTCTTCTTGGAGACAGGAATCTGAAATTCAATGAGAATGAGTCAAGGTGACTAAGTCAAAACATGAGAGAGACCGAGACTACATGTGTTTATACTTAATAAATATAGCTATTTTAATTGCATGTACAAAACTAGGGAAAAGGTCTAATACCTACTAAGTGTTGCTAATTTGCTATGAAAGCCCTCAACGTTTTTTTTTTTTTGGTTTCTATAATGTTTTGAAGTTTTAGTTGATTAAGCCGTTTTAATTTTCAAAATAATCAATGTTTACTGTGATATTGATAGAAGCAACTTTCACCAATAGATTCTCTTTTGTTATCTGCAAAATTGAATTTTGGGACACCTTTTATCCGAAATTGTGTTTAGAAACACAAGACTAACAATAGTTTTTTTCATTAACGTTTACAGTTGAAAGGAGACTATATATATGGTCTGGTTTTTGGTGTAATAGGATATACAAGCCCAAATCCAAAACCTAGTACTAGTAGTCACATATATATATAGTTATTATCTTTTGTTATGGTTTTTGTTATATTGTAAATTTTAGCATTATAAATATGTATAATCTCTTTTTCAATATTTTTCATAGAAGATTCATGAATTGTCTCACAACAACAAAGAGAATTTCAGTTTTCAGATTCAAGCTTTATGCAACTTGCTTACTATACCACATGATGTCGAATCCTTTATCTAGTTTTATTAATCCTTTCGTTTCTAAAGTTACATTTAACCCCAAAAAAGATTATGTAAGATCAATGTTTCACTTCCTAATTTACCCATATGAATCTTGTAGAGCTCTCATGATCAGCAAAGGCACATTATTGTACAATGCTTGATGGGTTCAGGGTTCGAAACTCGAGCTAAGCATGAAAAAAGAGAGACACGAGAGTGATAGAAAAAGCAAAGAAATAAATTAAATTTGGTATTGCAGCAAATTAAAAAAAAAAAGAGAGAAAGAGAATTTAATTTTATTCAACTATAGACTATATAGTTAGACTATAGACGCAAATCTTTTCTTTTTTTTTTTGTTCCGCATGTAAATTTCTCACGCAAGACGCAAAACACAAAAGCTTTTACGTGGCAATAACGAGCGTCGTTGATCCATCGGTGCTTCACCACTCCGCCTATCAACGACAAAACCAATATTGTATTAATAATTTTAAATTTATATATTTTACTTAAAAATTAATTAATTCGGCTCCCCCCACGGCAATCGGCTCACGGAAAATGACGTAGGCCATTCTGACGTATAATCTCTGACGTCATTTTCCTCCGACCTCTTAAAATGAAAGGTTATATGAAGTAACTAGCAATAAAGATACACTTAAATTTCTTCAACATGCAATAAGATATAATAATTAGTGTAGCAACTATTACGTCTTGGTATTGGTTGCTTAAATTTTAAATGTAAAAAGTTTGTACTATTATTATAACTTTTAAAATATCGGTAACAATAGGTGCGTTTCCTACATAGTTGTAGAAAAGTCTCACTTTACATGATAGCTTTTAATCGGCATATTCTAGAATTTTAGTAAAAGAGATTATATATTAATGAACCACTGGCAAAAAAAAAAACCATTAAACATTATTAACCACAAAGCCGTGGATATAGTGTTACCCGAATTTGAAGTAATTATATAATGTTTCTTTTAAATGTGATAGGTGTTTGATTATATTATTAATTTTGGCGACGCATGCAAAGGTTGGTGGTTGACCATAATTAATTAGTATAAATTTTCGACTACTTGCCCTATAAGGCTATTAGTATTACAATTAAAAATAAAAAAATAACAATGGAACTACTTGTCCCATAAGTATAAGATCCGCAAAATATAAAATCTGAGCTAAAAGATACTATCTTTTATAAAACTTGTAAATAATATTGTCACTGTTTAGCTTTGGCCAAAGTTCAAAAACCTGACGAGACGTGGTCCCAAAGTCAGTTTGGTTGGCAACTATTGAGCATAAAATTTGCCGTTATATTTACATGCCCGTTACTCCTATGATAGTTTTGACCCCGGTCCACAAAACATTATTTTAAACAAATTGTAATCTACAAATTTAAATAATATATACTACAATTTGATACATGTCCTCGAATATTCATTCGTTGTGCCTTACTTGAACTCATTTGCATTATTATGGTCGACAGAATTCTGATGCCGGATTCTTAATACTCAAATAATGGCTTTTCATGCTCATGAGGAACCAAATATCACTTTAACTTGGCAATAAACCAAAATTGAACTATTTTACTTGGATCAAATTCGATTTTTGATACTATATTAAGTTTTATGGATTTTTAATACAAAAATCAATTGATAGTGTGTAAATTAGCACATATCTATTATCTATGATTATTATTGGTCAATTTCGAATCAAATTCCACATTAATACTGATAATAAACTTACTTAGACCACTATATTTAGATTAACAAACTAAATTTTGAACGCATATTAAATTCAACGGATTTTAATTAAAAAAAAAACTAATTAACGATGGCTATATTGCTTGTTCTTTTTTTTGTCTTTTTAGGTATCTTTTAACTTTATATATATGAGATCATGTCTCTTCGAGATGATAGCTATTATCTTGAACTAAATCTCCTAACATAAAAAAAAAGTTGTATACTCTCCACATACAAATAACTAAAGGCAAAAATAAGTAATCATGTTAATGAGAGCTAGGTTTTTGGTGAGGTTAGATCCCATCATTTGATGATTCTATTGCTAGATACATCCACTCAACATCTAGATTTGATCCAAAGTGATTAATTAGTGTAGTAATATTATGGAATAAGGGACCCGTGATGTTACACGTATTTTTACTCCATGATTTGATTGGACAACACTTCAAAAATTTTCCTTAAAACCATAAAGATGTCAGAAAGTAAAAAATTCCCACTTTTTTGGATACTTTATTTTAAACCCAAAAGAAGGATAATAATAATAAAGAAAAAATCACTTGTCGTTACGGCAAATTTTATTCAAGAAGTTTCATTGAATCTTCGCATGAAAGTTATTTTACTACTTATTTAAATGCAAATAGACTTTTATTCTATTGTTTTTTCTTTCTTTTGAACTTTTTAGCTATATATAAACAGTATCTACTCAACGAGATCTCTCCCTCTTCCTAGCTTCAACAGCAGACAACACTTAAAGAAAAAAATTCTTGAGAGAAAAAAAAATGAACTGCCCTTCAAACCCTAACCCTAGTTCCACAGAGTTCCATGAACTTTTCAAATTCGATGATTTTGATGAGTTTCAGATGATCATGGATGAAATCAGCCGCGAGGACCACTCTCCGTCGCCCACTTTGAGTTGGACTTCATCGGAGAAATTAGTGGCTGCAGAAGTCACAAGCTCGCTTCAAACAAACCTAGCTACCTCGCCTAGCCTTGACATGTAAGCCAACTTTTGTATCATATAGCTTTTGTTGTTGATCATGAGTGCTATCATAAGGGTGATATGTTTCTAAACCATCATAATTTAATATAGAGGGGGAAAAGATGCGATCAAGAAGAGGAAGAGACACAAAGAAGATCCGATTATTCACGTTTTCAAGACGAAATCAATTGAAAAAGATGCTTTAGATGACGGTTATAAATGGAGAAAGTACGGCAAGAAACCGATTACGGGTAGTCCATTTCCGAGGTAAAATTTTTTTAACTTAGTATAAATAGTTTTATTTGGTTACCATATACTGACGAGCTCGTACATGCTTATATTTAAAGTTTATTCGACATCTTAGATTATTGATTTTAGTTGCAAATGCTATAATTTGTCTTGGTTTGAGTTTTGCAATGAATCTGACCACTTGATGAATTAAGAAAGAATGAATCTCTTAAAGCTTACAATACTTAAAGTGTCAAATGGACAACTTGAGACAACTAAACTAGTCGAGTCTGTCGAATTTTACAAGTTAATTACTCCTCCTTTGGCATTAAGCCAATCGGTTAGTTTACAAAACTTTGTTCAGCGGCTTAGTACGTAAAAAATAATATAAAACCAAAGTCTAGTACATGATATACACATTAGTTAATTGCAGAATGCACTTATTTGAAACTTTCACTTTTAAAACTAGTGTGAGTTTTTAACCTACAAAATCTTATTTCATAAACATGTGAGAATTTTTTGATAGTCACTATATTTTATAAGAATCAACACTTATTTTAGAGGTTCGACTAAGAAGTTATACATGAACTCTATATTTATTTCCACTTGGCCACCATAACATTTAGATGGTCTCTCCGGATCCTGAGATTAATCGGATCTCATAGTCCTTTAATCCGAAAATCATGTAGGAAGTAAATGTTCCCACGATCTGACTCGGAACTCATGATATCCGTTGAACCAGATCATCCAAATTAAAAAAAATAAAATTATACATGAATCTGTGTATTAAAAACCTTCACTGCTGCCAAAACAAAAATTAAAAATTAAAATTAAATACCTTCACTAGTACTTTACATGTGTAGGTAGTGTATAATATATAATATGGTTAGTGTTCCCTCTTTAGAGAAGATGTTTGTCGTCCAATAGCATGTTTCTATATATCTATGTTGATGCTATATGTCTCGGTGTTTTGTCAGCGTTAGTTATATCTCCATGTAGACCATGTGTCCTGAATATACAATGATAAGTATAATATAACAGTATAGGCATGTCATCTATGGAATATAAACTAATTAATTTGTCAAAAATTAACTCGGAGATATTTTAGCATTAATTTCTTTTGTCATATATGTCCACTTCCTACACAAGTTGACATATAAGCTTTATAAAAACTAACAGTTGAGGATATCATAATTGAGTTGTTTCTTGTATTTTTTCACCTTTGATTTCAAGTGGACACATAAACGAACAATGAATCTATTAATATTGGACCGCACTATATGTATTATAAGCACACTAGTATACAAAATCTTATAAAATCTTTTAAAGAGTTTTACTAAATGATTGGTGTTAATTATTTGAAACAGGCATTATCACAAGTGTTCGAATCCAGATTGCATCGTTAAGAAGAAGATTGAGAGAGATACGAATAATCCAGAATACGTATTGACGACCTACGAAGGGGTACATAATCACCCAAGCCCTTCTGTTGTTTATTGTGATTCAGATGACTTTGATCTTACCTCTATCAACAGTTGGTCTTTTCAGACACATAACTATAGTTTCTCACATTCGGCTCCATGATCATGCTTACAAGTTTTTGTATATAGAGATGTGTGCATAGTGTATCTCATGATTACCATAATCACGCATCACATGTAGCCAGATATATATCTTTGTTGGGTCGGTTTTTGTAATGTACTGAACTGGGGGAGGTGTAAATGAAATCATATTGTATGTGAGGTTTGATATATAGTAAATTTTTGTATATATTAACTTATGTGTACACGAGACTCTTTGAGTTCAGTCTATGTATATGTTTATTCTTTTGACTTTTGTCGATTTGAAGGCTGATATTTTCCAAAGGCCGGAAAAAAATTTGAAAAAGGAGAAAAAAGAAAGAAGAAGGATTAAGGTACTAATTCAAAATGTGATAAAAAATATATATATATATATATATATATATATATATATATACCGACATCATCTCAACATCAGGATTCTTAAACTATATGTCTTTATCCCGACTAAGTAAACAGCAAATATAATATAGATTGTGATTTTTAAAAAGATAACGTAAAATTCATAAATTTACAAGATCGACATCATTCAGTGCCTGATCAAATTAATTGCGAGGAGTTCATGCTAACTAGTTCATAAAGCACTAAAAGATTATGTTACAAACTACAACAACATATTCAATTTTCTTTTAATCGGATGGGCCTTTTACTCGTACTTATTATGGGCCTAAATACTAAATAGTGTTAGCATGTAGGCTAAACCGTTCGGCCTTCGGTTGTAGAACGAGGGAACCTTACTGAAAAGCAAAACTATATGGCTTAGACAATAATAATACACTGTCATTTTACAAAAAAATTTAAAATCTACAAGTTTTCAATAATTATGGAAAATAAAGTGAAATGTAATTTTTGAACACTAAGTAGCCCTGTCAAGCGGGTCAACCCGCGACCCGCGACCCGCCCCGCAGCGGGTTCTAGTATTTTTTCGACCCGCATCAACCCGCAACCCGCAACCCGCCAAACAAAAAACCTTTACCCGCATCCGCCCCGCTTAAATTTGCGGGTACCTGCGGGTAACCCGCAAATAATTAAATAAAAATAAAAAATTAATTTTTAAATTTTTTTTAGTAAAATTAATATTTATTAATAATTTTTTGTATTAAAAAACATAAATTCCTAAATTAAAAATAAAATAAAATAATAATTTGGATAAAAATATATATTTTTATAATATTTTTAATTTTTTCTACTAAAATAAATTAAATAATAATTATTAATTAATTAATTAATTTTTTTTTTATGAAATACGGGTACCCGCTCTAGAAAATTTGATGACCCGCACCCGCCCCGCTAGAAACTATTTCGACCCGCACCCGCGACCCGCAATTTGAAAAAAAAAAAAATTCGACCCGCACCCGCCCCGCGGCGGGTCTAACGGGGCGGGGCCCGCGGGTTTCTGATTATCACTAATTTAAAAAATTAGTGATTTTTGATTAAAATCAATTTTTTTTGCTTGATACTCATTTTGTGGTAAAACTCAGTGAATTGTGATTTTTTAAATGCTATAACCTACAGATTTTACCAAAAAATTAGTATCAAAAATAAGAATTTGAAATCTAAAAGATCTCAAAAATAGAGTAAAAAATGATTTTCTGAAGACTATATAACCCACATATTTTACAAAAAAATAAGTTTAAAGCCAAAAAATAAAATCTACAAGTTCTCAAAAATAATGAAAAATGTAGTGAAATAATTTTTTGAAGGTTAACCCACATATTTTACCAAAAAATTTAATATCTACAAGTTCTAAAATATAAAATAATAGAGTGAAATGTGATTTTTTGAAGGCTATATAATTCACAAATATTACCAAAAAATGAGTATCAAGCCAAACAATTTGAAATCTATAAGTTCTCAAAATAATGAAAAATTGAGTGAAATGTGATTTTTGGAAGGTTATAACCCACATATTTTATCAAAAATGAGTTTTAAGCAAAAAAAATTAAAATCTAAAAGTTCTCAAAAATAATCAAGAATAGAATGAAATGTGATTTTTTGAAGGTTATAACTCACAGATGAGTTACAAGCCAAAAAAACTGAAATATATAAGTTCTCAAAAATAATCAAAAATGGAATGAAATGTGATTTTTTGAAAGTTATAACTTATAACCCAAAGATTTTACCAAAAAATGAGTTTCAAGCAAAAAAATTGAAATATACAAGTTCTCAATAATTATGAAAAATGTAGTGAATTGTGATTTTTGAAGGGTTTACCCACATATTTTACCAAAAATGAGTATCAAGCAAAAAAATTTGAAATCTAGAAGATCTAAACAATAATCATAAATGGAGTGAAATGTGATTTTCTAAAGGTTATAACCCACATATTTTACCAAAAATGTGTTTCGAGCAAAAAAAAATTGAAATATAGAAGTTCTCAAAAATAATCAAAAATGGAGTAAAATGTGATTTTTTGACAGTTATAACCCATAGATTTTACCAAAAAAATGAGTTTTAAGCCAAAAAATTGAAATCTACAAGTTTTCAAAAAATATGAAAAATATAGGAAATTGTGATTTTTTGAAGACTATACCCACAGATTTTAACCCATAGATTTTACCAAAAAAATGAGTTTTAAGCCAAAAAATTGAAATCTACAAGTTTTCAAAAAATATGAAAAATATAGGAAATTGTGATTTTTTGAAGACTATACCCACAGATTTTACCAAAAAATGAGTATCAAACAAAAAAATTTGAAATCTAGAAGATCTAAACAAGAATCATAAATGGAGTGAAATGTGATTTTGTAAAGGCTATAACCCACATATTTTACCAAAAACTGAGTTTAAAGGCAAAAAATTGAAATCTACAAATTCTCAAAAATAAAGAAAAATGTAGTGAAATGTGATTTTTTTTAGCCTATTACCCAAGGATTTTACAAAAAAAATTGAAATCTACAAGTTCTTAATAATTATGAAAAATAAAGTGAAATGTGATTTTTTGAAAGCTATAACCCACAAATTTTACCAAAAAATGAATATCAAGCAAAAAAATTTGAAATCTAGAAGATCTCAAAAATAATAAAAAATAGAGTGAAATGTTATTTTCTTTAAGGTTATAACCCACATATTTTACCAAAAAATGAATTGAAAGCGAAAAAATTAAAATAATTTTAGTAACCCACATATTTTAGTAAAATAAATTTTTGAAGGTTATAACCCACATATTTTACCAAAAAATGTAAAATCTTCAAGTTTTAAAATATAAAAGAAAATGTAGTGAAATGTGATTTTTTAAATGCTATAATACAAAAATATTACCAAAAAATGAGTATAAAGCCAAACAATTTGAAATCTACAAGTTCTCAAAAATAATGAAAAATAGAGTGAAATGTGATTTTTGGAAGATTATAACCCAAATATTTTATCAAAAAATGTGTTTCAAGCAAAATAAATTTGAAATCTATAAGTTCTCAAAAATAATCAAAAATTGAGTGAAATGTGATTTTTGAAGGTTATAAGTTTCAAGCCAAAAAAAATTGAGATACACAAGATCTAAAATAATAATGAAAAATGGAGTGAGATGTGATTTTTTAAAAGTTATAACCCACAGATTTTACCAAAATATGAGTTTTAAATAAAAAAATTGAAATCTTCAAGTTCTCAAAAATTATGAAAATGTAGTGAATTGTAATTTTTTGAATGCTATAACCCACATATTTTATCAAAAAATGAGTATCAAGCAAAAAAAATTTGAAATCTAAAAGATCTAAACAATTATTATAAATGGAGTAAAATGTGATTTTCTGAATGCTATAACCCACAAATTTTACCAAAAAATGAGTTTAAAGCAAAAAAATTAAAATCTACATATTTTCAAAAATAAAGAAAAATGTAGTGAAATGTGATTTTTTTTAAGGCTATTACCCAAGGATTTAACCAAAAAAAAATTGAAATCTACAAGTTCTTAATAATTACGAAAAATAGAGTGAAATGTTATTTTCTTAAGGTTATAACCCACATATTTTACCCAAAAAAAGTTGAAAGCGAAAAAATTGAAATCTACAATTTCTCAAAAATAATGAAAAATGTATTGAAATAATTTTTTGAAATTTATAACCCACATATTTTACCAAAAATGTAAAATCTTCAAGTTCTAAAATATAAAAAAAATGGAGTTAAATGTGATTTTCTGAAGGCTATAACCCACATAGTTTTTCAAAAAATGAGTTTAAAGCCAAAAAAATTGAAATTTACATGTTCTAAAAAGTAAAGAAAAATGTAGTGAAATATGATTTTTTTAAGGCTATTACACACAGATTTTATCAAAAAAAATTGAAATCTACAAGTTCTCAATAATTATGAAAAATAAAGTTAAATGTGATTTTTTGAAAGCTATAACCCATACATTTTACCAAAAAATGAGTTTAAAGTCAAAAAATTGAAATCTACAAATTCTCAAAAATAATGAAAAATGTAGTGAAATAATTTTTTGAAAGCTATATATTTTACCAAAAATTTTAAAATCTACAAGTTCCAAAAAAAAAAATGGAGTGAAATGTGATTTTTTGAAAGCTATATTTCCACAAATATTACCAAAAAATGAGAATCAAGCCAAACAATTTGAAATCTACCAGTTCTCAAAAATAATGCAAAATAGAGTGAAATGTGATTTTTGGAAGGTTATAACCCACATATTTTACCAAAAATGAGTTTCAAGCAAAAAAAAATAAAATATAGAAATTCTCAAAAATAATAAAAAATTGAGTGAAATTTGATTTTTTGAAGGTTATAATCCACATATTTTACCAAAAAATGAATTGATAGCCAAAAAATTGAAATCTACAAGTTATAAAAAATAATCAAAAATATAGTGAAATAATTTTTTGAAGGTAATAACTCACATATTTTACCAAAAAAATAATATCTAGAAGTTTTAAGATATATAAAAAAAATGAGTGAAATGTAATTTTTTGAAGACTATAATCCACAAATATTACCAAAAAATGAGTATCAAGCCAAATAATTTGAAATCTACAAGTTCTCAAAAATAATGAAAAATTGAGTGAAATGTGATTTTTGGAAGGTTATAACCCACATAACTCACAGATAAGTTTCAAGCCAAAAAAATAGAGATATACAAGATCTCAAAAATAATAAAAAAATAGAGTGAGATGTTATTTTTTGAAAGTTATAACCCACAGATTTTACCAAAAAATAAGTTTCAAGCAAAAAAAATTGAAATCTACAAGTTTACAAATTATGAAAAATGTAGTGAATTGTGATTTTTTAAAAGCTATAACCCATAGATTTTACCAAAATATGAGTATCAAGCAAAAAAATTTGAAATCTACATGTTCTAAAAAATAAAGAAAAATGTAGTGAAATGTGAGTTTTTTAAGGCTATTACCCACAGATTTTACTAAAAAAATTGAAATCTACAAGTTCTCAATAATTATAAAAAATTAAGTGAAATGTGATTTTTTGAAAGCTATATAACCCACAGATTTTACCAAAAAAATGAGTATCAAGCAAACAAATTTGAAAATCTAGAAGATCTAAAAAATAATCATAAATGGAGTGAAATGTGATTTTCTGAAGGCTATAACCCAAAAAATGAGTTTAAAGCCAAAAATTTGATATCTACATGTTCTAAAAAATAAAGAAAAATGTAGTGAAATGTGATTTTTTAAAGCTATTATCCACAGATTTTACCAATAAAATTAAAATCTACAAGTTCTAAAAAATTATGAAATATGTAGTGAATTGTGATTTTTTTGAAGGCTATAATCCACAAATATTACCAAAAAATGAGTATCAAGCCAAATAATTTAAAATCTACAAGTTCTCAAAAATAATGAAAAATTGAGTGAAATATAATTTTTGGAAGGTTATAACCCACATATTTTATCAAAAAATGTGTTTAAAGAAAAAAAATTTAAAATCTAGAAGTTCTCAAAAATAATCAAAAATGAAGTGAAATGTGATTTTTTTAAGGTTATAACTCACGTGTAAGTTTCAAACCAAAAAAATTGAGATATAAAAGATCTCAAAAATAATGAAAAATAGAGTGAGATGTGATTTTTTGAAAGTACCCACAGATTTAACCAAAAAATGAGTTTTAAGAAGAAAAAAATTGAAATATAGAAGTTCTCACAAATTATGAAAAATGTATTGAATTGTAATTTTTTGAAAGCTATATAACCCACAGATTTTACCAAAAAATGAGTATCAAGGAAAAAAAATTAAAATCTAGAAGATCTAAAAAATAATCATAAATAGAGTGAAATGTGATTTTCTGAAGGATATAACACACATATTTTACCAAAAAATGAGTTTAAAGCCAAAAATTTGAAATCTACATGTTCTAAAAAATAAAGAAAAATCTAGTGAAATGTGATTTTTTAAGGCTATTACCCACATATTTTATCAAACAAATTCAAATATACAAGTTCTCAATAATTATAAAAAATAAAGTGAAATATGATTTTTTGAAGACTATATAACCCAATGATTTTACCAAAAAATGAGTATCAAACAAAAAAATTTGAAATAGAACATCTCAAAATTAATCAAAAATAGAGTGAAAGGTTATTTATCGAAAGTTAAAACCCACATATTTTACCAAAAAATGAGTTTCAAGCAAAAAAAAATTGAAATCTACGAGTTCTCAAAAATTATGAAAAATGTAGTGAATTGTGATTTTTTGAATGATAGAACCCACAGATTTTACCAAAAAATGAGTACCAAGAAAAAAAAAAATCTACAAGATCTCAAAAATGAAGTGAAATGTGATTTTCTAAATGTTATAACCCACGTATGTAACCAAAAAATTGAAATATACAAGTTTTCAAAAATAATCAAAAATGTAGTGAAATGGTTTTGAAGGGTATAACCCATATATTTTACTAAAAAAATAATATCTAGAAGTTCTAAAATATATTAAAAAAAGAGTGAAATGTAATTTTTTTGAAGGCTATAATCCACAAATATTATCAAAAAATGAGTATCAAGCCAAACAATTTGAAATATACAAGTTCTCAAAAATAATGAAAAATAGAGTGAAATTTGATTTTTGAAAGGTTATAACCCAAATAACTAACAGATAAGTTTCAAGCCAAAAAAATTGAGATATACAAGATCTCAAAAATAATGAAAAATGGAGTGAGAAGTGATTTTTTTTTAAAGTTATAACCCAAATATTTTACCAAAAAATGAGTTTCAAGCAAAAAAAATTGAAATCTACAATTTCTCAAAAATTATGAAAATATAGTGAAATGTGATTTTTTGAAGGGTATAATAACTCACAGATTTTACCAAAAAAATGAGTATCAAGCAAAAAATTTGAAATCTAGAAGATCTCAAAAATATTCATAAATGGAGCGAAATGTGATTTTCTGAAGACTATGGGGCCGATTGGTTAAGACTGTTACTTTAGGCTTTCGCTTTAGGCATTTGGCTGTAGAGACTTTAACTTAAAAAAACTATTGTTGTATAATAGTCTGATTGGTAACAAAAGCTATAGAAACTGTTAACATTTTCTCTATTGTTTTAGAATGATTATTGATCGATTATTACATGCTAATAGTATTAATTCATTGAAAATTACTTAATAATTAGACATAATTTTATTATTGAATAATAAATAATAAAAAAATTTGAATAATTTTATACATTTTCAGTGTAATTTTTCGTTTGTTCTTTGTATGTAGAATTTATCGTTATTTTTAACATAAATTTATTAACTGGCTGTAATTTATTATTTATTTTGAATTATTTAACTATTTTAACCCACATATTTTATCAAAAAAAATTAATATCTAGTAGTTTTAAAATATATATAAAAAAGTGAAATGTGATTTATTGAAGGCTATAATCCCAAATATTACCAAAAAAATGAGTATCAAGCAAAAAAAATTAAAATCTAGAAGTTCTCAAAAATAATAAAAAAATTGAGTGAAATGTGATTTTTGGAAGGTTATAACTCGCAGATAAGTTTCAAACCAAAAAAATTGGAATATACAAGATCTCAAAAATAATGAAAAATAGAGTGAGATGTGATTTTTTGAAAGTTATAACCCACAGATTTAACCAAGAAATGAGTTTCAAGCAAAAAAAAAATTGAAATATTCAAGTTCTCAAAAATTATGAAAAATGTAATGAATTGTGATTTTTTGAAGGGTATAACCCAAAGATTTTACCAAAAAATGAGTATCACGCAAAAAATTTGAAATCTAGAATATCTAAAAATAATCATAAATGAGGTGAAATGTGATTTTCTGAATGCTAGAACCCACATATTTTACCAAAAAATGAGTTTAAAGCCAAAAATTTGAAATCTACATGTTCTCAAAATAATGAAATATGCAGTGAAATGTGATTTTTTTAAGGCTATTACCCAAAGAATTTATCAAAAAAATTAAAATTTACAAGTTCTCAATAATTATAAAAAATGAAGTGAAATGTGATTTTTTGAAGGCGATATAACCCACAGATTTTACCAAAAAATGAGTATCAAGCAAAAAAAATTTGCTAATCTAGAAGATCTCAAAAATAATCAAAAATATAGAGAAATAAGATTTTCTTAAGGTTATAACCCACGTATGTTACCAAAAAATTGAAATCTACAAGTTCTAAAAAATAATCAAAAATATAGTAAAATGATTTTTTGAAAGCTATAACCCACATATTTTACCAAAAAAATTAATATCTAGAAGTTCTAAAATATATTAAAAAAGAGTGAAATGTGATTTTTTTGAAGGCTATATAATCTACAAATATTACCAAAAAATGAGTATCAAGCCAAACAATTTGAAATCTACAAGTTCTCAAAAATAATGAAAAATTGAGTGAAATGTGATTTTTGGAAGGTTATAACCCACATAACTCACAGATAAGTTTCAAGCCAAAAAAATAGAGATATACAAGATCTCAAAAATAATGAAAAATGGAGTGAGATGTTATTTTTTGAAAGTTATAACCCACAGATTTTACCAAAAAATAAGTTTCAAGCAAAAAAAATTGAAATCTACAAGTTTAAAAATTATGAAAAATGTAGTGAATTGTGATTTTTTAAAGGCTACAAGCCATAGATTTTACCAAAATATGAGTATCAAGCAAAAAAGTTTGAAATCTACATGTTCTAAAAAATAAAGAAAAATGTAGTGAAATGTGAGTTTTTTAAGGCTATTACCCACAGATTTTACTAAAAAAATTGAAATCTACAAGTTCTCAATAATTATAAAAAATTAAGTGAAATGTGATTTTTTGAAAGCTATATAACCCACAGATTTTACCAAAAAATGAGTATCAAGCAAACAAATTTGAAAATCTAAAAGATCTAAAAAATAATCATAAATTGAGTGAAATGTGATTTTCTGAAGGTTATAACCCAAAAAATGAGTTTAAAGCCAAAAATTTGATATCTACATGTTCTAAAAAATAAAGAAAAATGTAGTGAAATGTGATTTTTTAAAGCTATTATCCACAGATTTTACCAAAAAAATTAAAATCTACAAGTTCTCAAAAATTATGAAATATGTAGTGAATTGTGATTTTTTTAATGCTATAACTCGCAGATTTTACCAAAAAATGAGTATCAAGTAAAAAAAATTTGAAATCTAAAAGATCTCAAAAATAGAGTGAAATGTTATTTTCTGAATGTTATAACCCACGTATGTTACCAAAAAATGAGTTTAAAGCCAAAAAATTGAAATCTACATGTTTTCAAAAATAATGAAAAATGTAGTGAAATAATTTATTTAAGGCTATAACCCACATATTTTACCATTAAAATTAACAAGTTCTAAAATATAAAAAAAAACATGGAGTGAAATGTGATTTTTTGAAGGCTATATATCCACAGATATTACCAAAAATGAGAATCAAGCAGAACAATTTGAAATCTACAAGTTCTCAAAAATAATGAAAAATTGAGTGAAATGTAATTTTTGGAAGGTTACAACCCATATACTTTACCAAATAAAAGGAGTTTCAAGCAAAACAAATTGAAATCTAGAAGTTCTCAAAAATAATCAAAAATAGAGTGAAATGTGATTTTTTGAAGGTTATAACTCACAGATAAGTTTCAAGCCAAAAAAATTGAGATATACAAGATCTCAAAAATAATGAAAAATGGAGTGAGATGTGATTTTTTTAAAAGTTATATAACCCACAGATTTTACCAAAAAATGAGTTTCAAGCAAAAAAAAATTGAAATGTACAAATTCTCAAAGATTATGAAAAATATAGTGAATTATGATTTTTTTAAGGTTATAACCCACAGATTTTACCAAAAAAGAGTATCAAGCAAAAAAAAATTGAAATCTACATGTTCTTAAAAAAAAAATATAGTGAAATGTGATTTTTTAAGGCTATTACCCACAGATTTTACTAAAAAAATTGAAATTTACAAGTTCTCAATAATTATAAAAAATGAAGTAAAATGTGATTTTTTAAGGCTATATAACCCACATATTTTACCAAAAAATGAGTATCAAGCAAAAAAATTTGAAATCTAGAAGATCTCCAAAATAATCAAAAATGTAGTGAAATGTGATTTTCTTAAGGTTATAACCCACAGATTACCAAAAAATGAGTATCATGAAAAAAAATTTGAAATTTAAAAGATCTCAAAAATAGAGTGAAATGTGATTTTTTGAAGGTTATAACCCACGTATGTTACCAAAAAATGAGTTTAAAGCCAAAAAAATTATAATATTCAAGTTCTCAAAAATAATCAAAAATGTAGTGAAATGGTTTTTTGAAGGTTATAAACCACATATTTTACCAAAAATATTAATATCTAGAAGTTCTAAAATATAAAAAAAAAAAAAGTGAAATCTAATTTTTTTTATGGCTCTAATCCACAAATATTACCAAAAAATGAGTATCAAGCCAAACCATTTGAAATTTACAAGTTCTCAAAAATAATAAAAAAAATTAAGTGAAATATAATTTTTGGAAGGTTATAACACATATATTTTACCAAAAAATGAGTTTCAAGCAAAAAAATTGAAATCTAGAAGTTCTCAAAAATAATAAAAAATGGAGTGAAATGTAATTTTTTGAAAGTTATAACTGACATATAAGTTTCAAGCCAAAAAAATTGAGATATACAATATCTCAAAAATAATGAAAAATGGAGTGAGATATAATTTTTTGAAAGTTATATAACCCACATATCTTACCAAAAAATGAGTTTCAAGAAAAAAAAATTGAAATCTACAAGTTCTCAAAAATTATGAAAAATATAGTGAATTGTGATTTTTTGAAAGTTATAACCCACATATTTTACCAAAAAATGAGTATCAAGCAAACAAATTTGAAATCTAGAAGATCTAAAAAATAATAAAAATTGGAGTGAAATGTGATTTTCTTAAGGTTATAATCCACATATTTTACCAAAAAATGAGTTTCAACCAAAAAAAATTTGAAATCTAGAAGATCTCAAAAATGGAGTGAAATGTGATTTTCTGAAAGTTATAACCCACGTATGTTACCAAAAAATCAGTTTAAAGCCAAAAATTTGAAATCTACAAGTTTTCAGAAAATAATCAAAAATATAGTGAAATAGTTTTTTGAAGGCTTTTTTTTTTTGGTCAATCAAAAATATAGTGAAATATTTGGGTTATAACCTTCAAAAAACTATAGTGAAATGTGATTTTTTTAAAGGTTTAACCCACAGATCTTACCAAAAAATGAGTATCAAGCAAAAAAATTTGAAATCTAGAAGATCTAAAAAATAATCATAAATAGAGTGAAATGTGATTTTCTGAAAGGTATAACCTACATATTTCCCCAAAAAATGAGTTTAAAGCCAAAAATTTGAAATCTACATGTTCTAAAAAATAAATAAAAATGCAGTGAAATATGATTTTTAAGGGTATTACCCACATATTTTACCAAAAAAATAGAAATCTACAAGTTCTCAATAATTATAAAAAATGAAATGAAATATGATTTTTTGAAAGCTATAACCCACAGATTTTACCAAAAAATGAGTATCAAGCAAAAAAAATTGAAATCTAGAAGATCTCAAAAATAATAATAAAAAATAGAGTGGAATATGATTTTTTTAAGGTTATATAACCCACATATTTTACCAAAAATTGAGTTTCAAGCAAAAAAAAATGAAATCTACAAGTTTTCAAAAATTATGAAAAATATAGTGAACTAAATTTTTGAAGGTTATAACCCACATATTTTACCAAAAAAATTAAAATCTACAAGTTCTAAAATATTTTAAAAAAAATAGAGTGAAATGTGATTTTTTTGAAGGCTATAATCTACAAATATTACCAAAAAATGAGTATCAAGCCAAATAATTTGAAATCTACAAGTTCTCAAAAATAATGAAAAATTGAGTGAAATGTGATTTTTGGAAGGTTATAACCCACATATTTTTACCAAAAAATGAGTTTCAAGCAAAAAAATTTGAAATCTAGAAGTTATAAAAAATAATCAAAAATTGAGTGAAATGTGATTTTTTGAAGGTTATAACTCACATATGAGTTTCAAGC
The DNA here is from genome assembly GCA_963667165.1 of Barbarea vulgaris. Classification (NCBI taxonomy): domain Eukaryota; kingdom Viridiplantae; phylum Streptophyta; class Magnoliopsida; order Brassicales; family Brassicaceae; genus Barbarea; species Barbarea vulgaris. The sequence continues at coordinate 26,830,850 of OY763892.1, forward strand.
CAAAAAAATTGAGATATACAAGATCTCAAAATTAATGAAAAATTGAGTGAGATGTGATTTTTTAAAAGTTATAACCCATAGATTTTACCAAAAAATGAACTTCAAGCAGAAAAATTGAAATTTACAAGTTCTTAAAAATTATGAAAAATATAGTGAATTATGATTTTTTGAAGGGTATAACCCACAAATTTTACCAAAAAATAAATATCGAACAAAAAAATTTAAAATATAGAAGTTCTAAAAAATAATCATAAATAGAGTGAAATGTGATTTTTTTAAAGCTATATATAACCCACAGATTTTACCAAAAAATGAGTTTAAAGCCAAAAATTTGAAATCTACATATTCTCAAAAATAAAATAAAATGTAGTAAAATGTATTTTTTTAAAGCTATTACCCACAGATTTCAGTGTCAATTTAAGAATTATCAAAATAAAGCAAAGATCACAAAAATACCATTGATTTACCAACCACTCAAAACGCTAATTGTAATATATTTGTTAGGTAGTTTGTTTCTCTTAAAACCATAAATCACAACAAAAATACATATAAGTAACTAAATTGGATTATATAGTTTAGTTTATTTTTAAAAATAATTGTTTGCCATTTGAGTGCCTTTGTTGTGTTAAAAATAAATGATACTCCCTGTGTATGAAAAATATTAATTTTTTGAATATTTTGCACAGTTTAAGAAATAATAAATACATTTAATTTTATACATTAACCATTTTTCCATATGTATAAACCAATAGAAATTCAATAATTCAAATATTCTCAATTAATATTTCTTAAAGTTACAATTTATCCATGTTCAAAATTTTGCTAGGCGCTGATCGGGCAGTGAGGTAGCGCCTAGCGCCTAATCAACTAGACGGAGATTAGACGGAGAATGATCGGGGATTAATTTTGAGAGTTTTTACAGTTATAGAGATATATATAAAATTTTAGCAATAATAAGTAGTTGATGTGATAGTCCAGCGGTAAGATATGCACGTTATGCTTGACAGATCTTCAGTTTAAACCCACCCATACACAATTTTTCTTGTTTTTCTTTAATGAAGAGCATATTGGTAATTCTTCTTCGTCTTCTTCCTCGAGATATCTCTTCTGCAACTCTATATTTACAGTTTTTTGACATGTTCTTCGATTTATCATCAATTTTTTTGCTTTCTTCTTCTTTTTTATGCTTTAAAATTACATATCTACCAAATACTAACCTAATATAGATTTGAAAAGCAAAAGAAATTAAGTTTAAAAAAAAAAATTCCGAGTTTATGGGCCATTATCCAAAATCGCGGCGGAGAGCACACGCCAAGCGACTAAGCGGACGATTACTCAGCTCTTCGGCCGATTTTTAGAACATAGCAATTTACTAATATTAAATAATAAAATTATATTTAAAAGTTTAACAAAAATCAATCTTTTAAAAAACAAGAAAAACTATAAAAATTAATCTTTGTGATAAAAACGTTTTTTTTTTAATTAACAAAAAGAAATAAAAGTAAAAAATATATATAGTTAGAAAATGCAAAAAAAAAAAAAAGGAAAAAAAAAAAAAAAAGCTGAAAATGGCAATATAGTACGATTGTAAATACGATTCTTCTCTCCCCACTTCCCTTGCTCTCAGATATTATATATTATATATTGATTTGACAGCTATATGATCTGTCATGTCAACTACCAATGAAGAAGATATGAGAAATTATGAAGGCAAGCACGATCTGGTCGACACTCGACACCTTATCACTAATTAAATGTCAAAATGACATCTTTTCATTTCCTAATATCTATCATCTTTTCTATTTTATTATTCAGTCTTTAACCTGTTAATTTATCTATTTCATTTCCTATTTTTTTCAACACCTATTTCGTTTCTTTTCTAGGAAATAAATATCACAGTATTATTATTCTCTGTTTCCACATAAATGTCTACTGCTTAGAAAACGGAAAAAAGAAAAAAGAAATCACAAACATGATGCATTTATAATTACAAACATGATCCTTTTATATGTTAGTCATGAAAATAGAAATTACAAACATGATCCTTTCTTATATTGTAACATATAATAGTAGACATTTTCATGATCCTTTTATATGTTTTGACATTATTTTCCTTGAGATTTTTTACCAACGAGTGTGGGAAAAAGTAGAAGTAGTTACATGTTAAATATTGACACATGTATTGTCCAAAAGCGAGATGTTCACACTCACACACGTATTCATTGACTTTTATGAGTTTATCTCATTGCCAAAGAGCAATAAAAAAATTCATAAGCTAGAATTAGTTTCTTTATTATAAAATTTTAACAAAAAGTATATTAGTCTTCCGATCATAAGCTAAATATAAATGACTTGGCGACCAAATATAGACACAACTTAAATTGACAATTGTCAGAAAACAAAAGACAACTCAATTCTCCTGTAAAATTAATGATTGAAAATAGGGAAAAAAATACTGAAGTCTATTTTTCTTGTCAATAAAAAAAATAAATAAAAAAAGGACATGAGGTTTTAGATTCGGATTCGGATTCGCTGGCATGGCCTAACTATTTGCTTTTAGTTGGCAAAGGATTCACATGGCTTCTTTTCACATCAACACGTGATAACTTCTTCTTCTTTTTTGTCTTTTTCCTTTTTTTCTTCCCAGAAGACAGAAGAAGAAGAAAGATCATCATCAAGACCGATCTCGTAGACTTTTTCTTGTCTCGGTTCCAAAACCCGAAAGAAACTTTTTCCAACAAAGAGAACAATCTCGTAGATTCTTGAGCTTCTCTACAATGGATTCTTTGAAAAATAGAACATTGCTTAAGGTCATTGTTCTTGGAGATAGCGGGTAATTAATAAATATCTCAGATTCTTTATTTTTCGACACTTATTTTCTCTTATGAACGCTGTTCTTGATAAGGAGACAAATCCAGCGTTTTATTCTATTTTTATGTTCTATAAAAAAAAAAAAAAAAAAAAAAATTCAAGAAACTTTCTTGCCTTTTTTGTTTTTCTGAATCTTTATTTTTGCAGGGTAGGCAAAACTTCATTGATGAACCAGTATCCTCTTTAGAAACCACTATCATATTATAAATTGGTTAAACATTTCCGTTTGGTTTTTAAGTTTAATCTCTGTATTTAGGATCAATGCTTGAAGGGTTAAATTTTAATGTTTTATCCTCATGATATATAAACTTTTGAGGCCCAGTTTGGTAAAGTTTTTTTTTTTTTAGTTTGGTTTATCGTATTGGTTCAAATGTGTTATTTTAAGGTTTATGCCGTAAGTTCGAATCCGATTATATCTATAGAAAGTAAATTGGTTAGAAACCTCGATTACGAGCGTTTGGTCAAAGGGTTTATTGAAAAACAACGAAAAATTATTATGTCTTGACGACTTGAACTTTCTATATTACCATTTTTGTGTATTTTGTATGGTTTTGGAACTAATATCATATTTTCTTTTTAAAACATTACATTGAATATGCATCGTTATGAACCTAGGTCCTCTTCTCTGTATGTATAAGATATGTGTTTCTGCGTTAACTTTAACTTGTTACTTAAGATACGTGTACAAGAGATTTAACAAGCAATATAAGGCCACGATCGGAGCAGATTTCGTCACCAAGGAGCTTCATATAGAAGAAAAATCTGTCACGTTACAAGTAAATTAATATACATCATCCCTTAGCTTGTTTCACAAGTTAAATCATTTTTGAATGCCTAAAATCTTATGAAATTCTCTGTTTTTTTTTTTAGATATGGGATACTGCAGGACAAGAGAGATTTCAAAGTCTAGGAGCCGCGTTCTATAGAGGTGCTGATTGTTGTGTTCTTGTCTACGATGTGAACAATCTCAAATCTTTCGAAACTCTCAATAATTGGCACACCGAGTTCCTCAAACAGGTTTTGACCTAACGTTTCCTTTTCTTGTGCAACAAGTTACAGTGACCTAACCGCTTTGTTTCCATGTTCTGATATCTTCTAGGCAAATCCTATGGAACCTGAGACATTTCCCTTTATTTTGATCGGGAACAAGACCGATGTAGATGGTGGAAACAGCCGAGTTGTAAGCCCATATATTCTTCTCTTTAGCCTCATCAAAAACCCTAATTTCCGCAATTCTTACTTATGCAGGTTTCAGATAAGAGAGCCATCGAATGGTGTGGCTCAAAGGGGAATATATCATACCATGAAACTTCTGCGAAGGAAGACATCAATGTCGATGAAGCTTTTTTGGGTGTTGCACACAAAGCTCTCTCCAATGAACGTAAACTAGACAATGACATGTGAGTTTCTATAATAGGCTTTGATTTATAGATAGATCTAAAACTTTCCAATTTTTCTCTAAGGTTTCATGTTTGATTTTTTTTTTTTTGAAATTTGCAGATATTCTAGAGGTTTATCTGCATCTGTTACAGATATTATTGATCAGGAGCAGCCAAGTGGATGTGCTTGCTAACTCATATTTAACATATTTGATCGACAATAACGAGTCCAAGTTATTTTATTTTCAGTCTTTGTTTTTGGTAACTTTATTATTTATTGGTTCAATATCAACTATAGAGGTTTATTAACGGGAAAATAAAAGACAATTGATATATGCAATGTTTCGAGTGTTTTAATTCATGTATAGCATTTTTATTTCATTTCTGTAAAACTTTTCGTTGATCCAATTCATATACAATCACTAAGTCACTGAATCACGTTGGTTTTCTTGACCTGTTAATATTTTTTTTTTAATAAATCAATCCTAATGAAGAATTAGATTCAATTACAGAAATTATGGATATGGTTTATAAAAATCCTGAAAAAAAAAAAACAGATACAACATATCAACCAGCTGCTGAAACCCTAACTGGCGAAGGGAGGAGTCCTCAACTTTAACACTGAATACAAAGTCGGTGAAACATCTGTATATTTTATCATTTATAATTGTTAACTATGATTAAAGTCGTAGTAAAAAAAGGATTTGATACCTATTAGTTTTTCAACTTTAAGATAACTCAATCAACCAATGAACCACCATTAAGTAGGTTGATCTATTAGTATTCGATTTGATATTTTTTTTGTTTTATCAAAAGTCCAACGTTTATGCTCCTTTTGCGCAACTACTACTTCTCCTTAATGCTCACTTTTATTTGGCTCAACCAATTATGTATTGGATTGTAAGAACAAAGCCTACTCTCGCAGTATATTTTGGCTTCATTTGTGTATAATCGTAGACACACACACGCACAAAATTCGCATAAAAATTGGTTGGGATAATTATAGGCTTGTTGTAGCCCTTTCAAAATTAGGTGTTTCATAAAACCAAAATTTGTTCGTTCGTTTTGATACTTTTACAATGTCAAAATTGTAATGAGATTCTAAAACGGTAATAATTTCTTTTTACCGGTGAAACTTATGACTCTAGTCAAATGGCTAATTTTTTTTTTTTTTTTATCTACATCATACACATTCATCTATACAAGCACATCTGAATATTTGAGTTTTTTTTAAGATTGGGCCATTATCTGGATATAAAGCACATACTTCTTATTGGGCTAATATTTTAGTCCAAAAGGGCCTCTACTTCCAACAGCGGTTCGGCTTTTATTTAGAAAAAACAAAAAAAAAAATTTCTCTTAAATAAATAAAATCAGCAAAAATATATGAAAAACTGCTCCAGCGACGAGTTAACCTAGCCACAAGCAATAAGCATTATAGCTTCTCGAGCCACTCTTGCTAATGCTAGCCCACAGACTCTAACCACTAACCAACCCTAGTGCCTAGTTCATGGTTCCACCACACTGAAATCATCGCACTCGTTTAGCGTAAATAAATTTTATATAATTAAATTTTAAATATGACATATTATATAGTTTTCATTAGTTCTGGTAAAGATATTGATATCCGGTTTTTTTCAAGATATCAATATTCATATTCGTATCCGTCATTTTACTATTCATATTTGTATCCGAAAATCTTGATTATCCGTAAGAAAAATGAGTTGTACACATTTTGTCTAAACTAAGTTCTATCTGTTAAGTTATTCATCCAATCGTCAATGATCATTTTAGTCTAATATAGTGTGGAGCAATAGACATTTCATTCTTAAAAAAATTTCATTATAATATTTTTGTTAATCTTTTTTTGGTCAACTATTTTTGTTAATTAATAATACAAAAATGAGATTCAAGAAATTTTAAAGTCCAAATGAAATTATTTTTTGCAAAAGTGTCTTAAAAAATTACTATATTAGTATTCAGATATCTGAATAAATCTCAGCCGTTGATCCGCTGATCAAACGAGACTCCGTAAAAGAGCCTATAGAGTTTACAACACCAACACTGCCTGTTGCTTCTTCTCAGATAAGGGATCTCAAACGCACAACAACAAACCCTAATTTCGTCAACTCCACAGAGATTCGATTTGAAAACAAAAAAAATGGCTTACGCTTCTCGTTTCCTCTCTAGATCTAAGCAGGTATACTCGATTTCGTCTGATTCATTTGAATCCCTTTGTTTCGATTCTCTTCTTCGGTCTGTTTGATTCCTTTTTTTTCCTCCGATTTCTGGGTTTTTTATGTGTTTCAATGCCATGATTTGAGTTATATGATGGATTTGATGGTATCTATACCATTTTCATAATCGTCGTTGTTATGTGATACCGAAATTTTCTATCTTCGGTAAAATCTCGATCGAAGAGTTTCAAATGATTCATACGTTTCTGATTTCATTTGATCAGCTGAAACTTATCTTTACTCTTATTAATGCAGCTACAGGGAAGTATGGTTATTTTGCAGCAGCACCATGCTATTCCAGTCCGTGCTTTTGCAAAGGAAGCTGCTCGTCCAACATTTAAAGGAGATGGTTTGTGAACTAAACTGAGATATCTTTTGATTTGTAAAATTGTATAAATCATTATATTTCTGAAAACATATACTTTCCCTTTGTTTTGCCGTTTATGCTTTTGAGTTTAATATGAAGTCTGGTTGAGAAAATGTGAAATTTTGTAGAGAAAGTTTGTTTTGTTGGTCATTGTAATGTAATCTTGGGAAACCTAGGCCATGATGATTGCTTGGATTGTTTGTTGTTCTGCGAGTTTATGTTGTGAAGAAGTTGATTATCTCTTTACTTCTTCTGTTGAGTTTTAATGTATCTAGTTTTATGATGGATTATGTTCATTGTATTGCTATAATCTGTAGTGTGTGTGTGTTTTTGAGTGAACAAGCATTGCCATTTACTGTTATTGACTCAAAAGTTTTACACTTTTTGACAGAGATGCTGAAGGGTGTCTTTTTTGACATCAAGAACAAGTTTCAGGCTGCAGTTGATGTTCTCCGTAAGGAAAAGATCACCCTTGACCCAGAGGACCCAGCTGCTGTAACACACTATGCAAATGTGATGAAGACCATCAGGCAAAAGTAGGACTCTTTGTTGCTCTTTTCTATTTTCCAGAAGCTCAGGGCTACTATTTTTACCTTGTAAATTTGGTTGCTTATCATGTGTTTTCTTGGTATGTAGGGCTGACATGTTCTCAGAATCTCAACGCATTAAACATGACATTGACACCGAGACTAAAGAGATTCCAGATGCTCGTGCATACTTGTTGAAGTTACAGGAAATCCGCACCAGGTAAGTGTTAAAGACTTCGAATTAGTTGCAGTCATCCTTTTGAGTAGTTTGCCTCATCAGTCAAGTTGCTCATCTTTATGATAATAGATTCAATACCTGATACTGAAGTCATTATTATTAATTGGAAAAAGTACCCTGTAATATCTAGAGTGGGATTGTTAAGGAAAGTGTTGAAAGTAGCCTTGAGTTATTCTTATGCTTGTTATATTTCTTGCAGGAGAGGGCTTACTGATGAGCTTGGTGCTGAGGCCATGATGTTCGAGGCTTTGGAGAAAGTTGAAAAGGATATAAAGAAGCCTCTCCTGAGAAGTGACAAGAAAGGAATGGATCTCTTGGTCGCAGAATTTGAGAAAGGCAACAAAAAGTAGGTCATCTCTCATCAATCACACATACACAACAAGAACAAATAATTCCCGTTGCTCCTCATTAAATCTAATGAATAACATGTTTGCGTCTCATTAAATCTGAACAGGCTTGGAATTAGAAAAGAAGATCTTCCAAAATACGAGGAGAAGTTGGAGCTCAGCATTGCCAAAGCACAGTTGGATGAGCTAAAGAGTGATGCAGTTGAAGCTATGGAATCTCAGAAAAAGAAGTAAGTTTTGCTTTGTGTTTCGCAATCAAATCAATCTTTGATCTCCATCTATGTTTACATAACACGATGGAAATTGCGGGATTTTTCAGGGAAGAATTCCAGAATGAGGAAATGCCTGATGTGAAGTCTCTGGACATCCGTAACTTCATGTAAGGTTTTGATTGATCCTTGGAGACATTTGATTTGTTGTAAGAAAGGGCAGAAGAAGGATCTTTGCCTTGAAAGAGAAGATCGTTTCCTTATTGCTGTTTTTTTGGTTTGGCGTTTAAATAATAAAAGGCTTCACCATTGGAATACCTAATGAGTCTAACTTTCTCTGTGGGTTATATTACACTTTTGAGATTATTAGACAAAAACGTGGTTTCATGTTTTTTGATAATGGTGATAATTGAAAGTTGAGATGTTTGAATAAAAGTTGGTGTTTAAACCGATTCAATAGTGCGCCGAGAAAAACAACTGAAAAGTCAAGTGTTGGACGTTTCTAGATGTAATTATGACTTTGTTGATACAATACAAGATGATCATTGGTTTGAATTGGTTAGTGAAGCTTAGTATCTTAAGATGGCCGGCTTCTTGTCTTCGATTAGTTTCATGCTATATCGAGTGCCTTAACATTAGCGTTTGAACACACTATCCAGAGGATCTTTTGCTTGTTTTTTAAGTAGTATTTATGGTCTATTTTGTGTTGTATTTGGGTGTTGCGAGTTGTCACTTGTTCTGCAACCTGTGATTTATCTTTTTCCAATGTTTGTTCATTAAGAGTTGTATAGTTTTTCCTGGATGATAACATTTTACCCGTTTTTAATGAATATTGGCGTTTGTCGACAAAAAAAGATAATATAAAAGAATGGCATTAGACAAATGAAAAATTAAGTTTCTGATATTTGTTTTTCTTTAATTAGTTCTCTCTCATAACATTAATTTTTAAACAAAAATACCCCTATCGCAATATTAACAGTGTAAGTATTTGGTTAAATATTTTAATTGTTGTCGTCGCTAGTTTTGACGGTAATTATTTTGAATCACGTATAAAAATTAATATTATGAGAGATAACTAATTATCTGATTTACAATGACAAATAATCAATTTTCTGGGTTATCAATAGTTATACATTTCTTTGACCCAAAAATAAAATAAATTAAATTAAATTGTTGAACCAATATTGGATATTTCTTTAAGATTCTGGGCAGCTCTACTACTTTCCAATTAAAGACTAGAAAAAAGTAAGCTATTGAACCAATCATAAACAAACACGTGGCTTACTCTTGAACAATTATAAATGGTGTATCTGAGAGACGGACGTTAACTGGTAAACTTACTTCGCCATGGCGATTTCTCTCAAAGTTCCTTCTCCTTTCCTCAACCGGTTCGTCACTCGTCGACCGGTTTACTCACCGGTTAAGTTCCTCCGAAAGTCTCATCTTTCCTTAGATGAATCATCGTTCTCCAGACGAAGAATGGGTTTCCGCGCGCGAACCATTGTTAAATCGGTTTTGGAGACGGAGAAGAGTAACAAGATAGAGAAACCTGAGGCTCCGGTGAAATTGATTGCTCTCGTCGGAAAAGGAGAAGTAAGCCCACTCAAATCCACGTCGTGGGAAGAAGTGATGCTCCACACTGTAAGTAAAATTATCTTCTCTCTCGCCAAGAATTGTTGTTATTACAATCGCAAAATCTGATCTTTTGAAAGCCTTTTAACAACAACAACAAAAAAATCTGATCTTTTGTTCAATAACAGGCAAGAAGATTGAAATGGGTTGATGAAGGATATGAAATGCTCGTTTTTGATGATGAGATTTTGCAGTCAAGTGATCAAAGAGCTTTGAATCTGAAACAGGAACTGAATCAGACTGATATCTTGGTTGTAGTTGCTGTTAATAATCCAGAATCTGTGAAGTGGATTCTGACAAATAGCAAAAATGTCAAGAACATGATTTGCTTTGAGTCTTGTTCAGATTTGATGAATAGGCTTGGAGGGGTTGATATTGGAAGTGTGAATAAAGATAAAGAAGCAACTGAAGTAGTGAAGACAGTTGGAGATGCTTGGGAACGTCGTAACTCTGATGATATAAGGTTTTGTTTGCTTGTGATCATCAATGCTTATATAAGACCAGTTCCTGTGTTGCAAAACTTGAGGTCCAAAGGCTTTTCGACGCTTAGTTGTATGGTTAAAAACTGTGGATCTCAGATTCTGAACTGTTTGTTGGATCCGAATTGTCGAAAAGCTCTTCAGTGTTTGAACCAATGTAGTCCTGTGGATCAGGTTTGTAGCTATAGATGTATTGCTTCTTATGAGAGTCCATACTTTGAAGCATTCTCACTTTGTGTACTTCAGAAACATAATTGTTTAGAATTGGATGCAAAGATTCCTGAGAAGCCTTATGTGCCTCCCATGACGAGTTTTCGAGGGAAAGAGTTATGTCATGAGACAGCGGAAGACTTGTTTGTTGGTTGGTTAGGGGACTTGGATTGGAGCTGGCGTGTTGTGGCTGGACAAAACCCGGCTTATGATCAGTTTCCGTGTCAGTACCAACTTTTCTACAGAGGGAAAGGGAAGTCATCGTTTTGGTATGAACCCGTGTTTCAGGTGAGAACGCTTGAAGAGAAGTTGGTATGGAGAAGAAGAAGATACTCAGTTAAGAGAGGAAAGACTCCTGCAACGTTTCGTTTCAGTGTTTTAGACAATGGTGTGGTGTCAAATGAGTTTTGGACTATTGTAGATGTGTCTGATGATCTAAGTTGGGGGCTGTTCCATTACAATGGAGCCGCTCGTGTTGCAGGACAGTCTTACACCGGGGCTGTGCTCGTGACACCTGATGGTTCTTACCCAGCAGAGAAAGAAAAGGAAAGATTGCAGTCAGCATTGGAGAAATGTGGGATCAAGGAATGGGAACTCTTTGCTGTTGACAATTGTTCTTGCGAAAACGCGCCATTGGGGATTCCACAAGGCTCTAGACTACATTCAAGAATCAGCATCATCGAGGACTTGGTTCCTCGCTTAGAGATGTAAATAAAGTTTCACATAATTTTCTATCTACTCCGAACTGTAGATTGTTATATATGATAAAGAACAGGTATAAACTGCAATTAGCAAACGTAACTTAGTTTTAAAATGGAGAATGATTGAGAACTAAAACACACACATTAAAGACTTCAAACAACATAATGAACTGAACAATATATGAAATCAATAGAAGAAAGGAAAGAGATGATCAAACTTACTTCATAGATTAACTTGCATACATGAACAAAAAAAAAAAAAGCAAATCTCAGAGACAATCATTCTTCTGTTTTGTCTGGTAGAGATAGTTATGGGACTATTTAATGTTCTCCTAGTTCTAGTTTAAGTCATATGGAGGAAATGTTGAAGGAAGCAGCACCGTTTTCGACGTCATCAGTCTTCATGGTTCCACTTGTAGACATGAGAACTCTGTATATCCGCTTCGAACAAACCTCACCTACCCTTGTGTCTACTCCTACTAAATTTTCTACCTTCAAGTCTTTAAGAAGAAACTCCTTCTCATGATCCTGATCCACAAAACTTGCTTCAGAAACCATTAGAAACAGACTGAGAAGTCGAATCCATAGTTTGTGTTTACTTACTGATATGTTAGGATCCATATAAACCTTAAGAAGAGACTTCATGGATGGGTATTTTTTCGACACTGCTACCGCGTTTCTTGGCTGTACCTTTGGTATTGCTACCAATGCTTTCAACCTATAGACACCAAAGCAGCTGATTTTAAAAGATTAAAAAAACCACAATTCCAAACTGAAAATGGGTTTACATTACAACTCTACCATGTGCTCTTTTGAAGTAAGTGCTTATCAACTGCATTCTTGGACATTAATGTACCATCAGCGTTTACTGATAACCGAGTTAACTTCTTCCTGTGCATCAAAATCAAGGACGTCAACGCAGAGATTATTTCTATTCAATGTTGAGCTTCCGGATCTTAGGTACAACGTATTTCACACACATGTATGATTTAAGAGTATAAGAAGACGAGGATTTGTTTGATGGAATTCTCCGCAAACACTCAAAAGATTTGAGGTAAGAATTTGAAACTTCTTCCGTTGGAACATCGTATCGAATCAAAATATCGTTAGAAAACAAAATTGAAATAGCATAGATAATAATACCTGACTTGGCAATAGGCAAGATTACTTGTTAAACGAACAATATGTTCAGCCACCTCAGCCTCGTCTACACAATGTCTGGAATGTACTCCAATATAGTGAGTAGTTAACTTTGCAAGTGCCTGTAACACATTAGATGTTTTTTTAAGGACATAAAAGGAGCAATAAGAAGTTTTCTTTTAAACACATTTTCATTAGGTACTGTAGTACCTCATCAATAGGAGGCTTCCTCCAACCACTGCGATTAACAGGGTCCTTGTATTCAACCCTTTCCCTAGAAGATCCTTTTTTCAGCATCAGGATGGAAACATTAATGCAACAAAAATTTACCTACTAAAACTCACTTTTTGTTTACATAAGACAATAACTTATTGGTGAGGTAGCAAATTGTGTAAGATGGGTATCGGTCCTGAACTCTTGAGATGTTTTCTTGAAGTTCTTTATTAGAAACAAGATTACAAAACTCTTCAGCCTCATACACAAGTAAAACATATGGAATCTTGGACCCTAGGGGCAAACTCTGCAACAGATAAAATAAGATGCAAATCAAGAGTATAAGAAGAAATCTCATTCATTCTTAAAGTTGGAGGTTCGAAAAAAATACGTATCACAATTTAAACAGTATTTTAAACCTCGTGCTATTAGATGGCAATCAAGGGACAAGAATCATAGCTTGACTTCCATCACTAAGAGTACAATGAAATGAAATTTGAAACACAGAAGAGTATGATGCATAAGTCAGAGAAAAAACACATGTTCAGCTAACAAGCTTATCCTCACAAGAAACAGTTGCAAGTTCAGTGTTCTAAGAATCACTTGTCCTCAAAGACCTTTTGTTTGTGAGATTCAAGATGCAAGCAAATTAGTTAACATTGGCCCTTACTACAAATTGACTGAGATTTTATAATACCTGAGCAATATCCTCTGGAAGTGTCATTGTCCACACAATGGATCTCTCAATTGGATTAGAAGTTACACGGTATGTAATGCCTTTCTCTATCAAACCCGAAGTCAGACATCCTATATTAATATAGCAAAGGCATTCAAACTCCATAGTTTAGTGATGAACAAGCCAATGTTGAGGAATAAGTTGAAGAGTAAATAATACGAAGACTGGAGACACCTCCAACAGGTCCTTCAACCAATTTATTGTCAATCACGGCAACAATAGATTTAAGCGCTTTGTCCTTTGCCCATTTCTTCTTTTCCATCTCCAACTTTTTATGCTCAGCATCTTCTGCTTTTGAGGCAGCTTTCTGTATTTTCTCTTGCTGAATGATGGAAGCTACATTAGCTATTGAACCAGGGAACACAAAATTAAAAAGGTCAGTTAAAAAGAAGCTCACTTCTTTTCTTAACTTCTTTTCCTCTGCAGCGCGTGTTTTTTCATCCTTGGACATACGGTTTTTTGGCAATGCATCAACAGAAAGAGAGACACTTTTAGAACTGCTGTTCTGCTTTTGTTGAGCCATTTTCTCAACACTTGTATCTTCTTTCTCATGGTCAGAATCTACCTGATTTTTTTGCAAGTAAATCAAAACAACAAAAAGACATAAGCAATTTTCTACATCTTGAAACAATTAGTAATAAAGATCAACTCAATGTGCACCAAACAAAAGAAAGAAACAACCTGCAATGCACCGAATACACAAACAAATGACACATATTAGAATACCAAATACACTCTATCCTCAAAAAGAAAGCTTTGTGAAATTGCAAAATGAAAAGAGCCATGACAAAGAATATAGTATGAGTGCAGATTAAGTACCTCAACAGTATCATTAGGAACCGAAGATCGAAAACTGGCTTGCCGCATCCAACTAGTACTATCATCTGAAAGAATAAAGCCACAAACAAATTTATAAGTAGAGAAGAAACTACATTCTGCAATTGAAGTTCATCAAGTCATAAATTTTATAATTTCATAACTAAGCATAACTCCTTGGCTTAGAGTTAGCCTCACCAGAATCTGCACCACTGGAACCAGATTCCAATTCAAAACGTTGCTTCCAAGAATCATCATAGTTCTTGCAAATTCCAGGTCGAGGACTGTCTTCAGAATCAGACTCAAGAGATATTACTCGTTTACCTAATCAGATTTCCCAAATACAACAAACTCAGTAAAACCCTAACAATATAACTGAAAAAAGACTCATCAGTAACGTTTACTTACCGGAAAACTTGTTCTCGCGGTGTGAAGAGACTCCAATTCTGGAATCAATGGAAGATTTGACGACGGTGACGTCTTCAGAGATAGGTACTGTCTCGTCGATGAACAACGGAGTAGTAGAAGCAGATCCAGGCGGTTGTTTCTGCGGCGTCGGATTAGAATCCAAATCCAAATTCAAAATCGTAGGGGTAGGATTCTTCCGAGCCCTCTTCGACGGTGGAGTAAGAGTAACCTCATCCTCGCCGTCTGAGATCAGAATGAGATCGCTCATTGTGAGAGAAAGAGAAATCGAATTTGAATTTCATGAAGATGGCGGGATTATCGATAAAAACTATTCGTCAAAGTTTTAAGGAGTGTTTGGCTACGAGGTTTACTTTGATCTTTAACGATATTTAGAAACAGACTCTTTAAAGATCGTATCTGGATCCGGATCCGAAAAACGGATATCCAGGAAAAACGGATACGGATATTAAATTTTCATATCCGCATATATGGATATGGATATTAAGACCATCTCCAGTTGGCTCAATTTTTTCCTTTAAAAATAGAGATCTCTAAAAATAGACGAGGGGTTTGCTCCAATAATTATCTCTATTTAAAAAAAAATTTTATTTAATTATGTAATATTTATATTATATGAATCAACTTATACCAAAACCTTTTACTTTCCAATTTTACAATTTGACCCATTCATTTTATTGTATAACAATAGTTCAATAAAATTAATATAACAATAGTTCAATAAAATCAAATTAATACAATTTGACTCATTCATATAACAATACTGATATACCAGATTATTAAGTTACTTATTTATGTTGTGTTAAGTATTTTTCTTTTAAGGATAACTTTATTTTCAGTTTTTTTTTTTTTTTTAATTTCATGTATTAGTTTTTTTCTTTTTTAATTTATCATCTCTCATGAAATTTATATTTCTAATTTAATATATGTTATTGTTGCATGTTATAACAACTACAAAACAAAATTTTAAATATAATTGTATATAAGTAAGGGGTCAATGAAATATATATCATCAGAAGACCACAAATTTCATTTTTCAGCATTGATTTTTGAGATTTTTAACAAATCGGGCACTTTTTACTTTTTTATTACTCATAATGCCATTTAGAAACTCGTTCCCAGCACATGCCATTTTTCCAAATGTGACTTGTCCCATTTGCCCCTTGTGTTTTGCACGCGCGCTCTTTTGAGACTATTGTTGAACTCTCACTACAATTAACTCACACGTCTGCCGTCGCTTTCCAAGAACAAAATTAAAAAAGGGAAGCAGAGATTTTGGTCTCTTCGCTTACACGTGTGCCGTCGCTTTCCAAGAAGAAAATTAAAGAAGAAGAGATTTTGGTCTCTTCGCTTTCCTCTAGTCAACAAAATAGCCGAGACTCTTCTTCTTTACTCGACTAAATCTTCTCTGCTGTCCCTTCTTTTCCGTTCAATTCTTTGTTGCAGTGGAATTCTCTTCATATGTGTGAGTTTTGCTGAAGATCTTTTGGTACTGCTGTGGCAATTTGGGGTCTTTTTATTAGCACAAAAGATTTGTGTTTCTTTTTGATTCATTTGTATTGTGTTTTATGTGTTTCTGTCTTCGTATTTTGTCCATCTCTACGTTTTCTCATCCAGGGTGGACAAGAAATGTATTTTCTTCGACCCTTGTCCTCCATTTCTAAATCTGTCTATTTTGCCTCGTCCCCCACCTTTAAGTCCATTCACTGATGATGTTATTTGTCTATCATTTAGAGTTTAATGTCTTTTATTTATCATTGTTGTCCATTCAAATTTGTCCCCAGTTTGAACAATATTATGTCTACCATAACGTCCTGTCCACTATTGTTATAGCTTGGTCTTCAAGCCCAACCTCTCTTTAATGTCATTGTTTATAGGGATTTTTGATGTTTCTCTTTCGCTCCACATATTTAGCAATTCATTATAGTCCACTATATTATGTCTTCTCCAACTTTATGTCCACTATTGTTATAGATTTGTTTTCAAGTCAAATTTGTCCATGGTTTATATCTCCATAGGAGCAGTAATTATTGTCCCTTACATTTTGTCTACTATATCGTTATGTCTACTATTGTTATAGTTTGGTCTTCAAACAAAATTGTCCATTAAAAATCTCTTTCTTTGTCCACCAGAAAATTATCACACTTATTTTCATGCTACGTTTTCTCTTCCTTAATAACTATAGAGAAGGTATTCTTCCTTCTATAGACTATTTCAATAACTTTATATTTAGGGTACTTAGTTCGGCAACTGTATACCATGTGACAGTTAGATCATTCAAGAACAAATATTACTTGATGGAAATAAAAATATTTTTAAGGGAATAATGGTCGAAATAAAGAAGGCATAACGAACCCCAATCAGTTTAACAACCAAATTCGAAGTTTAAAAACACACAAAAAACGCCCCTAATATTATAAAGTTTTAAACATCAAAACAATTATTTCGTGAATTTAAGGCGGTTCTTCCCAGAATGCATCTCTTTTTGTCTATATTGGATGCTTGCACGTTGCTTTGTTGTGCCCAACTCCCAAGCAACGAGAACACTTGTGCGGCCCCGTCGTCTTATTTTTGCCTCCCTACAAATTCAATGGTCATGTCAGTTTATAATGGACAACTGTATTACTCTACACATAATGGTGGCAACTCACATTGTGTTCTCCTTTGTAAAGAATTCTTTTTTTTCTTGGTCTGCCAGAACCTCTTTTTGTGTTTGGTGGTTGAACAGCAATGTCTTTGATAGGTGATGGTATTTCAACATCTGTTTCTTTGGGCACTGGCAGAATCACTTCTTTATACAAAGATGTCCATTCAGCAACCGTGTAACACTTGTCTACCAGAGAATGGATATCTATTTTGTTAACTCCAATTGCTGCCAAAGCGTGGCAGCATGGGACCTTTAGTTGATCAAACACCATGCAACTACAGCTCTTCTTCTCTAGGTCGACAGTGAAAACACAACCAGCACCGTCATTAACTTGATATATCCAAGTACTTGCCGATAAAACAGCACATTTTGTTGCATCGGAAAGATGCTCTATCAACATTTCTTCTATCTCCGGTGTACATTTAGTTCTTGTTTTCGCCGCTTCTTTTCGCCGATTACAAAACCACCTCATCAACATAGTTCGTATGAACTCTACCATTGAAACTATTGGATAGTCAACTGCTTTTGACATTGCTGCGTTCAAGGACTCAGAGATGTTGCTGCTCATAACATTGTATCTCTTTCCTTGAAAGTACGAAAGAGTCCAATGCTCTACACCGATATCAATGAGATATTTTGCACATTTAGCACTCCTTCTACTAATCTCTCCAAACCAATAGTTGAATTCCCCGATCGTGAAAGCTCGAGCTGCGTTTGATACTAAAACTGCCAGCCCAGCACTCTTGTATAAATGTTTCACGTTTCTACAAAGATGCACAGCACATGCTCCGTGCTGAGCAAGTGGGTACACTTTCCGTAGTCCTGCATAAATGGAAGCATGCCTATCGGAAACAAAAACCAGGTCTTCCTCATCAGGAATGAACGCTGAAAGCTCTCTAAAAAACCATTCCCAACCAGCTTCATTTTCACCATCAATCACCCCAAATCCTAGAGGAAATATCTGCATATTCCCGTCTTGTCCACTGGCTGCCACTAAACACCCTTTATATTTCCCTTTCAGTTGAGTCCCATCAATGACAACCACCTTCCTTAAATGTTTATACCCAGCAATTGAACCAGCCAAGGCGAAGAAGAGGTACTTGAATTTTGTCAAACCTGTTTTGTCCTTTATTGTGTGTATTGTTGATATTGTCCCCGGATTTGTTGTCTTCAAAAGATGCATATAGGTCGCCAAAAAATTATAGCTGCCTTCCTCTGTCCCCCTAGCATTACATATTGCCAACTCTTTAGCATGCCAAGCTTTCATGTATGTAATGGTCACATTCAACTCTGCTAACACCAACTCCGGAATCTCACATGCTCGAGGCCCTTTTTTGCCATTAGCAAATTTTGCCCTCATTAGCTCTGCCAGTATTCTAGCTGAAGCGTTTTTCCCATATTTTGACCTTGATGACACATCGCAAGTGTGCTTTAAGCATACTTTTTTAATTTCCACATTTGTACTGTTCTCCTGAGTTCGCCCATATACCCTCCATTGACATAGTGGATCAACGCAAACAGCTATTATTCTTTTTTTGTCAGATTTTGGTACCTTAAAATGAAACAACCTCTTTAGAGCATAGAGCGATAGTGTCTTTCGTACCTCTGCCTTATCCCTAAACACCCTCCCCACATAGACTGCATCTTCAGACCTCTTCAAATCCATATTCGCCTGATCTGTTGGCAATCCTCTAAAATTATCTCTAACAGGTTTGGCATCAATAAAAAAAACAGTTTTCGTCTTCCCCTACGAAATCAGACCCTTCACATCCGAAATCTTGGACAAATGTCCTTGCTACTGGCCACCTGTGCATCTCGTGTCCCACATCGTTATCTTTTGCAGAAAGAGTTTTGTCCATCACATGATAATCAATTTTGTCCATACCCAAATTGTCGTCCTTTCGCGTTTCCTGATTGTGTTCCCCTCTTTCGTCATTTTCTTCAAACCCAAGACTAAATCCAATTGGTGTCAAACTCCGGATCACCTGCCCTCCAGACGTTTCTCCATCTTCAAAAGTATTTGTCAACGAGGCAATGTTCGCAGGGACCACTTCAGTTGTGTGTTGAAGACCATGCACCAACTGCCCTCCAGCTGCCACCTCAACTTCAATTGTCCCAATTTGGTTTTTATGGACGACATTATTTCTCGGTTCTTGTCCACCTCGAATCGTATATATCTCCGATGTTTTTGGCAATGGGTCGTTTACATTGTGGACGAGAATATCAGATGCGATGAGTTGTCCCCCTGTTACTTGTCCACCTTCAGTATCGCCGCTTGGTTCCCTCCCATTTTTAAGAGCATTGGATTGACAACTTCTGATTTCACCCCTCCTAGCTGATTGCAGTTTCGCTTCCTCATTAGGATCCCAACCAGGAGGATATTCTCTCCCAATCATATCAGTCCAGTGGTCGAAATGGTAATCTTCTTCGTCTTCTACACTGTCAACAACATTTTCATCATTGTTGTCCACCACTACCATTTGTAGACTTTTGTCCCCCACATCTTCTTCATCTGTTCCTGAATCCTCCACTTCAGCGACCTTTTTTCTTTTTTTTTTCATCACCCGCTCCATCTTTCCTTCATCACTCTTCTCAAAATCTCTACCCTTTTTTGCCTTAAATTCAGCCTCAATCTCTGCAACATGTTCTATCAGAACATCATCATCGACACTGCACTGCACCCCAATTTTATCTATCATTCCTTCTGTTCCCCGATGGGCATCTTTCTCCACCGTGTTAAGCGTCACAAACATGTTTAGCCCTTGTTTATCAAGACAAGTCTTTTGGAACTGTCGGAGGCCATAATCAGAACTTATGGCAACTGGTGGCATTTTCCCTTGAGTAAAAACTGTTGTCTCTCCTGCAAACCAAAAACTCAAGCACGTGGTCGTCTGAGTTTTGTCTACATTAAATGCCGCTTCGACATTTGCAATGAAAGTTTCGTAACTCGAATTTGAAGCAATTGGTACACATCTTGCCATTTCGCGCCGGCTAACTCGAAAATCCCATTCTCCGTTCTCATCGCACAACCACTCGCCGGCGATTACCAAAACCGTATCCTCCATCTCCCTGAAACCCAGTCAAAGTATTTAAGTTAGAATCTTTAATAGTCATATTTATACATTCCGATATAAACCTATTCAACAAGATATCGTCTTTCTTTTACCTGAAATCTCAACCCCAATGTTGCCAACAAATTGTCCTCTTCACTATGTCCCACAAGAAAAATTCCCTATTCGCTATGTCTGTTTTTTAAGGAGAATGTTGAAATATGGCGAACCGAAACACTTATTTTTGTCTTATATAAAACTCTCATCTTCGTCCATTTCGTTGTCTCTTCGGTATCTGTGTTCGGGCGCGTGAAAACCTTTCAATTTCTCTTCATTTAAACGAAGGGTATTTTCGGTTTTTAACATTCACTCTGCCATCAGAAAATGGCATGGGTCTTAAGCCCATTCCGAAAATGGCATAACCCAAACCCAAAATTAAAATGATGGCAGAAACCTCAAAATTCCCTTGATTTTTTTTTATTAGTTCTTTCACATGAAAGTAATTTTTGGACGAAAATGCCCTTATCGCAATGTTAATGGGTAAGTATTTGTTTACCCATCAAAAATATTTAGACGGTTATCGGTAATAACTGTAACGGTAATTATTTTATTAATATGATAACAAATATTATATCATCTAATATATATGGATTAGCATCTAAATTATTATTTATCGTGACATAATATATGTTATGAACATATTAATATATTTATTCGACGATTGATAGATAAAATTTTATCGGTAATATATATGTTAACATGATATATATTATGATATACTGATAAACATAGTTACCATGATAAGATATAAATTATCAATAAAACTTGTATTCATCATTCATCGGATTAATAACTTAATATGTTTGGAATATATTTTATACCACGATAAATAATAATTTAGATGTTAATATATATATGTTAGACGATATAATATTGTTTACCATGTTAATAACATAGTTTCCGTTGATGTTACAACCGATAACAATTCAAAATTTTTGATAGGTAAATAAATAGTTAACCGATAATTTTGCATAGGGTTATAATTGAAATTTACATTAGCAACAGTAACATGAATAGTATCAGAGGTGAGAGAATTAATTTCTTGTTCCTCTGATGCTAGTTTCTATCATTTCTCTATAAGTAAACGAACACATAATTTTGTTTGAGTATAAAACAAATATATATATAAATTGAAGGATCATATTGTAAATAAAAAAAATGTTGCTCTAAAAATAGAGAAATGAATAGTGTTTCTTCAAAAAATAGAGAAACACTATTCATGTCTCTATTTTTAGAGCAAGATATAGAGCAACATTGGAGAAGATTTTGCTCTAAAAATAAAGAAATCTCTAAATATAGAGTACCATTGGAGATGCTCTAAGAAAAATTTGGACCGGATATCCATATGGGCAAAACAAATTTTGTTTTAGATTTTGTTTTGTTTTTATTCATTCAAACTCAAATTCATTTTTTTATATTCTAATTTTTTTTATTTTTTAGTTTTTCAGTTTCATGTTTATTATAACATTAATTTAAATTTTTTTATTTTGAAATAAAAAAAATTTCAAAAAAAAAATATATATATATATATATATATCCGGAAATCCAAAAATTTTGGATACAAATATCCTAAAAAGACGGATATCCATATCCGTATCAGGACTAATTCACTTTTACTATATCTTTTTTATATAAAAATATAAATATAAATTCGCTTGAACAATATGAAATAGAAACATCAAAATCATGTAGCGAGTAGTAAAAACTTTTAAAAAATATTAATCTGTCCGTGTTAGAATGAAGAGAATTAAAAATTACCTTTACTTAGTAACAACATTTGTAAAAAAGATAGTAAAATCTACTATAGGATTATATATTATCGTTACCTTATTGTTTCAAACAAAAGAAAAGAACATTGGATTACACAAACTCGAAGCAACATCAAACCATTCGGAAACTATTTAACAATATACAAATCAACAAGCAAATAAGGAGACGTGAAAGTCTGAGAAACATATGATTTTACTTTTCTAACTTATAAGACCAAACTTCAACTAACAGCTTTTAACTTCCGCAAGCAAGACACTCGTCAGGGTTTGTCAAGGAACAAACCATTTGTGCCATCTTAGTTTCATTATCTTCTTCTTCTTCTACTTCTTTCTTGTCTCCTTCTGCTACACTCGGCTTCTCCTACATTGAACAACGACAAACTCACAGGTAAAATGTCTGAAATTCACAAGAAGAATCAGTGTAATGAGTGTTGCATTGGTTTTTTTTTATACCTTGAGCATGGCTGTGTCAACTGTGAACTTTATCGCATCTGCTGCAGCACGAGATCGTAGATAGTACATACCCGTTTTCAAACCCTTAAGGTAGATTCAGAACAACATAAGTGAGATAAGAGTATTAAAAGTTATCAAAACTATTTTCATTTTGATTATATAAAGAGTTAGAGATTTTTGAAGTAAGCTTTGTACCTTTTTCCAAGCGTAGAAGTGTAAGGAAGTGAGCTTTGCAAAGTTGGGTTTGTCCATGTGTATGTTTAAGCTTTGGCTTTGATCTATGTAGCATCCACGATCAACAGCCATGTCCACCACTGTTCTCTGTTTAATCTCCCAAACAGTTCTGTGTTGTTTTGCAGAAGAAACAAGTCAAATCTCGGTATCTAGACATAGTAGTGAATGAGTGAACACAAAATAATAAGTGGGAGCTATACCTGTAAATTGCCTTCAAGTCATCAGGTATCTCTGCAACATTTACGATAGAACCATTCTCATTAATTAATTTGTTTTTCAGCGTTGGAGTCCAAAGTCCCATATCAGTTAAGTCATGGAGAAGATGCTTATTCACCACTACGAATTCACCACTGAACAAACCAATAAGACCCAATGAGTAAGCAGTAAATGGGGAAAACCAAAAAACATACTTTGTCAGATTATTTAATAACACACCTCAAGACTCTACGACTGTAGATGTTTGATGTATACGGCTCGAAACATTCGTTATTCCCAAGAATCTGACTGGTTGAAGCAGTTGGCATCGGTGCTACTAAAAGAGAGTTCCTCACTCCGTTCTTTGATATCATATCCCTAAGAGAGGCCCAGTCCCAGCGGTTTGATGGAGTAACATTCCACATGTCAGGTTGAAGGATTCCCTAAAGAATCATCCAATATAGTCAACCAAACAATTCTCAATTGGAAGTAATTAAAGATGGTCAATTTCGGGCTGAGATACATACCTTACTCACAGGACTTCCTTCGTATGTCTCATAGGTACCATCTCTTGTAGCAAGCTCTGAAGATGCTTTAAGTGCATGGTAGTATATGGTTTCGAATATATCCTTATTCAGTTGTTGGGCCTGAGTAACAAATCAAACTGCTTAAGAACAGAGAACAAAAAAATTTTCCCTAGGTTAATCATAATGCAAAACAAGTCTACCTCTGGAGAATCAAATGGCATTCCAAGGAGGATAAATGCATCTGCAAGACCTTGCACACCAATACCAATAGGTCTGTGACGCATGTTTGAAGTTTTTGCTGTCTCCACAGGATAGTAATTCACATCTATAATCTTATTGAGATTAATAGTAACAGTAGCAGTCACCTGGCCATGGAAAAAGATTATAAAACAAAGTTAACATCACAGACAGGGAAATTCTCCAAAGATGATTTTGTTGAGAGGTCAACTGAGTCAAGTACTTAGTATCTGACCTCTGCTAACTTGTCAAAGTCAAAGTAACGATTCTTTGAGTCCAAACTGCCAGCAAGCTTTGATGGATGAGAATCCAATGGGACGCCCTGTTGAGAGATGAGAATGTTAGAGCTCTACCTTGAATGACAAAGTTAAAGCAAAATTTAAAGAACCGGCAAATCAGTTTCCCACTCACCTTCTCCCTTACAAATCTGGGTAAAGCAATAGATGCAAGATTGCACACAGCAGTTTCTGTTGGACTAGTGTACTGAATGATCTCAGTACATAAATTGGATGACTTTAGGGTACCCAGATTTTGCTGATTACTTTTGCGGTTACATGAATCCTACAGTGTAGAGTATCAAAATTAACAGTAAGAACCAGTGGTTATAAGATATATGACTGTTACTGAAAGAACAGGTGTAGCTGCAGAATTGTGACTGTTAATTACCTTGAAAAGCATGTATGGTGTTCCTGTTTCTACCTGGGATGTCAATATTTCATACCAAAGCTGCTGTGCCTGGACAACCTTTTTGGCCTTGCCCTATAGATATGAACAAACATAACTCATATTAGATAACAAGAATCCACTAAAAAAGCAGCATATACATGGATGAAATAGGGATTCACCTCTCTTTCATACTTCGTGTACAGTTTCTCAAATTCATCACCCCAGCAATCTGCCAAACCTGGAGCTTCGTTAGGACAAAACAGTGACCACTGCCCATCACTTTGGACCCTCTCCATGAAAAGATCTGGAACCCAGAGAGCATAAAACAAGTCTCTAGCCCTGTGTTCTTCCTGCAATGGGAAAAGTGAATATGGAGGTTTTATCAAGCTATATTGGAATTTACATTTGTGGAGAACAACATGGTAAATTATCTTGGTATGACTATACCTTCCCATGGTTCTTCCGCAGCTCCAGAAACTCAAAGACATCAGCATGCCATGGCTCCAGATATACAGCAAATGCTCCTTCACCAGTTAAAAAATAAACATCAGATACAATAGATAGTAGAGACCATACGCTGCACAGATGATTATGCAAATAGTAGCAAAGTATATGCTGAGATGTACCTTTTCTCTTGCCTCCTCCTTGGTCAACATATCGAGCAGTATCGTTAAATACACGCAGCATTGGGACAATACCATTAGAAGTTCCATTTGTGCCACGAATGTAACTTCCAGTTGCACGAATATTATGAACTGAAACACCAATACCACCAGCAGATTTGCTTATAACAGCACACTCTTTGAGTGTTTCATATATGCCCTCAATGCTATCATCTTTCATGCAAATCAGAAAGCAACTGCTTAGCTGCCAATTCAGCAAATAACAAATATAAGAATCCCATCCCCATCTAAACATAAATATCAATATGGTTTAACTCACTTGAGGCCTTGGAGTTCCTGCATTGAAGAGAGTAGGAGATGCATGAGTGAACCATCTCTGAGACATCAAATGGTAAGTTTTGATAGCAGATTCAATATCATCCTTGTGAATGCCAACAGCAACCCTCATCAGCATGTGTTGAGGCCTTTCAACAACTGTCCCTTGGACTTTCAAAAGGTATGATCTTTCAAGAGTTTTAAACCCAAAGAAATCATATTCAAAATCACGGTCATAGATTATTTCACTGTCCAAACGAGCAGCGTTCTGAAGAAACCAAACAAAAAGCACAATTCAGTAACATCCAATGACATTTACAATTAAAAAAAAAAAAAGAGTTCTTTTTACCTTCATGATTATATCAAATACATCCTCAGCTATTAAAGGAGCATCTTGTCCAGATCTATCATTAACATGATGAAACATGTCCTTAACACTACAACAAAAAAAAAACAAAAAACACAATCCATCAAATCCAATTTCATATAAACTCAAATCCATTAAGAAAGAGTTAGGTATAATAACACTCACGTCTCAGAAAATGATTTCTTAGTGTTCTTGTGAAGATTTGAAACAGCAATCCTAGCAGCAAGCTGATACATAAAACATTCTAAATTAAACAAAATGAATAATCAAAATCAATGAAAAACGAATAGAATAGAATAAGAACTCACCGATGCATAATCAGGATGGTTACAAGTCATAGCAGCAGCAGTTTCAGCAGCCAATTCATCGAGTTGACTCGTAGTGACTCCTTTATAGACACCAGCACAGACCTTTTGAGCAACGAGGACAGGGTCACAATGGTCACTACTTAGCCCATAGCTAAGTTTCTTAAGCCTTGCAGTAATCTTATCGAAGTGAACGGTTTCTTGTCTTCCGTCACGCTTCACTACATACATTTTTTTTTTATTTTTTTGTCAGAATCTCTCAGAGGAATTTTGTCGAACAGATGATAGGCGTCTGATGATAAGAAACGATGTTGAAGAAAAGAAATGGTTTTTATAAAGAGATAAGAAGGAGGCGTCAAAGGGGTTATTGAGGTTTTTCGGTTTCAAAATTCTTTTAGGGTTTTCTTTACTTTCTTGTGATTTTGTCCTTTAATGGCCGAAATTTTTTTTATCTACTTTCCCGGGAAAAGTTTGGGGATTTTCCCGCCAGCTTCTTAGAGAAGACACTGGGCTTTTGTGTGTTTTTCAAGTGGCGGGTAAATAAATTCACTTCAAATTTTTGTTATGGTTGAGTGTGGACCCGGCCCATCAAGTTTATGTATCTTTTTCAAATGGGGCCCAACTTTTTTTTGAATTTTGACGTTGAGAATATGAATTTTTTTCATGTCTTTCGTGATTAGATATTATTATCAAATTCTATTCAATATTTAATGAGATGTTGGGATATGTATTCATTACTAAAATCTAACATTCGTGCAAAAGAAAATTGTTGTATGCAAACCAAATGTTGGGAAGGGATCATGTTGCAAAATGATGTGCGATTGCTATGATTCCTATTGATTACTAGATTAGTCAAATGATCAAATGAAAGAGATTAAGGCCCTGTTCGTTGAAGAGTTGCTAGCGATACGTTCATTTGAAAGATCCAGCGACAGTTTTTATTCCAAATAAGATAAAAAGAAGGCAGTAGTTGACAGTCGCAGATGGTTGTTGGCAGTCGCTGTGTTTCCGAGCGTCTCCGGAATCACCGAAAAACAGTCGCAACGACAGAAAATCAGCATTCTAGTGACAGAGATGAAAAATAAACAAGTTTTTTTTCAGTCGCACACAGTTGTCGCTAGCGACTCATCAAAGAACAGGGCCTAAGTTATAGCATATTATGCCAGTGGAAGACGGTAAAAAATATTATTAATATTTTATTTTTTCTATTATGTGGTTTATAGTTATCCGTTTTCTATTAGAATATTGCTATTCCTTAATATATTTGGTAATCAATTAAATTAGTAATAAATGAGTTTTTTTCTGATCAATCTCTATTTTGATGGACGGTTAAGATTAAACTTAAGGAAACCCTAATGAAGAATATGTCTTTTCTCCACCTATAAATATATACCTTTATACCATCATATAACACAACACACATAAAAAAAAGTTTATAAGCAAGGGAAGAGAAACATAATCTCCTAACTAAAAGATCAGAAACCGAGTCAACAACTTATAGGACCGGCGATTTGGAGTCTCTCTCGAGGTAATTTCTGATTCATCGGAAACTTTTCCTCTTTCTCTTCTTTAATCCTTATTTTTTAAAGAGAGAGCAAATTTTTCTTTTATTTTGTTGTAAAAATCTCACTCGGATCTTTATGAGTTAAGAACTCCTTCCAACTTTATGTCTGTTAATAACCATTGTGTATTCCAGTTTTTGTCCGACTTTGTGTCGGCTTAGTTTAGTCGGTTTTGTTGTCATCAATTGTGGTTTCAATCTGTGATTGAAAATACCGATGCGATTGAAAGGCTTTTTCCTTATCAGAATATGTTTGATTCTTCTTCTAGGAAAGAGATTTTGCTAATCCTTTGTGGAGCAAAAGTATTTCATACTGATGGGGGAATATAATTATGTGGGTTCACTTAGATTGGTTTGGAACAGGATCTGGCTAATGTTATGATTTCATATCTCCTCGTTTTTCAAGCTTCTCGAGATTTGAAGCTGTCAATTTCATATACGGTATAGCAAAAAAAGAAAAACAATCTGCTGATATTTGAAGATTTGGTGATTTATTTCGATGTTCAAAATGGAGCTTTGAGCCAGCGACAAAATCACGGTGGTGCGGTGTTCATCGGTGGTCGAAAATTTTTGCAACCTCAAGCTGCCACATCGTCAACAGGTGTTATTATCTCTAGGCTTAGTTATCTTTTGGATAACGTAGTAAAATAGGGTAGTGATGTTCTTTGTTTCTAGAACAATTCTTAGGTTCAGCCCTAGGGGTGAATCCCTCTATTCACCCCTATAAATCTAACCAACGAGAATATGCCAACTCAGATTACATTTAACCATTAATAATTAATTAAAATTACAATTAAACAAATTAAATAAATAAAGAAATTAATTATTTTTAGGGCTGTTACCTTTTTTTCGTCATCTTCTACATCCTCCATATACGAAACTTAAATTATTTTGTGCGAAGAGGACATGAGAGTGAGAGCTATTGAGGGGAGTCATGGGAAATTTGAGTTAAACCACATGAATCAATTCTTTTTGTAAAACCATGTTTTCATATCAGCTTGTAGTTACTCTGGATTAATGTTGCTCCAGCAAATCAATCGTGTTAGGAACTTAGGAAGCTCAATGGATTTAGCAATGGTGACACCATCATTAATCACTTTGATTGTATCTTTCTTAGCAAGCACTACACCACGCCCTACATCGTATCCACATTCGGAAAATCACTTTTTATATCACTTTAAAGAGATCTCAAAGGTCTTATTAGCTCATATATAATCCAATTCTGCAAAAAAACAAAATCTCAGCTTCAAAAACAAAAACCCTTTTGATTGTGCCTTTTATGACCTGATCAAAGAGATATATGTGGCAAATAAATGTGTAACTTGTGGTTAAAATTGCAGTCACCATGTATTAAGAATTGTCATTATCAAATGTCCATCGCAAAGGTTTATCGTTCACTTGAACAGTAACTAGCATTTAGGAGTTGATTTTTTTTTTTTTTTTTGTCAAACTGGAGTTGATTTACTTAGTTCCAACTAAACAAAGATGATGATGAGAGTGACGAAGATGACGAGAAGAACGTAACAAAGCTAAAAATAATCAATTTCTTTATTTATTTAATTTGTTTTATTGTAATTTTAATTAATTATTAATGTTTAAATGTAATATGTGTTATAGATTTAAGAGAAAATAAGATAACAGTTATGTGTCGAATTCATGTTCGAATGTTTTTTTTTTTTTCCTGAAAATATGTGAATTATTCATGCTCAAATGTTTCAGTACTTTCACAGGTTAAAAAGATTGCATTAGCCATTTAGCTTGATTTGTATTGCAATGAGTTAAAACAAAAAACAAAATTTAAAGAAATTTCATGGTATATGTGTTCGTTGTAGAACATCACATGACCTTTTGAAAAGGTGACAACTAATTATCTCAGATGACACATCACAGAACTCGAAGTTTTAAATTTCAAAACGAAATCATTGGCTGACGACAAAAAAAAAAAAAAAAAAAAAACGAAATCATTGGCACGTAAATATATTTTTTTTTTTAAAATAAAGAAAAATTGAATGTACTATCAGATCCAAACTCAACATCTTTTCATCAAAACCAAAGTAAAATTGTGTAATATTTGCAATACTGTTATGTAAAGGATTCATAAAATAAACAACATCTCGAAAACTATTTACAATTTTCATCTGAATAACTTCAAAAACTATCATCACAGATTCTCAAGCTCCAACGGTTAATTTAAGAACTCCATATTTAACAACGATTAACAAAAACGTAATTAACAAGTAATTAAACATCACCCTTTTCTTCAATTAACCCCTAATCTCTTTCGTCGCTTTGTAAAGACTCTCAAGAGATCGAAACTTTTTTTCCTTCATCTTCTTCATCTTCATCTTCCTCTTCCTCTCCACACCAAGATTACAATTCCCTCGTACGCCGTCGTTTCGCTCGTTTTCGATTCTCGAGCTAATATCTTCATGTTTTGTCTTGTCTCCGCCTCCTTTTCCACCGCCGTAATCACCGCCGGTGCTGCTACTACAGCTCATCGTTTCTTCTTCGCTCAGCTGCATAAGCTGCTCCGCCGCCGCCATCTCCGTCTCCGAGAACATAATCTTGGCCGATTCTATAGAGAATCCTGTTTCTCCCATTGGATCGTTCATGTCGAAATAAATCAATCTGTAAGAAAATTAAAACAAAGAAGTTAATTTAAATTGTTTTGTTTGTTTTTGTCTTGTCGTGTTTTCGTTTTGTGCAATGAAAAAAAAAAAAAAAAAAAAAAAAAAAAAAAAAAAAAAACTACAAAGTCGGTTTCGTAAGAAGAAGAACGTGTCTTCTGATTATAATTTAATTTTTTAATTAAAAGAGAGAGAGCTTGATTTGCTGCAACCGTGCGTACCGTATCTCCGGAATATGATCCGTCGAAATTTTTAATCGTTCGATGAAGTATTTGTCTCGTTGATCTAACGGCTGTGATAGCTTTCCTATGTTACTTCTTCAATGAGGTTTACTTTTAGCTTACACCGCTATAGATGCATTTGACTTCTATTACACGATTTGGTGGGTTCCACGTAAGCTATTCCGATTCCAAATATGGGGTTTGTCACCTAAGTGGGTCCCTCCTTTCTCACTTCCACGTGTTGCATTCCCATACGGTGGAATAAACTTTTTTTGTGGAATCTAAAATGGCTTCCCAGCCATTTAAATTTTTTGGGTTTTTTTCCACATTACATCATTATTTGAGATATACATCTATAATTGAAGCTATAGTGTTCTTAACGCGTCCACCTAGGATTTAAGAAACGCGATGCTATTGGTCCACGTCAATATTTAACATAAATTGATATCTGCCAAAAACTTAAACGCGATTCTACTGGTCCACGTCAATGTTTACCATAAATCGATATCTTCCAAAAACTTAAGAAAAAGAAGAAAAAAAAAGAAGAAAAAATCGATATCTTCCAAAAAATTAAAAGAAAAATCATCATCAATCTAGGCATAAGGAAATCATGCCAGTTAAGTATGTTTTTAATTAATAATTAATATATAATCAAGTTTTCTTAAGCTATAGTGTTTTTAACGCGTCCACCTAGGATTTAAAAAACACAATGCTATTGGTCCACGACAATATTTAACATAAATTGATATCTGCCAAAAACTTAAACGCGATTCTACTGGTCCACGTCAATGTTTACCATAAATCGATATCTTCCAAAAACTTAAGAAAAAGAAGAAAAAATCGATATCTTCCAAAAAATTAAAAGAAAAATCATCGTCAATCTAGGCATAAGGAAATCATGACAGTTAAGTATGTTTTTAATTAATAATTAATATATAATCAAGCTTAAGAAAACTTGAATTTGTAATAAAAAAAAAATTGCAATAAAAAAAAATCAATATCTGCCAAAAACTTAAAAGAAAAATCATCGTCAATATAGGCATAAGAAAATCATGCCATTTTAGTATGTTTTTAATTAATAATTAATTTAATTAATATATAATCAAGCTTTAAGAAAATTTGAGTTTGTAATAAAAAAAAAAAAATTATACAAACAAAAACGAGAAACTTACTATATTCAAAAATATGATTATCGGGTATTTTACTTAGTTTATCAGATATTCTTTAAATCTCACATAAGAACTATGTCACCTTCAGCTTCTTCCTCTTCTCCCAAACAACTTCCTTGCGTGGTTTTTATTGATTCAATCATTCTTAAATACATTTTCAAATACATTGCAAAGGGGGTTGATAAAGAAACCATTATGATAGAAAAGGGTCCTACAGTTCAAAAGCTCATTAATCCATCTCCCTTGACAACAACACGTTACATATAGAGCTACAGATGATCTCAAGCAAGTGCTCTGTAGGGAAGATATTGAGAGCATAATGTTCACAGCCTGGATGGAGAAAAACCAGGAAACTGAAGAGGCTCAACAATTAACTTATTTAGAATTTTCAACAAGATTTACTTAGAACAATCACAATAAAATCTAGACTGAACGACGACAGGAAAAAATAATAGTAAGAATAGTCAACATTTATCCGACAGCAGAAGAGTTATATTATCTAAGGATATTAATCAATAAACTAAAAGGATCAAGAAGTTTCAGCGAAATCCTAACATTCAATGGTAAAATATATCCAGAATTCAAATCAGCATGCTATGCTAGAGGTCTACTAGATTCTGACTCTGAATGACATGATGCAATGGATAAAACAAGAACAAATCAAGTTGATAACAAAGAAGCAAAGATATTTGGTGTCGTCCATAGTGATACATCATATGACGACGGTGACGCAGTTGGCAATTACCACAAAGAAAAATGTTTTAAAAAAAAATAAGTTGGATGCTACACCACACCGACTTCATCGAATTCCCATCACTCCTCAATGTTTTTCCCATGAATAGTTTAGTAATTTTTACCTTAATTGTTTGATTTTTAAACTTTTATTGCTTTTGGATACTACATCACAACTTCATAAAATTTCCATCGCTTTTCTATTTTTTTCCATTAATACTTTAATAGTTTTTACCTTAGTTGTTTGATTTTAAACTTTTATTGCTTTTGAGATATAGTTTTATCAGAAAATTTTTCTTTCGACTCCCACATAATTGTACGTTGATGCATACTTCCACTAACGCATTAACTTCACCATAATTGGTGTAAGTCAAAGAGAAACAATTTTTTATTTCTTCCAGATATATATTATAAGTACACGAAACAAAGCTACTCTACTACAAAATAAAAAATGATTTTAAGTTACGAAAATAATTAATTTCATTAATCAGTACAATTTGTATAAGGAAAAAATAACAAATTCGTATTTACTCCCAAATACAGAATAAAAATACACCAAAACAATTTTAAAATAAAATGATAAATTACTATTAATTTACCATTAATAAAATTTACTATAACTTACTATTAACATATTCTTATTTATTCCCAAAATGATAAATAATTATTAAATTTTTTGCTCATTTCTACTTTGAAATAGAAAAAATAAGTACTGTAAATTTTAATGGAAAATTTACAAAACAATAAAAAGAAAAATTTACAATTGCCAAAAAAATTGACAACGTAAAGGAAAATTTCTTTGAAAAAGTAAAATTTACAATTGCCAACATAAGAAAATAAGAAAATAAGTTAATGTCACTAGAATAGAAAAGTCTGAGTTTTAACTTCCAATTACTAACAAAAAGGAAAACTACTAAAAAAATAAGAAAGAAAAAAAATCATAAAGCTTTAAGAAAATTTGTGTTTATAATTAAAAAAATAAAAGATTGACAACGTAATAGAAAAGTTCCTTAAAGAAAAGTTTTGGTATTGATTTGGTATTATAACTAAGAAGATCATACCAAATTTTTAAATAATATGACATAGTAAATAAAAAAATACATGATATTATAATATATTTAAAACCAAAATTAATCTTAAAATCTATCATATATATATATATATTAATTTTATAAATAAATTATATAGATAATAGTAAAAATTAATAAAAACATAAATGTTTAAAATTAGTTAAAAGAAAATATTATACAACCCGTCGTAATATTATACTTGATCTTCCATTAATTTAAATTAAATTAAATTTAGTTTTATTTTTACTACTTAGTAAATTGAGAAAACACAAAAAAATATTTCAAATCAATCGATATAAACATATCCGCGCGTAGCGCGGATCACAGGCCTAGTCTATACTATATAAAAGTTGAAGCTATAGTGTTCTTAACGCGTCCACATAGGATTTAAGAAACGCGATGCTATTGGTCCACGTCTATATTTAAGAAAAATCGATACCTGCCAAAAACTTAAACGCGATTCCATTGGTCCACGTCAATGTTTTTCATAAATCAATATCTTCCAAACTTTAAAAAAAAAATTAAAAAAAAAATTGATATTTGCCAAAAACTAAAAAGAAAAATCATCGTCAATCTAGACATAAAGAAATCATGCAAGTTTAGTATGTTTTAATTAATAATTAATAATTAATTAATATATAATCAATTTTCAAGAAAATTAGAGTTTGTAATTAAAAAAATAAAAAAAATTACAATAAAAAAAAATTAATATCTGCCAAAAAGTTAAAATAAAAAACATCGTTAATCTAGGCATAAGGAAATTATGCCAGTTTAGCATTTTTTAATTAATAATTAATTAAATTAATATATAATCAAGTTTTAAGAAAATTTGAGTTTGAAAAAAAAAAATTTGCAACGTAAAGAAAAATTTCTACAAACAAAAACGAAAAACTTACTATATCCCAAAATAGTGGTTTTAAGAAAATTTGAGTTTATAATTAAAAAAAAAATGCAACGTAAAGGAAAATTTTTACAAACAAAAACGAGAAACTTACTATATTCCAAAATAGTGGTATTACCTATAAATAAACGATCTACAACTTTCAATTGAACATACAAAAATCAAACACTTAATTCTTAAATCTCACACAAGAACTATGTCACCTTCAGCTTCTTCCTCTTCTCTCAAACAACTTATTTGCATGGTTTTTAATGATTCAACCGATCTTAAATATCTTTTCAAATACATTATAAAGTGGGTTGATAAAGAAAACCATTGTGATAGAAAAGGGTCATGCAGTTCAAAAGCTCATAATCCATCTGCCTGGACAGTAACACGTTACATATAAAACTACAGATATTGAGAGAACAATGTTCACAACCTCGATCGAAAAAAAGCCAGGAAACTGAAGAGGCTCGCCAGTTAATTTATTTAGAATTTTCAACAAGATATACTTGGAACAATCACAATAAAGTCTGGACTGAAGGACGGAAGAAAAAAACAATAGGAAGAATAGTCAACATCCATCAAACAACATGAGAGTTATATTATCTAAAAATATTAATCAATAAACTAAAAAGACCAAGAAGTTTCTAATAAATCCTAAGAGCAACTCCATCTAGAGTCTTTTAGTGGATCTCTAGACAATAAAATAAAAAATAAAATAAAATTAGTGAGAGAGAGGAAGTGAGAAACGTTTCTCTGCATGGAGACTCATAAGAGACTATATTGCTCATGAGTCTTATTTTTATTGGTTTATATTCTTTATATAATTTAAATTTTAATTATCTAATAAAACTTTAATTAAAATATTATTATTATTATTTTCAGAGACTGGGAAGAAGTTTTCACCGATGAGAATTACCTATGAGAATGCTCTAACATTCAATGGTAAAATATATTCATATTTCAAATTAGCATATCAGCATGCTATGCTAGAGGTCTACTAGATTCTAACTCTGAATGGCATGATGCAATGGATGAAACAAGAACAAATCAAGTGGATAACAAAGAAGCAGAGACAAAACATTGATTTACAATTTAGAGACAAACCAACTATTATTTTAAATTTTTTGATTTATTCTACAAATTATAAATCAGTGTTTTGAGAGTATTTTTGTCAAACAACATTAGTCTTTAAAAGGAAAAAAATGAGAAAGTATTTTTCAAATTGAAAAACATAAAGGGGGCATTTTCCCCAAAAATTTCTAATTATATAGATAATACTAAAAATTAATAAAATCATACATGTTTAAAATTCGTAAAAATAAAATATTATACAAACCGTCTTAATATTATACATGATGTTCCGTTAATTTAAATTTAATTTTTTTTTACTACTTAATAAATTGAGAAACACAAAAATATTTCAAATCAATCGATATAAACATATCCGCGCTTAGCGCGGATCACAAACCTAGTCTATACTATATAAAAGTTGAAGCTATAGTGTTTCTAACGCGTCCACATAGGATTTAAAAAACACAATGCTATTGGTCCACGTCAATGTTTAACATAAATTCTTAAGGTAACTTAACAAAATCTAAAAAAAGAAAAAATCGATATCTGCCAAAAACTTAAGAAGAAAAATCATAGCCAAAATAGGAAACAAAAAATATAGAAATTACTCAAAATAATGAGTTTCATTAATTTTTTTATTAATGAATAATTAAAAATAATTTTTTATTTTTCATAACTTCATATTTTCCTGATAATTAATATAAAAATTATTTAATATAAAAATACTAAAAAAGAAAAATAAATATGTATACGCCAAAAACTTAAGATGAAAAATCATGGCCAAAATAGAAAATAATAAAACAGAAATTACTCAAAATATTAAATTTAGTATATAAGACAAATTATGCCTTAATTTCTTATTAAGCAACAAAATAAAAGAAACTACTCAAAATAATGAGTTTCATTAATTTTTTATTAATTAATAATTAAAAATAATTTTTTTATTTTTCATAACTTCATGTTTTCTTGATAATTAATATATAAAAATTTTGATATGAAAATACTAAAAAAGAAAGATAAAGGAGAAAAAGGAAAAATAAGAAAGAAAGAATAAAGCTTAGAGAAAATCTCAGTAAAAATGAAGAAGAATAAGAACAATAGAAACCCCAATGAAGGAAAAACCATATGACAAATCTAAAAAAGTTTAAGAAAGAAAAAGATAATAACACTATAGCTTTAACTTTGAGAATCCCGGCAAAGCCTTGGCCCTTGACGACACCTTGGAACACAGTACAGACATCGAACCTTCCTTGATCGCTTTGAATTTGAATCCTACAGGTTTAATGACCTGGTTACTTTCTTTCCAAAGCCCCACATGAGCAAGTCATTTCTGGTGCTGTGAAGGATTAGTCTGAGTCCTGGTCTTGACAGAAGCACTTCCATTTTATGGGCTCTCCAACTGGCTCAAAATAAGGACAAATTATGCAGAATCGACGATAAAAAAACGTAAAAATAAAAAACAGAACACCATCAGCGGCCTATTTTCGTATAGATATTATGGTTTTCCAAATTATGTAATTTTAATTACAATAGTAGACTTAATTATACTTTGAAAATTTAGGGATTAAAGTCACTAAAATTTGTTTTCAAAAAATAAATATATATTATTATCATCTCCTGTATAAATCACTTATGATTTTTGCAAAAAATATACTAAAATATCCACGCGTAGCGTGGATCCAAGACCTAGTAATACATAATGTTACGTATAATTATTTGCAGGTTTTATCATCTTTAGAAACAAAACCAATATAACAACACTACATCATGTAGTCTACATGGACCATATATATGCTTTATATTTACAATGTTTTTTTATGGTAATTTTCTTTTACCAAAAAAAAACAAAACACACACACAGACATGACAAACAGTTTTTATCTTTGATACAAATTCATTGTTTTTTATATAGAGATAACGACTAGACGAAGTAGGGCTGATACAACCAAAAGGAAAATTAAAAACTAGTCAAAATAGGAGAAAAAATAACTTGAAAACATTCTACTCTTTTGGTTAATTTTATTTGATTTATTATAATATCTATCTACTAAACTATTAAAAAAGACCCAATCTTATAGGGTGTTTCCAAACACTCTATAAGTATAAAATTAAAAAGTTTATGGCTAATCCTATATCCAAACACCCATAAAAAAAAATATTAATTCCATCAAAATTAAATTAAACACTTTATTTCCATCATTTTCTTTCTTCTCTTTATTATTTATTTCCTTATCTAATGTTGCAATATTAATACTATGAATTATAATTCTGCTATCAGATTTTTAGATCTTTTTTTCAAATTATTTAAAATTATTATATCATACATATAATTACTAAAAAATTAAATTTTTTTCTCCATATATTATGATTCAAAAATTAAAAAACGGACATATATTACTCAATTAAAGAAAAAAAATGTGTTCAACATCTCACATTGATTAAAATTTTGGTGGATGGTTCAGAATAATATTATAAAACACACAAAAATGATTTTAAATGCGAATGAGCAAGAAACTTGATTTATCATGCGTCCAAATTTTTTTTTAAAACTTATTCAGTTTTATCCAGTTCATTAGTTGAAATAATTTAAAAGTCCCATATCGATTAATTTTTTTGTGCAACAGTTCAAAGTCATATTATAAAAAAGACCAAAATTATTTTAAATACAAATGTTTTTAAAATGTTCGGTTTAATTTGGTACTTATTGAAATAATTTAAAATAATATTTAAAAATTAAAATATTTATTCGGTTTAACTCTATTAAAATGTTAAGTTTAGAATACTATTAATACTAAAACTATATAATATCGACTAATCAATAATATATATATATATATAACTACTTATTTATAATAATAATAAATTATTTAGTAAAAGTTATTTTAAATATAAATAGACGAAAAATTCTAAAATAATCAATCCGAAATGGAATGGAAAGTTTCCGACAAGTATGGGACAATACGGGTTTTTGTCCCAAAATGAGCAGGTTTAAGACAAGTGGAACTAATCATAAAATACATAATAAGTATAATTACTATTTTCAATATTAGAACTAATTACCAAATATTAAAATGGGTTTAGATATGACTGACAATTACATATGATTTACAATTGTATTGTTTTTTTTTAGTTCAGAATAATTTAATATTTAATTCAGTACGATTTGGTCTAAATTGTTTGAATGAGAGTATAGAACATCATTCATTTGGCGTATGTTTGATTCAAATAACAGAAATTTGCTATTGTTACAGAGAAATAAAACAATTTGATGTTGAAAACACGTTAGATATATTATAAAATAAATAAATAAATAAAAACTACAAATATTAACAGAAATAAAAATATTTATAAACATTATAAAAAATCAAATTAAAATTATACAAACAAAATAAAAATATTTATTAAAAATAAAAATTAAAACAAATATAATTTATATTCAAATAATTGACCCGCGGTATACCGCGGGTACAAATCTAGTTATATACCTAAAGACCACAACTTGTTATACACTCTACGAGGAAAACAAAAAAAAAACTAGTTATTTATTAATTAAAATACAAAAATTAATGAAGAAAACACTTAAGAGAAAACGTAACACGTAAACTGTACAGAACTCCTTTTGTCTACACAACACCCACCACCAAAAGAGCACACCACATCACCATCATTATCATCATCGTCACTCTAGAGTTTAAAGGAATTAGAACTCAAAGATTAACAAAGAATAACTCTCTTTATTATGCTTTAGAAAATAACTCAAAACTAAAGCTCTTAAGTTCTCTCAATCTCAAAACTCATAAGTTATGTCACACCTTGACATCTCCTTATATATTGAGAGACTTAGCCACAAACACAATTCAATTAGGAAAACCTCTAGGTTTAGATAACTCCTAATATATTTAGATAACTCCTAAATATATTTCCTAATCCTAATTTACTTTGAATAACTTATATCTTAAGTTATCTTCAAGCTTAATCCAACATTCTCCCCCTTAAGCTTGAACTTGATTTTTGCCACGTTTTGAACATCGATGAGCTCCCTCATCTCTTTAAATTTGGTCCTTCCAAGTGTCTTTGTTAGGATATCCGCCTTTTCTTCAACTCCCGGTACGTGTTCCACATTGACTAACTCCTTCTCAATTCTTTTCGCATAGCCTTCTTGCTTGATTTCACTTTGATGTACTTTTATGCCGAAATAATAAGTGAGCTTTCCGAGACCTGACATCTCAAACTTAGATGACATCCCAATCTTGAATTCGCTTAGTACTTTTAGAGTGTTACAGCTCACAAACAAATCATCCATGTAGATAGCAACAATGAAAAGAGTCTCTCCCTCTTCCTTGCGATACACTAAAGTTTCCTTAGAGCACCTTTTGAATCTCATCCCTTTCAGAATCTGATCTAGCTTTGTATTCCAAGCTCGAGGAGCTTGTCTCAATCCGTACAAAGCCTTAGAAAGTTTGTATACCTTGTGTTCTTCGTCTTTTAATTCAAAGCCTTCGGGTTGATCAACATACACATCTTCTTTTAATTCTCCATGTAAGAATGCTGTCTTCACATCCAAATGATGCATTTCCCATCCATGTGACGCTGCCAATCCGATCAATAACTGTATGGTCTCTATACGAGCAACTGGTGCAAAGACTTCATCAAATTCTATGCCGGATTCTTGTACATATCCTTTCGCCACAAGTCTCGCCTTGTACTTGTTGATAGTACCATCTGCATTCCTATTGATTTTGAAAATCCACTTGAGACCAATCACTTTTATCTCACTTGGTTTATCAATTAGAGTCCATGTCTTATTTTTGTTGATAGAATCAATCTCCTCCTTACATGCTTGGTTCCGTTTTAACGAGTCCTTTGCTTCTCCAAAGCAGCTTGGCTCATCATTGATAGAAAGTAGAAGTCTCTCACATTCTACAGCAGCTTGAAGGACATAATCATCAAGATATCGTGGTTTACTTACTTGACGATTCGATCTTCTCAGCGGTTGTTGGAATAGCTGATGATGTGTGTCGTTCGTGTTGTCTACTCCATTTTCATGATCATGATGCCCATATTCATTGGACTCACTGCTTCCAGTTTCATCATGATCGTGATTCTCTTCATTGCCAACTACCGTGGGTCCTTCTCCAGCATCCACAACTTCACCACATCTTATGTAAAACATTCTCGGATCCCTCTTCGGTCCATCTCTCGTTTCATTTTGATCCATTTGATCCATCAACCAATCTTGTGAATTGAATCTTTCTCTGCTTCGTCCTTTGTATCCTCTTCCTCCTCTTCTACGTCCTCTCCCTCGTGACGTCGAAAAGCTTTGTTGATCTGCAGTTGCGTATAGCAGCTTGCCTTGTGTTTCTTCATGATTCTCCTCATCGAGAATTTGTTCTTCATAGTCCTTAAGTCTTCCTATGATTTCCTCAATCGTGTGTCTAAGAGAAGCCGACTTCGACGCGAGCTCCGATAACTTTCCCGCAAAGCTATCTATTGTATCTTTGTCCTTCAGCTTGCTTCTTTCAAACTCAGAAATCAGAATTTGAATTTTTGCTTCTTTGACACGATCGGCACCTAGGTTTTGGGATTTGATAGCTTCCAATATCCCTTTTGGAGAGTCTTGTTCGCCTACTTGCAAAATAAGAGCCTCTGAGATGGATTGAAATAACAATCCTACTGCGATATCATTCTTGTTTGATTCGGTTGAACCGGGTTCAATTGTTTTCCACACCTTATGAATTCGCAAAAACACTCTCATCCTCATCGATGAGTTTAACATCGGACAACGTACTGATGATGGGACAAGGTTCTTCGTCCTTGTCGGATTTTCAGCATCTCCCATGACTCGGGAATACCTATGTCGCCGCCTCTACTCAGGCTGGATCGAAACTAGGTTAGCTCTGATACCAATTCTAGAGTTTAAAGGAATTAGAACTCAAAGATTAACAAAGAATAACTCTCTTTATTATGCTTTAGAAAATAACTCAAAACTAAAGCTCTTAAGTTCTCTCAATCTCAAAACTCATAAGTTATGTCACACCTTGACATCTCCTTATATATTGAGAGACTTAGCCACAAACACAATTCAATTAGGAAAACCTCTAGGTTTAGATAACTCCTAATATATTTAGATAACTCCTAAATATATTTCCTAATCCTAATTTACTTTGAATAACTTATATCTTAAGTTATCTTCAAGCTTAATCCAACAGTCACATGGCTTCCACCGTTATCTTCATCGAGATAGGAGTTTCAATTCTCCGATCTTTCACCATTGAAGACTCATGCAGCTTTCTTTTTCTTATTATATATATATATATATATATATATATATATATAAACCTATCTCTCAGTTTAAACCAGTCGAGACCACAGATCTCTCTGAGAACACTCCATCATCTGCTGCTTTAGATGTGACAAAAACTTTGAGTAAATCTTGAAAAAGAGCAAATAGCATGAAGAGATCATTAAGTTTTGATCTTTCGACTTTAAGATTTGCATATTTTGATTCTAAAATCTATAAAGATTCAATATTTTGATTCCAAAAACTATAAAGATTGATCTTTTATACATTCCAAAACTGTTACGATTCATGATGATGGCTGCTGCAAAAAAATACAGAAAATCCAAAAATATTTTAAAACAAGTGTGGCTGCTGGGATTCGAGCCCAGGTCTCCACGGCCACAACGTGGAATTCTTACCACTAAACTACAGCCACTTTTGTGCTATTTACTTCTTAATTTTATTATTTATAAAGTAAACAGATGACCCTTCGCTTGTTAATTATCTTCCGTTAAAACTATTACTCTATTAATCATTCTTTTAAGTTCCATGATTTAAGATTAACCGATCAGCTCTCTCTCCCACTTCCCCCACTAAAAACCACATCTAATCACAATTAAAACTCAAAGTACTATAAATTACAGCTCTTAGCAAACCCCACTCTCATCACACAACACAAAATACAAAATCGAAAAAAAAGAACACAATGGCTTCTAACACAAGTTTCCTCTTTGTTGTCACCATTGCTCTCCTCCTCATCCTCAACGTCTCCGGTAGAACACTCCCGGCTATGGCGGATTCCACCAACATTGCGGCCAGGCTTACCGGAGGAGGACTGATGCAGTGTTGGGATGCACTTTACGAGCTGAAATCATGCACCAACGAGATCGTTCTCTTCTTCCTCAATGGTGAGACCAAACTTGGTTCCGACTGCTGCAACGCCGTTGATGTCATCACCTCCGATTGTTGGCCGGCGATGCTTACTTCTCTTGGCTTTACATCTGAAGAAACCAATGTCCTCCGTGGATTTTGTCAATCTCCTAACTCCGGTGGCTCTTCTCCGGCTCCTTCCCCTGTTAAAGTTTGATATGATAATGTGTTCCTCGCATGATGTATGCAGACAATAATTACTATGGTTATAATATAGTTTTTTTTCCTAATAATATGATGAGAAATTGTCCGTTCACTGATTTGTTCACGTAACTAGACGTCGAACCTTCGTCTCCATTAGGGCCGTACGTTACTCATTCAACAAGTCAATATTGTTAAATACGTTTTACACTAATTAACATTAATTATCATTGATCCTTTTCCCATTCCTCCTACTAATCCACCTTTTAATTTACTCTTAAATTGCCACACTCTTCTCTTGGCTTTACCTATGACGATACCAATGTCCTTCGTGGCTTGGCTTCTGTCAAACTCTAATAATTAAGATATTCTTTAGTTTTCATCAAAAAGGAAAAAAATATATACTATAGTTTTTATATGATGTAATAGAATCTCCTTTTAGATTTTTTTGTCTGTGACTTAACCGGTGTTTATATACTAGACAAACTGATGCAGAGAGATATTTGGATATCTTCCAAATATCTTTATTATTAATTTTATTATTATTTAGATAATTTCCTTATTTATTTATATTTATCTTTTGGGAGCTTTCTAGAATATTCTAAGTATTTACGGTTTTATGTTTTATTATAAATAGCCTTCTGAGGCCTCCTATTGTATTCAGTTGTTTTATGAATTGATTAATCGAAAGATTTAAAGAGGTTTTGTTAAACCACTGTGAAGAGTATTCACAAACCCTAAGAGCTTTTGCGAAAGCCCTGAGAGGAGGACTCTCAAACCCTAGTTATCCGGTATTCTGAGGAATCAACGGATCTCTAGTTCTATCCCTAGAAGCTTCCGATACATCAGTTGGTATCAGAGCTGCGTCTCTTTGGTTTCTCAATCAAAGACCGATTCTGGTGGTCATGGTGAGTCAAAGCATCTATCCTATCCAGGACGAAAGTCCATTCGTTGAAAGAGAAGAAAACTTTGAGATCTACAGAGAGATCTATGGTGATCCGATCTTCGACACATATGAAGACGATGTCATGGTTGTAGACTTCGTCTTTCGAGAAGGTGATTTCGACAATCTGAATCGTGCAAAAATCGTGCATAATCAGATTCGTGCGAAAACGGTGCGGAATTTTATTTGCGCGGAATTCGTGCAAAATTCGAGCTTTACAGAATCAGTGCAGAACCTAGCTACTGCAGAATTCGTGCATAATCCAGTTCGAGCGAATATCTCAGAGTATTCATTTGGTGCAATTTTGGTGCATACTTGTGACAATATTTG
Source organism: Barbarea vulgaris (assembly GCA_963667165.1). Lineage (NCBI taxonomy): Eukaryota > Viridiplantae > Streptophyta > Magnoliopsida > Brassicales > Brassicaceae > Barbarea > Barbarea vulgaris. The sequence goes on from OY763892.1 coordinate 26,874,790, forward strand.
TTTACTTGTGTGTGAAGAAATTTATCGATGGAAGGTTAGAAAAAAAGAGAAGAAATTGTTGGATGTTTTGAACGGAAGAAGTTTTGAAATCGAAGACCACGGTTAAGATTCGAGGACGAATCTTCTTCAACCCGGAGAGAATGATGCAGAGAGATATTTGGATATCTTCCAAATATCTTTATTATTAATTTTATTATTATTTAGATAATTTCCTTATTTATTTATATTTATCTTTTGGGAGCTTTCTAGAATATTCTAAGTATTTACGGTTTTATGTTTTATTATAAATAGCCTTCTGAGGCCTCCTATTGTATTCAGTTGTTTTATGAATTGATTAATCGAAAGATTTAAAGAGGTTTTGTTAAACCACTGTGAAGAGTATTCACAAACCCTAAGAGCTTTTGCGAAAGCCCTGAGAGGAGGACTCTCAAACCCTAGTTATCCGGTATTCTGAGGAATCAACGGATCTCTAGTTCTATCCCTAGAAGCTTCCGATACATCACAAACAAACCATCAAATATGATTATTCTAGTTTCTAGAACAAAACAAGGTTTGTCAAGAAACAGTGCATAGTAAGAACTGAAAAGATTCTCGTATAAATAGCAATTGAAACATGTTTTTGCAAAAACTAATCTTTTAGTTTCATTACTTTAAAAACAAAACCAGACTCTCCATGGTCAACATGTTCCTTTAATCTCAGCTGATGATGACTTAAGTAGGACTCAAGGAATTGGCCACATCGATCACAAACCGGTACCTAACATCAGATTTAGCCAAGCGGTCCATCGCAGAATTGATATCATTCATCCTTATGAGTTCAATATCCGAAACGATATTATGCTTGGCACAGAAGTCAAGCATCTCTTGTGTCTCCTTCATCCCTCCAATCTGACTTCCTCCCACCATTTTCCTTCCTATAACAAACAAAAAAAACCCTAACAGTTACTTCCACAACAAGCAAAACATAGACAAAAGGTCATCATCTGGTTTTTTGATTACCGAGAATTAGAGGGAAGATTGGTAGCTCGAGTGGCTTCTCTGGTAAGCCTAAAGTCACAAGCTTCCCATTTACTTTAAGTAAACTAAACAACGGTAATAAAGAATGTTGTGCTGATACCGTATCAATAACAAAATCCATAGTCCCAATTGCTTCTTTCATCTTTTGAGAATCCGTTGTTACAAGAAACGAGTCTGCACCGAGTCGATCGATCGCTTCTTTCTCTTTATCTGATGACCTACTAATCACAGTAACTCTTAAACCAAAGGCTTTACCAATCTTCACAGCGATATGACCAAGTCCACCAAGTCCACTCACACCTAAATGTTTCCCTGGTTCTTCAGTCATACCATAATACTTCATGGGACTGTAAACAGTGATTCCAGCACAGAGTAGCGGCGCGCCTGCATCGCTTGGTAAACCATCGGGAAAGCTTAAAACAAAGCGGTGATCGACAACAATTACGTCGGAGTAACCACCTTGGTTTCTGGTTCCGTCAGAAGAACGAGAGTTGTATGTGAAAACGAGTTTAGGACAGTAGTTTTCTAAGTCTTGGTTACATGATTCACATGATTGGCATGAGTCGATTATTACGCCTACTCCTACTCGGTCTCCTTCTTTGAACTTTGTCACGTTCTTACCAACTTTTGTTGCGATTCCAACGATTTCATGACTAAAATTAACCCAAAAAAAAAAAAAAAATAGTCGAAACAAACTCGTTATTAAAGATCTAAAATTAATCAGTAAATGATACTCTAGCTTATCCATTATTCAAAAATAATTGTCTTTTTTTTAAAAGTATTATAATTATAGTGTAAAAACTAAAATATGATGTATCTTTCTCATTATATATTATATAAGGCGCATATATGTGTTTATGTAATAATTTGTTTTCTGGATGTTTTGTATATATAGTGTATACTGATTTTGTAGTTTCGATTTGATATCAATAAAATATTATTATGTTTGACGTTAAAAAAAAAAAAACTAAAATATGATGTGAAATATTTTTAGTATATGTTATATAATTTAAAATTATATTTAATGAAAATCTAAACACAAAACATAGACCTTTTTAAATCCTAAAAATGTAATAAAATCTCCAAAATATTTTTCTTATTTTGCAATTCATTAAGATCTCCTAAAAAAAGAAATAATGATATACTACAAAGGAATAAAAATATTTGGGAGCATGAATAAGAAATGTAATTAGGTTTAATACCCGGGAACAATGGGGTAACGAGAGATTCCCCAATGGTTCTTGATGGAATGAAGATCAGAGTGACAAACACCACAGAACAAGATCTTCACTGTTACATCGTTCTCACCATTTTCTCTGCGATGATACAACATAACCAAAACATACAAAAGTTGTGAAGAGAAGAGAACAAATCGAAGACGAGTTTTATTAAAACTTAAAAAGTAAAAAAAAAAAAAAAGGAACCTCCTAGAGAAATGAAATGGAGAGAGGACGCCGGAATCGTCGTTGGCCGCCCAACCAAAAGCTTTGTTTCGGTCTGACATATGTTTTTTTCCTCTCTTTGTTTATGTGAGCGATTCGGTTCTGTTTATGTCTGAATTGATAAAGGTAGGGGACAGGATTTATAAATGATGACACAATTATAATGGAATCTGTAGTGGGGAATATATCATTTGAAGATAGGAATATATATTGAAGAATTTGTGGTTGTGGATGCAATTTAAAGAATTGGTGGAACTTTAAAGAAAATTTATGATGGGTGATTTCTTTTTAGATTTTAAACCCAGGGAGTCAGTAAATTATTAATTAAAAAAATATTTTCTTAGTTCATATAATATGAGTATATTAATTGTATAAATCTTACTATATAAAGTTTAATCTAATTAAATATAAATATAAATATATAAAAAGTATATATATATATATCTTATTATATAGGTTTGGTAGTTATGCATTTGCTGTTATATATATTTTTCCTTTAACTTCTTGCAAATTTCATTCAAATTCTATGGAGGGTGAATTGGATGAAGATTCTTGGATGATTTGACTTTGAGTGAGTTCGAAGATGATTTTGATGAATTAATATAGTGAATTAAAAAATTTGTTATAATTAAAATTTTTTTTTGACGTCCAATTAAATGTTTTTTAAAACAGTGGATTTGATTTTAAAGTTTTTTTAAAAATTCATGTTTCAATAATATATATATGATTTATCATTTTAATTCAGATTTCTCCTAATACTCAGTCAAATACATCCCATAATTATACATTTACAAATGGAGATAAAGTGCACATATTTAGAAACTTAAAGACCAATTTACTATCTCAAATATGTTTGCGATTTTTTTATTCAGCTTATTTCATACTTTTATAAACTGAAATGTATTAAACGAACAATATTTATGAATAACTCAAAACGTCAAAAAAATATAAATTCCATTGATAATTAATTATATATTTCTGATGAGAAATAAATAAACAAAAATGTTATTTTATTATTAATAGAACGTTACTACTACTAATAATAACATTGATGAACAGTATTCGACACTATAAATTACATACAAGTCTTCATCAGTAGCAAGCAAACAAAGAAACCAAAATTAAAAAGAGAGAAACAAATTTAATTAAAAATGGAGAATAAAACCGTTGTCATGGTATTTTCTTTAATCATGGTTTTGCTATCGTTTTCTCATCCAACTTTGGCCACATACAACGATGAAGATAAGCCGATACTCAAGTCAGACGACGAGTTTGATGCGGTTTTTGCAATTTCACCGAGCTCGCGTGATTATAATGACAATGTTTTTAATAAATATTCAGAAGAACATCACGATTATCTTAAGAATTGCATTAAAAAAATGGAATTCGCATCAAGTAAATGTTTCGATGAAGTGATAGCCCAAATTCTTCGGAACAAAACTACTTCAAAGACTTGTTGTCGGCTCATAGTGAAAGGTGGCAAGCAATGTTACATGGAAATGATGGCATTATCTTTTAAACTCTATCAACTCAAACGCTTTAGTTCCATTGGAATTTTCAAAGCTAACGAAATATGGAACACATGTTCTACGTACTGAGATTGGAGCTATACATGTAACTAATTTTATGATTATTAAATATTGGTTTAAATTGATTGTATTATACCAACAATTTAAACAATAATATATATATTTACATCATCATTCAACATATTTATATTCTTTTTAATCTTAATCTTTACTCTTTACAACTAGATCTATGATTACGGGCGGATATGTGTATATCGATTGATTTAAAATATTTTTGTGTTTCTCAATTTATTAAGTAGTAAAAATAAAGAAAGTAAATTAAATTTAAACTGACAGAACATCATGTAGAATATTAAGACGGTTTTCATAATATTTTATTTTTACGAATATTAAACATGTATATTTTTATTAATTTCTAGTATTATCTATATAATTTTGTTTTTAAAATTAATATATATATATATATATATTTAAGATTAATTTTGGTTTAAAATGTATTATAATATCATGTATTTTTTATTATATCATATCATTAAAAAATTTGGTATGAGTAAAATAGTTATAAAAAAAATTATTTTGTCATACTTTAAAATTAAATCTACTAAACTATTAGAAAAGACCCAATCTTATAAGGTGTTTCCAAACACTATAGAAGTTAAAAAAAAAAAAAAAAAATTATCATTGTATCCAAACACACTTTTCCATCTTTTCATTTTTCCTCTTCATCAATTATTTCCTTATTTACTATTGCAATATTAATAGTATGAATTATAATTCTCGTATCACATTTGTTAGATCTTATTTTTAAATTATTTTAAATTATTATATAACACATATAATTATTAAAATTTAATATATTTTTCTGCATATATCTATCTACTAAACTATTAAAAAAGACCCAATCTTATAGGGTGTTTCCAAACACTATAGAAGTTAAAAAAAAAAAAAAAAATTATCATTGTATCCAAACACACTTTTCCATCTTTTCATTTTTCCTCTTCATCAATTATTTCCTTATTTACTATTGCAATATTAATAGTATGAATTATAATTCTCCTATCACATTTGTTAGATCTTATTTTTAAATTATTTTAAATTATTATATAACACATATAATTATTTAAATTTAATATATTTTTCTGCATATATTGTGATTAAATTTTTTAAAAACGGACATATATTACTCAATTAAAGAAGAAAAAAGTGTGTGTTCTTTTTTTTTTTTGTGTTCAACATCCCACATTGACTAAATTTCTGTGGCAATAGTTCATAGTCGTATTATAAAAAGACCAAAATGATTTCAAATACGAATGAGCAAGAAACTTGACATATCATGCGTCAAAATTTTTAAAAATATATTCGGTTTATCTGGTTTTTAGTTGAAATAATTTAAACATTGACTAAAATTTGTGAACAATAGTTCAGTTCATTTTATGTAAAAAAAAAATCAAAATGATTTTAAATACGAGTGAAAAGGAACTTTTTATGTAAAAAATCAAAATCAAAATGATTTTAAATACGAATGAAAAGGAACCTTAACTTATGAGACGTCCAAATTTCAAAAAATTTATTCGGTTTAATCTGATTCTTTAGTTGAGATAATTGACGTATATACGGGTCAATTTTTATATTTTATAAACGGAAAAATTCTATAAAAAAAACTTCAAAAGTGGCACATACTTTTACATTAAACCTCCAAAGTGAAACTTTTTACAGTTTAAACCTTAAAAGTGGCGTTTTGTTTCGTTTTTCATTTAAAAAAATGTTGGGGTTAACTTTTCTGTTAACAGAGTAAACTTTTCCAGGATCGAAAATATCAGTGGGAAACAAAACGCCACTTTAATTTGAAGATTTAAACTGGAAATTCTTTTATTTTGACGGTTTAAAGGTGAAATGTAATACCTTGAAGGTTTGATATAGAAATGTGTGCTACTTTAAAAGTTTTTATGGAATTTCCATTTATAAATAATAAATAAACAAAAAAATACAAAATTTTATTAAAACAATTGACCCGCAATGTGTACTATTTTAGAGGATTTTAATGAAATTTTTCCATTTATAAATAATAAATAAACAAAAAAAAATAATTTTTTTTATTAAAACAATTGACCTGCGGTATACCGCGGGTATAAATCTAGTTATACTATAAAAATAGAAACACAATTACCCCTCTCTTTTAATGTAAAAATGAACATACTGGAACTGGAAATTAAATTTTCCTTCACGTTGCAATTTTTTTTTTTCAAACTCAAATTTTCTTAAAGTTTGATTATATATTAATTATTATTTAAAAAAAATACTAAACTGGCATAATTTCCTTATGTCTAGATTAACGATGATTTTTTTTTAAGTTTTTGGCAGATATTGATTTTTTTTTCTTTTTTTTTGTTACAAACTCAAATTTTTTTAAAACTTGATTATATATTAATTAAATTAATTATTACTTTAAAACATACTAAACTGGCACATATCGATTTTCTTCTTCTTTTTAATTGTTTTTTTAAAGTTTTTGGAAGATATCGATTTATGGTAAACATTGACGTGGACCAGTAGAATGGCGTTTAAGTTTTTGGCAGATATCAATTTATGTTAAATATCGACGTGGACCAATAGCGTCGCGTTTTTTAAATCCTATGTGGACGCGTTCAAAACACTATAGCTTCAACTTTTATATAGTATAGATGTATGTACGAACTTAACCAGGTTTTGGAAATGTTTAGGCCAGGTGATACTATAAAATGATACAATTCTTCTCACAAAAAAAGACATTGCAAACAATTCTCTATTTTTATCATTTCAGAATAATATACAGTAAAACGTATATAAATTAATAATATTAGGACCAATGTATTTTATAAAATTTTATTAATTTATCGTGTTTATTAATTTATAAATGTAATATTTGAGTTATCGAAAAAATTTATTAATTTAAGGAGGTATTAATTTATAGAAGTTTCACTGTAGTTGTATTCACATTCGTTAGTTTTGTAACACTTCAAATTTAGTGACCAAATCAGCTTCTTCAACAAGTCAGGAAAAAAACATCTATAAAACCTATAATTTGACTGTAAAATTTAGCGTTAAATCAAACTGGACTCATGTAACAAAGAATCTATATAATTGACTTTACGAATGTGAGATTATTAGATAAAAGAAATAATTTTATTTTGTTGAGTTATTCCGATTAAAGGTATACAATTGATATGTTGATATTACTAAAAAAGGAGCATATTCGATCATATAATATGATTATTATTATGAAGGGGCCTCTATGGGACCATAGTATGATGGCGGAGGACTTTTTTTGCAACAACAAGTTTCATCTTTGGTACCTTCATTTACACATATTCCTCCATAACTTGTCTCGTCGCACTGTTTTTTGCACTCAGCACATGATATGTTTGATTTAAAACATATGAGCATTTGGTACGAACTCGTTTGTCCTGTAATTGATAAGAAAACGTAACCGTACATTTAAAGATCACTCATTATATATCACCAAAATCAGTTTTTGTATTTTAAATTTTATATGATCAAAAAAAAAAAAAGTATTTAAATTTTATAAACGAAATGACTTACGTGAGATGAAAAGCAAGAAAATGGTTGATATTAAAAGAAAATATGTTCCATAAGCATGTGAAGATATCTTGCTTTTCATTTTCGTAAATATCCAACTTTTTTTTCTTTCAGTTTGGTTGTAGATTATATATATATTTGTTGAAGTTCTTGCATGCTATATAATAAAGTTTTATGACTTCAAAAAAAAAAAAAAAACTAAGTACTTAAGATGAGTCAAACGTAAAGTCAACAATTCATAAATATTAAATAGTCCAAGATACAAATTTCTTTCCAGAAAACTTTGTTTTGAATAGTGGTGGTCAAATGTTGCTTACCCGAAAAGGTCAGAGTATCTAATGGGGGTTTATTGGATTAAATATTTGATGTGATTTGAGTTTTAATGAGTTTTGAAATGATTTGGTTAAATTTTGGTGAATTTATAATTTTTTTATTAAATTTTCTGAAAACTCAACTAAAACCATGAAATTTTGGTCTTTGTATTTTAACTAATAAATCCCATTAAATCTCATCTGAAACTCTTAAATCAAATCCTAGTAATGTTTTCAATAACAGTGGATTTGATTGTATATTTTAAAATCATTAATTTAATAACACTGAATTTTAAAAAATATTTTAAAATTCATGTTTCAATAATCCATTATTTATCACTTTAACTCAAATCTCTCCAAATACTTAATTTAATATACCCTTAACCTCTTATGGTTCTAAGAGATTTTGAATAATATATAAATAGTATACCATTTGTTTATTATCAATCACTCAATTGATTTTGATTCATAATCTAATATAATATCAAATCTCGTTAACACACTGTCCAATCTAATTAAAATTGATCCTATTGTGAATTCGTGAAGAATTAATTAAAATATTAAAAAAATAAAAAAGAATTACTGTTTAGTTAAAAAAAAAAAAAAAAAAAAAAAAAAAAAAAAAAAAAACACGATAAAAATCAATTTATGATTGTTTCTTTATACGTCGAGTTTTCTTGTTAGAAACGGAAGCGTAGGATCGTTCTTGTTCTAGTTCTTGTAAAGCTTGAAGTCGAATGAAGAGTCGAGTATATTGCTCAGCTGTTCCAGTCTCATCTGCCAACACTTTTCCACACCAATTACATGACCTACAAATTATTTACAATAACCAAATTGTAAATATCAAAAATTTTAAATTAGAAATATGGAAATAAAGAATATGGTGATGAGCACATACTTGACGGAACCGCTCTTTCCTTCATGGCGGATGGGAGTTTCAACGCCGCAGTGACCGCACCACATCCTTTCTTCTTCTTCTCGGGCCGTCGTTACTTTTGCCATCGTGGTTTCAAAAAAAAAACACTAGAACTAGTTATGAGTTATGAGTTATGGCAATAACGTATATGTGTATATATATATATATAGAGAGACTAGCTAGAGAGGCCAAATCTATCTGATTCAGTGATTCCTTTTAGGTTTTGGAAAGTTGTTTTTATTAGATAAAAAGGAAACCTATTTTACCAAAAAAAAAGGAAAAGAAAAAAGGAAACGTTATAGCTAGTAAATTGGGAGATTTTGTTGTCTTTTCAAGTATGTTGATTTAAAGATGATTTTGGTCTTTTCCTTGCAGAGCAAGGAATTATTTTTATTAATATTCGACGGACACGATTTTGACTTTGAGCATATCTTTTGCACATTTCCTTTTTTCTCTTATTTATATTTGGGTCAAACATTTAAATGGAAAATAAAGACATGGAGAAGGAAAGTGTAGCTTTCGGTCCAAGTAATTATAGAAGTTATAGATACATATGTATAACTACACGGTGAATACAAAAGTATTGAATTTAACAATTTAATGTTTTGTTTTTGTCATGGTTTAGATAAATATCTATAAATTAATATTTTTTATTAATATATCTTTATATTAAATTATAAAGATATATTAATTAGGTCAATAACTAATTTGAAACCGTAAATTTTATTGATTTATTGAAATATTAATTTATTGTAACTCTTTGCCACTAATTCGATCCATTCTGTTATTAGTTTCCATGAAAAAGAAAATATATTAATACAATGGTTTATTGATTATAATAGTTGTAGGCTTGTACTGCCGTATGTTTGTAAAATATTTTACAACACAACTTTGTTTAAACATTCTTTCTCTATGTATTACTATATATAGTAGCTTCTGATAAAAACAAAAAAAAAAAAAGTCCCTTGAGCATCCTCACATTAAGAGTCAAGTACACGAACAGGAGCAATGGGTATTGAATCCCACCACTCCTTCATTCTCCGATTACTCTGATCGTCGCTCATACATTTTCCAACACTTGATGTCATCACAAAGCAATATATTATACCAAATATGATGAACAGCTTCAACGGCACCACTGCAAAGAAGCTTGCCAACACTATCATCCCCGCCATCACCATGCTTGCATGCTACAACCAAGAGTAAGAGATAACACACACAAAAACGATATCGTGCGAGGTGCGAAAGTGTGATATAAACAATAGTTACCTTGTTAGCCTTGGAGGTATATATGGACCGCAACTTCATGATGGTGACGTTGACATGTTGCATCAACTGGTGAAGTCTTATTAAGCCATATTGAGCCGAGACAATGCTCTCAGTCATTGTTTGGTCAGATTCCGTGCTCACTGTGATCCCACCCTCCTCCTTTTTTATGTGGACCATCTCACGTCTAGCCTGAACCATTTTAACTACCACAAATATCAAGCAAGCAGCTATAGCCTTACCAATCCATTCCCTGTAACATAAATTTAGTTTCTTGATTAGAGTAAATAAATATACTATGAATTGAACTTACTTACTCTTCTGGATCATATATGTTACTTTAAAACTCACTTGTAGACGGTACAAACAGTAATGGCTAGAACAAAAAGTGTATGAATCGGCTTTTCCCAATAAAGCACTTGTTGGAACCACGGCAATGAGTCTTGCAATGGCTTCATCAGTTCCTACAAAGATACCTCATTATTGTCAGTTCAATACACCATAAAGTAACCACTATGCCATCCATAATTAAAATCTTCTTACCATAAGAACTACTACACTTTCACTAATCCCTTCTTCTTCGAGCTCTGTTGTCGTAGCTTTAGCCTTATCAATCTCTCTTCCTTCTTCTCTCGATTGATTAACAACATTTTCAAGAGACGCAAGCATTTCTTCTTTATCAGCCACTTGCTGTCCCTTCTCCTTACAATTATATTCTCCCTCTTCTTTTAATATGTTATCAAGCTGTTTCATATTGTTCATATTCTTCAATATGGAGCTAGCACTACACGGGCTTCTTGTACTGCCCACCTTTAGACTGATCTCTGCGAGCTCTTGCAATACGTAGTCTCCCTTAGGAACTTCCTCAAATAAACTAAATATCAAAAACTTTTTCGGATCCGGGGGAGAGATTCTCAACATTTCCCGGGCTGCATGTAACCGTATAATTCCCAAGATTGTTCTCGAATGGATTTCCCATGCTTGTAAGGGAACTTCAACATTATACTTCCTCAAGAACTGATGCATTAATGATATTTCCTTTACAAGCATAAGCCAATGCTCTCGTCTAGTTGAACTAGTCATCTCGGGAAACTCTATGACAATCCCATCCTCACTAAAAAGGCATTAAAAAAAATGTTGCAAGTCATACACAAATGAGGCAACATATTTATGCCATAAAGTAGTAGTCAAATTGCTAACAAACTATAAGAAGACATAAATTGAAGTTTAACATAATAATAGTTAAAGATATGAAATCATCATCCTTATGCAAAATAATTCTTACAAGTCGGGAGACTCGCAGACAATGGCTTTGTCAAAAAGAGGGGCACCCCATGGGCCAGTGGAAATAGGATTTGCAGAGCATTCACTGCCCTTGGAAAGATCTATCTTAAGAGCATCTTCATAGTTTATAATTCCTGCGGCTTCGAAGTATAGTGCATAGTTTGTCAAAGTAAGCCTACCTACAAAATTTTGAGACATTTTAATATAAGAAACTAGCAGCCATTAATCAAACTTGACATAAGATAATAATACATATAGTGAAACAAAACCAGGCCAGCTTGTTTCTTTAATGTGGCGAACCACTCTCTGTGAAGCCATTGTTCCTTCAACATGCAATATAATTTCATCATCGGCTAATTCAACCCCTTTAGGTTTTGCTTGCTTCTCTAAATGCTTCATACACCTTGTTATACGCGAATTATACGAAAACAAATCAAGTCAAAGCATTAGAAAAGAAAATTTAGATAGAGTCTAACTATATATAAGAACATGTTACTTGTGTATTTCTTTGACAAACATATCGTAAGCTGGGAAGTGAAGTTGGTGGCCGGTAGGAGCGGTTAGAGTCTCAAATGTGTATCTACCATTGATGACATCCACTGGGAGAGTAACGATAGAGGCCAAATATACAAAAGCATCTTCACCCACACTTGGTTCATGATCAGCCTAAATATAATCCACATGAAATAGAAGTTGAGGAAATTATAATCAATTTATATAAAAGTTGATCATTGTCACGATTCTAACAACGAAAGCTTGCTTACGAGAAGCGGCATGATGTCTGAATAAAAAAGAGAGATATCATCTTGCTCAGGGGATAGGGTTGACTGAATCCTCTTGTCTTCACTCTCTTTAGCTACTGCTTCCTTTGAACACAAGTAACAAGTAAACATAAGCATATATAAACTACTAGAGATCCAAGAAATCAAATGATCATCATCAAGTCTCGATTAGGTATACCGAATAAGACTCGTTGTAATCTGCATCAGGTTTTTGCCAAGCAAGCATCATATCGAACGTGAGACGAGTAAAGGAACCATCTTTTATTCTCTCAAGTATGTTTTCACAAACCCGAGTCATCGCCTTTGAGCTACAAAACTCCACAAACTTCTTCGAGTAAGTACTTTCCGTTCCAGGCTTCCATTGATTACATTCAAACTCTTCCACCATTTTATCAATGGTCAAATCTAGTTCCCTGCAACATCAATTACCACAAAAATTTCCAAAATTAAAACGATGCTAAACCGGCTCGAATCAGGTTTTTAACTATATACCGGTTTGCTATATCCTTTTAGCTTAACCACCAAGGCAAAGAAACTGCATAAAAATGCTCAGTTGCACGATTTTGGTTATATAATCTACACTTTAATTAATTTCTGTATATATAAATCTTGTACACGATTTTAATTATGATCTACAAATTAATTTCAGTGTCAACTATTTTTGAATTACACCTTCTATAAAGTAAACCATAGATCTGCAAAAAAAAAAAAAAATATATATATATATATATAGAAAGTGAAAGAGGAAAATACTGTGAGCATCTAAGGACGACGTCGTTAGCAATGGAGGACAAGTGCTTCATCTTCTTCATCGTCTTCTTCCTTTCGTGTATTGAGAATCCTCTGTTTTTGTTTTTGCCTTTTTCCTTTTTTTCGTTTGCTGTTTTTTTTTTCTTCTTTTCGCATTCGGTTTCGGTGACGTTGAGGCGTAGAGAAAAAAACTCGTTCACTGGCAACTTCTCCACATGCCACGTGGCATATCCATGCAAAATAGGCGAATACTGCTGACTCAGTATATATTACTGACTCAGTGAACGAACACGAACCCTGTCAGATCCCGGACCCGAATAGATATCCGAAAATATCTGATATATAAATATAGATTAATAATATATTAGTAATAATTATACTAGTTTTTGAATATTTTTGATATTTTTTTTATATATTTTCGGTAGATTTAGGCTATAATATTCGATAAATTTTAGATTTTTTCAAATAATTTAGTAGATTTGCAGTTAAAAATATTAGATTTTCGGATATTTAGATAAATCCAAATCCGATCAAATCCGAATCAAACTCGACCCAAAATTTTAAAAAATCCAAATGGATCCTAAATTTTTAGACCTAAAAACCTGAATCCGATCAAATCCGATCCGAGTACTCGAACGCTTAATTAGGTCTATTACCGATAATCAATTGCTAAACGATGTCGTTTCGAGTGAAGGTGAAGCAATTTTTTTTTTTTTTAATCTAGTAAACTAGTGTTTTGTTAAACCGATGTGTTTTAGTTTTAACTCGGCTTGAAATTTGAATCCGAAAAAATAACAAAGGCCAACGATCGGTTTATGACTTTCAAGCCAAATCGAACTGAAATTACCCAAACCTGGATCCGGTTCGGTATTGGAATAAATGCCCTAGTCTCACTCTAGGTATTAGAGTAGTCTCTCTGCGACATTTTGTTCTCTCATATCTCTCTTTCCTCTTCCGATAACCAAATACAAACGATCTATGAATACAGAAAAAAAGTTAGATCCCATCACTAATGATCTCATTATCGAGATACTCTCGAGACTACCTGCAAAGTCAGTGGCCAGGTTTCGTAGCGTGTCAAAGCTATGGTGTTACATGCTTCACCGTCCACATTTCACCGAGTTGTTCTTGACAAGATCATTGGCTCGTCCACGTCTCTTATTAGCCCTCGAACGAAATGGTGAGTGGACCTTCTTCTCAACGCCTCAGCCACAGAATCCATATGAGAAGTCGTCTTTTGTAGTAGCTGATTTTCATATGAGGGTTGTATGTGGAGACAAGGAACCATCACACTTTTATGGTTCGACAACTCTTACCTCTGGTTTGATCTATATCTCTTATCTGCGGATTAAAAAGTTCGAGTGTGGAGCCAGGCCTGTTATATGTAACCCTCGCACCGGACGATATGCCATCTTACCTAAACTAGTCTCCAAAGGGCGACATAGCTTTTTAGGATTTGATCCGATTGATAAGAAATTCAAGGTATTGTCCAATATATCTTATTATTGTAACATTTTGACGTTAGAATCTGGAAAAATGTGGTGGAGGAAGATCAAATGTTGCTTAGCTCATTATCCTTCGAGCAAAGGGATATGCATCAATGGGGTTTTGTATTACGTAGCTTTCCGGAGTACTGACAACTATGGTAATAGAAGATCATATATGATAGTTTGCTTTGATGTTAGGTCTGAAAAATTCAAGTTTATTGACGTAGAATGTTGTTATCCTCAGTTGATAAACTATAAGGGTAAATTAGGTGGGATTAGTTGGGGATATACAGACAATGTCCTTAAGTTGTCTATGTGGATTCTAGAGGATGTTGAGAAGCAAAAATGGTCGAAACATGTCTACACTTCGTGGGAGAATGGACTCGTTGATCCTACCAATCATTTCATCGTTGGAGTCACTAGTACTGGTGAAATTGTTTTGTCATTGAAAGTTACATCTAAACCGTTTTGTGTGTTCTACTTCAATCCCGAAAGGAACACTCTCCAAAGTGTTAAAATCCAAGGTTTGGATAATGATAGTGAAGTTTACGCTTTTGTGGATCATGTAGAGGATCTTAATGTTAATGATGCAAAGCAACTCAAGTCATTAACAAGTGTAGTAAAAGGAGGCCTAAATATCATTAGGAAAAGGCCAATACAAGGTTCTAACCTATCCATCGCTGCTCTATCTTTAAAGAACAATCAGCCGAAGAACTTACTGCAGAACAAGTACGAATCATTAGCCCTAGAGTGAGGACATGTGTTGATTTGTTGTTGGCTGTGACTGTGAGTTCTCACTTCTCATCACCATGTTGGCTTAGAATTTTGTTCTTTTTGGTTATCATGTCTTAATTGTGTTACTTGGGAGTTGCGAGCAAACTAATGTTTTATCCTACATTGCGTTATCATAAAACTTTTTTTCTTGGTAATGTTATTGTTTGAAAGTTCTTTTACAACCTCTAGAGTATTCTTGTTTGCTTTGACTTTGTTTTTATGATAATACTAGAAAAATATATAAGAAAAAATTGATTCAAGCTCGCGAGAATCACACTCAACCACAGCATAAGAGCTAGTCTAGACTGAGAATCTGAGAAGCCTTGTGCTTTGAAAGATGACTCGAGATAAGTTTATGTGACCAAACTCAAGTGGTTAAAAAACAGATGAAATGAGAATAACATTGAACAAAATACTCTAAAGTTCGAATGTCAAATAAACCTCATGAACTTCATTCGGAATTCCTTACATTGAACAAATTAGCTATGTATAATATATTTTAATTTTATTTTGATAAGATACACACTAAAATATATTTTAAAAGATCAAAATCCCATTAAAAATATCGAAAACAATGCTTATAATTTGTAACATAAAATGTTAAACAAAATTTTAGCGAAAAATAATAGTAGAATAGTTAAAAAAGAAGAAAAGAAATAGCGGCATAATATAGAGTTTAAAAAAAAAGAAAACTTAAAGTATATTTTTGGTTTTTACCAGTTGATTGCATTGGTAGATAGCACGTAGAATCAATGGCTGGAATGCCACACTTTCATAAATTTTAATCTGACGTAACATAAATTAATCTGAATATTACAAGCTTTTATTGAAAAGACGAAAATATACTATCCAATAAAACTAGAATCATTTGACATTATATTCGAAATATGTTGAAATATGTATTTGTATCATAGAAAATTTGCATGTAAGTTAAAGTTTAATTTACCTTTTAATTTTTGCCAAAAAAAAACTAAGCTGAGGTTATTTTTTGGAAATTTTCCAAGTAAGCTGATTTTTAACAAAACTATATTATTTACTTTTTGTTTCTCTTTTTTTTTGTTTTTGTCTGGGAGTAGGGCAAAACTGAAAGTCTGAAACTCAGCGTTCTCTGAAAAAATATACGGCGGACTGCGCGAAGCACGAGCACCGGAAGAGATAATGGCGGAGGAAGCAATTTTAGGGTTTCTGCTGAACAACGAAGACATAGCAGATTCCGGTCAATTCTCCGCCGAACATAACCTTGACCACAACGAAGTCGTCAATGCCATCAAGAGCTTACATGCTTTTCGTTACATCGATGCTCAGGTTCATTCTAATTCAAGTTGAATTTGATTTGCAGAGAAGGGAGATTTAGCGTTTTTTGTGAGTTTTTCATTGTGGGGTTTAGTAATTAGCTATGAAAGTTTACATTTTTTAGGTATTCAGGGATTAATATATACATAAGCATTGTGATGTTTGTTTCATTAGGAATTTAGTATTTTGTGAGTTTTAGATTGTGGGGTTTAGTAATTAGCTTATGAGATCATGAGTAGCTATGAAAGTTCACATTTTTAAGGTATTTAGGGATTAATAGATACATAAGCATTGTAATGTTTGATGTGTTGTTTCATTATTTCTGCAGGACATTAAGCGAGAATCATGGGTTCTGACTGATGAAGGGAAGAAATATGCTGCTGAAGGATCACCGGAGGTACAACTTTTCTTGGCTGTTCCTGCAGAAGGTAGCATTTCGAAAGATGAGCTCCAGGTGATTTTGGTTGTAGTTTTTCTTTGTTCATGATCGTTGACTGGTGAAATCAAGCCTTAGAAATTACAATTTGGTGAAATTAAATTTACAGAAAATGCTACCTTCAGTCTTCAAGATTGGTTGTTCACAAGCTGGAAAAAACAAGTGGGTGGAAATGGGAAAGCAAGTCTCTAGGAAGGTATCATTGTTCATGTTTTGGTTATGCAGTGAATTGCCTTCTTCTTCCTTATGTTATTCAGATTGGAATCTGCCGAGGAGTTTTTATTTATGTTATGTGTTGTCATTCGCTTTTTCTCCTGTTTCTTTTCTCCCTGCTTTGAAATGCCATGTTTGAAATAGTTTTAAACTTTTATCACATGCTGCATCTATTTAGTCTGCATCATTAGCTCTGAAGTCTGAACCATTTTGTTGTAGGTTCAACATGTTGAAGATAAAGTGAAGAACTTGCTTTTACAAACACAGGAAGGAGTGGTTTGTATCATCTTATCATTATCAAAAGATTTTTTTGTAGAATTCTTATGCAGCTTTATAGTTCATGTGACTTAGTTGGCATTTCTCCCCTTCAGGAACTTGACAAAGAAAGTCTTAATTCTCTCAAAGCCAGAAAACTGATCGTGCCACAGTAAATAACTGGATTTTCAATTGTAAATTGTTTCTTTTAGTGAACATTATTGCAAACTTTTCTCCTTTCCTCTCAGAATATGGAAGGGCTATTCCGTAAAGAAAGGTCCTAACTATGCTCCAAAAAGAAAGAATTTCGCCACTGACTTGACTCGAGAAAATCTACAAAAGTGTGTACTACTCCCTTCTTTTTCAACTTATTAATGATATTGTTGGAGTATTGCAAATAAGAGAGAAAATTTGTACTCGCTTGCAGCTGGAAAGAGCTAGAATTCAAGGAGTATAACTTCAATGCTAAAGGACAGCCTGTTGATGCTGGGCATCTTCACCCCCTTCTCAAGGTACTTCAAAGTAAAACAAGTCGCTAAAAGCCTTTACTTCAAGTTCAGCGTGTCTTCGTGTTTTGTATAGCTCACACTGAAATATATTGTACTTGATGGTTATCTTTTCTGTTACAGAAACTTTGTGTAACCATTGCCTTTCATAGCCTATTAATTTTCTTAAACTCTTGTGTGTTTCAGGTACGGAAACAGTTGAAAGACATATTTCGTCAGATGGGGTGAGACTTTTACCATTTTTCTAGTAATTCTCCATTTTTCTGCTATGTGGAAATAATGACTTTCAGCCTTATGTGGTCACAGATTTGAAGAAATGCCAACAAACAACTTTGTGGAGAGCAGGTATTATATCAATTAGATGCTTAAATCTCTTTTGATACTATACAGCAAAGCACCTCTGCAAATCTATCGGCCTTTTTCACAATCCATTTAGTTATTCAGGAATCATGTTTGGATATCTCAGCTGTTCCCTTAACCTTTTTTTTCCTATGCTCTGTAGCTTCTGGAATTTTGATGCACTGTTCCAGCCTCAACAGCACCCTGCTCGTGACTCTCATGACACCTTCTTTCTAAAAGGTTCAATGTCTGAATGCGTAGTTTTTAAATTTATCTTTGTGACTTTTCGCCTCAGCTGCTTAATTGAGACGATCTAACTCATAACTTTAAGATTTGATTGTTTAATTGTAGCTCCTTCAACTACAAGGGAGTTACCAGAAGATTATGTTGAGAGGGTGAAACAAGTTCATGAGTCTGGTGGATATGGATCGAGAGGGTAACAACTTGTTTTTGATACTTGCTACCTCTGATCATATTCATGTTATTTGTAATCTCTCATCATGGTATTTTCCATTGTACAGGTATAATTATGATTGGAAGAGAGAGGAAGCAAACAAAAATCTTCTCCGTACCCACACCACGGCAGTATCATCTAGGATGCTTTATGCACTCGCAAAGGTCTGACTAGATTTGACTTTGGCCTTCAAATTCTCAATCCATTCATGTGTCTAAGCGATTCTTATTCTTGGTTAATTTTGACTGGTGAACACCTATATAGGGGTTGGAATGTTGCTCGATTACAGCATCATGTCATTTCAAAGCTGTGTATATATGCATAAATATTAATGAATCCTGAAGCATATAGATGTCTTGAAATTTTGTGCTCTCTGAGTGACCAGTTAGCGAGGCATTTACATTTTATTTTATCTTTTGCCATAGCAACCTTTCACTCCCAAGAAGTACTTTTCTATCGACCGTGTCTTCAGAAACGAGGCTGTTGATCGAACCCATTTGGCAGAGTTCCATCAGATTGAAGGTAATTGGCTAATTGCACTAGCTAATTCAGTTGTCATATTTGGGGAAATTCAAAGTTAGAATGTTGAAAATGCACCAAAAATTCCTACCAAAGTTTCTTCTCTTTTGCTCAGGTTTGGTCTGTGACCGTGGCCTTACATTGGGTGATCTCATTGGTGTATTACATGACTTCTTTTCACGCTTAGGTAAATACTTTATTACTTCTGTCGCTTGTGGTTATTTTGATGCTTCAAAGTCGCTTAAGGTTAAACAAAGGCTCATGCGATTATGCTTTTACAGGGATGTCCAAGCTGAAGTTCAAGCCTGCCTACAACCCTTACACTGAACCAAGCATGGAGATTTTCAGGTAAATTTGATCAATTCATCATCTCTCTAAAATGCGAAACAAACACACACACTAAAGATAATGTATCTACTGCTTTTACCAGCTACCATGAAGGACTTGGGAAGTGGGTAGAGATTGGAAACTCCGGCATGTTCAGACCAGAAATGTTGCTACCGATGGGTTTCCCAGAGGATGTTCGAGTCATTGCATGGGGTCTTTCGCTTGAAAGGTACAATAGAAGATGAAAAAAGACTCGAGTTGAGAGACATATTTTGATTACAAACCAAATTGCTGATTCTTTCTGATTTTTTTTCATAAACAGACCAACAATGATTTTATACGGCATTGACAACATCCGCGATCTGTTTGGACACAAGGTACAGTATCTAACTTCTTGCTGATGCTACATCCATCTTTAAGAAGTAATAGTCTCATCGGGTTATTCTTATTCGTTACACAGGTGGATCTTGATCTCATTAAACGGAATCCGCTCTGTCGCATTGGAATCGAGTGAGATGGGTTTGGATTCTGTGTTCGTGACAGGTTCTTTGATACAGTTTTGTTGCGGGGATCAAACTTCTCTGCAGAACAGGCATAGTGCTGCTATACACAATTAATGAACCTGCAATTTCAGACTCTTTTGGTACTAGAGACCATTTTTTACTTGTTTATTATAAGACATTGAAGAATGAATATTCTCATTTTCATATTTATAAAGTTGAGACTAATTTTCACACATACTCTTTCGTTTTTACTTGTGTTAAATGTACATGGTTATATGTACAGCTTTCATGTGACAAACTATTCATTATGCTAAATCCTCTTCTTCTTCCGGAGAATCTGAGAAAGCCATCTCCTTAACGGAGATGCTCTCATCCGATGGCTGAGAATCCTCAGCCTCAAGACCAGCTTCAAATCTCTCTCTTCTCTCCACTTTATCTTTCACTCTTCTCTCAAACTCTTCATCCGTACAAGCCAACATGTGTCTGAGCTTGAAGTTAACTCTGTTCTCAACCATAATGGTGTGCCTCGGGATTATTCGATGCTCCAGTGAGTAGCTAAAGAATCTGTTCAAAGTATCATGTAACTTCCTCATAAATTACTTAAAAGTTACATTTTGAAGGTATTATATCATTTCATGTAAAGTCTCTTTTATGTTACCTGGGAAACTCGATGAGATCTTGAAGAGGACGGATCATTGTTCTTCTCAAGTAACGGTATTTTGGGCGTAGATTATCAACGTTATATCGAAGCAGCATCGGGAATTCAGCAATCATTTCCCCTAGTTGATGAACTCGGATTCCCAATGATACATAGTATCTCATGTTGGGTTCTAGCTTTGTCCCTATGCTGCATCCGAGGAGAGCTGGATCCAGTGCGATAACTTTACCAATATCCTTTTGGCTTACTCCGGCTCTGGTTAAGAGAAAAATCACCTGTATGACCAACTTATACAATATCAGATGCAGTTTCCTGAATCATCATATGCCATAACATTCTGTGGATCATATTTTGGTTCATAGTAGAAGTAATACTAACCACAGGTCGGATTTTCTTGTAGAGGCTGTGTGTTAGTAAAGAAGGAAACTTTACTAACATTTTTCCAATGGCCTCATTAGGGATGCCCATGTCCTGGAGAAATCTTACCTTTAAAACACACAAGAGAAGCTGAGTCAATGAAATCTGCAGTGTGTATGTATAGACAGTTCATAGTATATAGCTCATTGTAGTCTAAATACCTTTGGTGCGATTGTCTTCTCCAAATCAGTGCAGTAAAGAATCGGTTTCACGACTAGGATCCTTTTCATCCCTTCTTTGGAGATTCCAAGGTAGTAGAAATATTTGACAAGAGGCTTCCATCTTTCTTGAATACTGCATCCCATGAGGTGTGGCTTGAAGGCTAATAGTCTCCCAACATCTTCTGTGCTAAGGCCAAACTCTTTCAGGTAATTGATCTGGTTTAAGGTAAAGCAAGCAAACACATTAATGAACTCAAACAACCATCTCTAACATTGGAGGGTCAAAGAATAGATATAGCTTCCAGTACCTTTTTCTCCATCTCTTCGAATGAAAAGTACCCGAGTATCTTTGGATAATCAAAGACCATAGTGCCAAAGTCATTCTGATTCATACCCATTTTCAAGAAGAAATCAACACGGTTTTTCACTTCTTCCATGGTGAAAGAAAGCAACTCGGGACATCGGCCAACTACATATCCCATCCAATCCTTCCTCACACCGTTACTCTCTAGATACTCAACAATCTCGTCTAGTTCTTCACGGCTACGTTGCAAGATATTGTCCCCAGATCTCAAAAACGCAACTGCAATGAATTCACCCTTCACATGAATGGTTTTGAGCCACTCGATCATTACTCTTATGGAGTCAAGATTTCCCTTTGACATGCATATGATCTTCGCAATTCTATTATATGAAAACTCATGGTGCTTCAACCACCTGCACATAAAGGTCCATACATTTTCAAAATTTTCCAGTTTAATCTCAAGTTCGATCTTTCTATACGCTCAAACCATAATGTAAAACTACTACTTTTTCGTTAGAACTCCCAAAAAATCAAGCCAACGAATTTGTAACTCAATAACCCATAAACTTGATCAAAGTCTCGGCACAAAAGATAAACATAAAGGTCCACAGATTTTCTCAAGTTCGATCTTAAATATGCTCAAATCATTGAGAAGGTTAAATTTGTTTTTTTCTAAGAGACAAACCATCGAACACCTTATGTGCACTAATAAACATCGTCAAAATGAATAAAGAAGAAGCTTTGACCTTACAAGAGGCACGAAATTGGAATCCTCTATAACCGTTCTGGCGCGAAGGTTAAACCTCGACTCAGAATATTCCGGCAGCCGTTTCAACGCCGCAGCTTCAATCATCACATGATCAACGAAATCACCTAAACGATCAGTCACATTAGTCGCATACGTAATCCCAAATCTACCTTTCCTAACCAAAGACTCTTTAATTATCTCTTTCGTCACTTTCCTCCTAATCTCAAGCGCCTTAACTATCATCTCTCTCTCACTCTCTCCATCATCATCATCACCATCAGAGACGAGAAATTTACGAAGCGAAGGAAGAGAAGATGCAACATCAGCATCGGAAGCTGATTGAGCATAGATTGATCCAGGAAATTGTGGAGTTCTTCTGGTTACAAGAGAGAGCTCAAGTAGCTTCGATCGGTCATCACTGTCTGGTGGAGGAGGAACGAAGGTTTCTGGAGATTCGTTAGGGTTTTTATTAAGCTTCAGGTCTCGATTATGGCGGATATACAGAGATAGGGATCGAGCATTGTGCCGGCGACGGATTATTGTATCTTGTGAATCGTCGGGATGGTTTTGACGGCGGAGAAAGGAGGAGACGAGGGAAAACGATGATGTATAGGTTATGTTGCAGTGGAGAAGCATCGGAGGAAGAGAGTGATGGTGCCGGAGACAATTAAGAGCAGCTCGGAGAATTGAAAGAGAGAGATAATAGTGAACGGAGAAGTGATAAAATAACGGCGAAAAAAAATAAAAAAAAAAATAACGGCGAAGGTTTTAAAATACGTAAATAAGTAGTTATAGTTAGAGTAATAGAGAAAATGGTTCTATGGTCTAGCGGTTAGGACATTGGACTCTGAATCCAGTAACCCGAGTTCAATTCTCGGTAGAACCTAATTTTTTGTTTTCCTTTTATTTTTTTTTTTGGATGGGCCTTGTTTCACAGTTCACATGGTCCAGTTTTTCAGATTTTTTTATTTTTTTTATTTTTTTTATTTTTTTTATTTTGTTGTCACACAAGACTAAGGAGTGAGAAATGTCTTTCTCCCGTTGAAATTTGCATATGATTTTTTTTTTTAATACTTCCTCCATTTCTAATTGGTTGGATTTTGAGAAATTTTTGTTTTCTTCAAAAAATCATATTTTTAGCTTTTTTATGCATGATTTATTAGTTACTAATAATAAACTGTAAATTTCAAAAAAAAAAATAATTGAATTCTATTAGTTTAAAATTATAGAAAATTGTTGATCACAAAAAATAATGCATTATTAATCAACTTTTAATATGTGTGAACATGTTAGAAATACAATCAATTAGAAATGGAGAGAGTATTGGTTTCTAATTCTTTTATTTTTAAAATTTCACAACAATTGAAAGAAACTATAAACTGAGTTAAACGTTTTTAAGTGAGTTAAATAATCGTCTCTCAACTCAACCTGCCTCACAAGTCTCTCTGTTCTCTAGTTAGAAACCCTAATTTCTTATGCATCTCTCTTTGAATTCGAGTGAGGTTCGTGGTCTAGAGTGGGTTCCTAAAAATTGTTTATTCTCTTTATTTATAGCTTCAGGTCTTTGGATGGTTAGGTTTTATATTAACTAGTCTATATATTTTGTCAAATAGATTTTGTAGTAACCCATAAGGTCAAAATTAACTAAACTGGTTAGTTTTGCTTCTTCTCTAAGCCAAGCTTTCATAGTAGAGGCTCATTGGGTTTTGTCGTTTTGATATATCTTCTGTTTCTGATGTTCTATTTTGAGTCTTGCATTTTTAGTATCTGATTGTGAATACTTGCCATTAAATTATATATCTAAAAAGCAAACATAAAGAACTTGAGACCATATTAGTGTTGTAGTGCAACTGCACAAAAACCCAAAACATAGCCAACTAAAGATGCATTTCAACAAGGTTCATTAGAATATTGTATAAAGGACTAACGAATATATTAACCTTACTATAAAATGCAAACCATAACAGTTTGGCAAAGCTCACAGAAGACGACTATAAAGGTGTAAGCACAACCGCGGCTGACTCAATCTTTCCCCAAATCCGACATGTCTCCTCTCTTTCCAAAGCAATCTCTACACACCAAATCTCTTTCTTCCCATCATACTCACTAACTCGACTCTGACCAGCCACCATAATCATCAACTTCCCATCAAAATTCACCATTTTAAACTCCTTCACAAGTATGTTAGTCGGAAAACCTTCTAAACTCAACAAGGGTTTCCAAGTCCTCTCCTTTGGTTCATAAAAGTGTATTGGATAACGCGACATTAATGAGTCATGAAGATTAAGAATAAACAACATATCATCAATCACACAAGATGGTTCTTGCCAAAAAGACTCAAATAATCTGATATTCTCATGACTTCACACAAGCTTTCTTGGGATTGTAAGCATAAATAAGGAAATAATTCCTCATGTAAATCATCTCCTTCATCACCACATATGTCACAAACTTAGTCATAGGAGTTAGGGTTGGGGTCGGTGTCGGCCACTGCGTTCCACTCCAAGTTTGATTCTTTATATCGAACACTTCTATCCAACTACACGATCGGTTCCTACAACCTCTTATTACATAAATATTTCCGTCAATGACTCCAGCGGCTGCACGACAACAAGAAAAACACATACTCGGGAGAGAGAGATACGTGTTAGATTTGCAATCGATGAGAGTCACATTTGACGTGGCTTCGTTGCCGATGACGCGACCACCGATTACGTAAATGTTCGATCCAAATGTGATGACAACAGATTCACGAGATATAGGAAGAAGTGAATCGATTTTAACCAATTTTAAAGAAAACGTGTTATGGAAGTTTTGATAGGGTTTACGATGGAGAAAGTACAAGCTAGGGTTTTTAGGAAAAGGGAATCCGGTGTAGGCATAGAGAACGCATTCGGTACATCCGAGGCTCGAGCGTCTGAGGTAGAGCTCCGGTGATGCGATATTTTGATAAAAGGGAGTGGAGACGAGAGAGAACGTCGGGTAATAACATCGAATTCTGAACTTTGTTGATTAACTGGCTTGTGTTAACATCGAAAGAGATAAAATATTTCACTAACTCATGAAACACATCAATATTCTCAGAAAGCTTTGCATTTGTAGTAGTGAAGTCAAGAATGCCTCGAAGCAAAACAATTTCATCGTCCTCGGTGAATATCCTCTGAATCGAATTCTGTTTTTGCGTTTTATCACCCGAAACAGAGTTCTTCACTTTCTCTTGACTCGTTGATGTCTTATTCATTCTCTTCTTACTCACTTCCTCTGCTTTCTCCAATGAGCGCTTCGCCGTTCAGTTCTTTGGTAGAGCCGCCACGTCTTTCGATTTGGTGGTTGTCTTTGACTTCGAGCCGCCACCCACTAAAGGCTAACCAAGTCTACTGATTGTTTGTATGTTTTGGAATGCAGCAAAATCTGATTCATTTTCATTAGTGAAAGACTTTCTACAAATGAAACATGTGGCAGCATAGAAAAGTTGTACTGAATCCATTGAGTCAAGGACCATACCATTTTCTAGCTATTTTTGCTAAGAAACCAAAGACATATATTACTAGTACACATAAAGAAGGGAACTTATACCAAATCAAACATCAATCCAAAGGAGCAAACACAAAATATCCGATAAAAAAAAGCTTCAAAGGCAAAAATGCCACCGCACAACGAGTCTCAAAATACAAACCAAAGGGCAAAAGCCAAACGACCAACAAATTTCAAAATGTAAACAAAAACTAAAGCCGCAAAACGAAAAAGAAAAAGGTAAAGCCAAAAATAACCAAAATACCTCAAAATGTCAGCCAATTCTTCGAATCTACTTACTGGAAGCGAATTCTTCCAATCTACTTACTGGAAGAAGATGCATTGTCTCTGAACATCACTTTTGCTGTATCGGCCACAAGTTCAATCCTCTTTAAACATAGCTCCGCTTGCATTGCCTTAATTTTCTTCAATCTTTTCACCAACTCTCTCTTCTTTGTTCCATCCTTAACCATATCCTAACCCGCAATCAAAGTGGATTCATCTAAACCAAAACATGTCACATTCTCTACCTTCAAGAAAGATACAATCTCTTTACCTAAAGATATGACATTTCTCTCTAGTAATACAACTTCTTCTTCTACTACCTTAAGCTTTCCTCCAACCTTCTTGTTTGATTTGGAGGGCTTTCCTTCACTCTTATTACTTGCTCTAGAAGGAAAAACACCGTTAATCTCCCAAATCTTTCTCGACAAATCGAAACATCTCTGATAAAAAACTTTCAAAAACACAATCTAGTCTTCTTCGGTTATTCCTTTTTTCACAGAATTCTTCATAACATTGTAAAACTTTTCCCTCAAATTCTGAACTTTGGTTATTAACTGACTTGTGTTAACATCGAAAGAGATATAAACTTTCACTAAATCATAAAACGCATTAATATTCGCAGAAAGATTTACATTTGTAGCAATGAAGTCAAGAATGCCTCGAAGCAAAACAATTTCATCGTCTTCGGTGAATATCCTCTGAATTGAATTCTGTTTTGGCGTTTTATAACCACAAACAGAGTTCTTCACTTTCTCTTGACTCGTTGATGTCTTCTTCATTTTCTTCTTACTCACTTCCTCTGTTTCTCCAATGAGCGCTTCGCCCTTAAGCTCTCTGGCAGAGTCGCTAATTCACTCGATTTGGTGGTTGTCTTTGACTTCGAGACAGAGCTCTCTGGCTTTGATTTGCTCACAATTATCATTTGAGACTTTAAAAAAAAGAAGATGCATTGTCTCTGAACATCACCTTTGCTGTATCGGCCACAAGTTTAATCTTCTTCAATCTTTCCTCCAACTCTCTCTTCTTTGGTCCATCCTCAACCATATCCCAACCTGCAATCAAAGTGGATTCATCTAAACCAAAACATGTCACATTCTCTGCCTTCTTCGCCCAACAAGTGAGTCTGATTCATCATCGGAAGAGTTTGCTTCTTTGCCCAACATGTGAGTCTGTTTATCATCAGAAGAGTTTGCTTCTTCGCCCAATAGGTGAGTCTGATTCATCATCGGAAGAGTTTGCTTCTTCGCCCAATGAACCATATTCTTCTTCTTACTCAGTTCCTATGTTTTCTCCAATGAGCGCTTCGCCATTGAGCTCTCTGGCAGAGTCGCCAAGTCACTCGATTTGGTGGTTGTCTTTGAATTCGAGACAGAGCTTTCTGGCTTTGATTTGCTCACAATTCTGTTTTTTTTAGACTTCTCCAAAGACTCTTTTGCTTCGATTCTTCTTCTTCTTCTTCTTCTTCTTCTTGACTCATTGATGTCTTCTTCATTTTCTTCTTACTCACTTCCTCTGTTTCTCCAATGAGCGCTTCGCCCTTGAGCTCTCTGGCAGAGCTGCCAAGTCACTCGATTTGGTGGTTGTCTTTGACTTCGAGACAGAGCTGTCTGGCTTTGATTTGGTCACAATTATGATTTGAGACTTTTAAAAAAGAAGATGCATTGTCTCTGAACATCACCTTTGATGTATCGTCCACAAGTTCAATTCTCTTCAAACATAGCTCCGCTTGCATTGCCTTAATCTTCTTCAATCTTTCCTCCAACTCTCTCTTCTTTGGTCCATCCTCAACCATATCCCAACTTGCAATCAAAGTGGATTCATCTAAACCAAAACATGTCACATTTTCTGCCTTCTTCGCCCAACAGGTGAGTCTGATTCATCATCGGAAGAGTTTGCTTCTTCGCCCAACATGTGAGTCTGATTCATCATCGGAAGAGTTTGCTTCTTCGACCAATGAACCATATTCTTTTTCTTACTCACTTCCTATGTTTTCTCTAATGAGCGCTTCGCCGTTGAGCTCTCTAGCAGAGCCGCCAAGTCACTCGATTTGGTGGTTGTCTTTGACTTCGAGACAGAGTTTTCTGGCTTTGATTTGCTCACAACTCTGTTTTTGAGACTTCTCCAAAGACTCTTTTGCTTTGATTCACCTGAAGACTCACCTAAACATGTGAGTCTGCTTCTCCTTCTCCTTCTCCTAAATTAGGTCTTCTCTCTTGATTTAAATGGTAATGAGGCAGGTCGACTGGCCTTCTCTGTTAATCGGTTTTGATTTGGATCGGGTCTAGAGTAGGGTGTTAAACCAGGTACCAACAATTCTTCTTTGTATCTTGTTGTCGAATTTGCTTTGCTTTTAAAAGGGTTTTGCGAATTTTGCTTTTAGAGTAACGTTTAGGATTCTGTATCAATTTTATTTACCATGATAATTGTTTTTTAATAATAAATCTCATCTTGGAAAACAAATATGTATCAAACGGCTCTTATCTAACCTTTGAAAATGAAATATTTTTTTAAACGGCTGAGATTAAATCCTGAGTGGTCATCTTCTTATAATTTGCGTGATCGAGTACCTCTTGAGTAATCTTAGGGTACTCTTAAGCTAATCTTTGTAGCTGGAGCCTGGCGCTTTAGCTTCTCTATAAAAGTCATTCAATTTTAATTCCATTAAAAGTTTGAGATTTATTTAAAAAAAAAAAATTCAT
This sequence comes from Barbarea vulgaris, assembly GCA_963667165.1. Classification (NCBI taxonomy): domain Eukaryota; kingdom Viridiplantae; phylum Streptophyta; class Magnoliopsida; order Brassicales; family Brassicaceae; genus Barbarea; species Barbarea vulgaris. Next base: position 26,903,554 of record OY763892.1, read on the forward strand.
GTTTCATCTTAATTTATTTTGGTTAAATTGAACAAACACCTTTTGTAATAAGAATTTTAAAAATCCTAAAATAGGTAGGAATCGCTCATAGAGTTAAAAAAAAATTTTGTCTTGTCTTTAGAGTAAAATTTTACTGAGTCACTTTATCACAAAAAAATATGTAACCATTTGAAAAAAGTAAATAAAAAAATGGAAACGTGTAACATTTATCACAAAAGTAACATTTATGTTAGGAGATATCGAGAATAATATCGAGAGTACGAGATCGATGTGAATATCTTTTCTTATTGTTATTGGGAAAGTTGATATTTGTGTACATCTATTTAATGGTAAATAGTTAGATTTCCTATTATTATATATCTAAACAACTTGTTAAATAAATAATGATCTTGTATAAATAAGCCTATTTGGCTAATCAATAAATCATAAAAGTCTAATAATAATTCTTTCTAAACACCTTTCTTGTTTTTACTCTCATCAATTTATCACCTAGAATACAATTATATAAAATCACTTTATTACAAACAAATATGGAACAATTTGGAAAAAGAAAAAAATAATATAAAACTACGTAACATTTATCTACTATACAAACAGTAGAGAAATTTTGTACTCATATACAACAAAATCAGAGTGAACTCCACAATGATCAAAATTTTGTTTACTTTAAATATCTGATTGAATAGAAGACTTTATTGTTTAGAACAACTTAATGGAATTTCGTAAAACGAATTAACTATTTTGAAATATGTTAAGTCTAAAAGTATATATATTCTAATACTATACTTGGATCAGCACAAAAGTTGATATGGCCGAGTTGGTCTAAGGCGCAGGATTAAGGTTCCTGTCCGAAAGGGCGTGGGTTCAAATCCCACTGTCAACATTAAATATTTTTTTTTTCTTTTTTGCATATATTTTTGGGCCATTATAAACTATTTGGCCCAATTATTCCAGCCCAGTATCAGTTGTATAGCGACTCACCCATTGACTACAAACTGAGGGATAAACATGTCATTTCGTATATCAGATATTTTCTCGCCGGAGATATTTTTCTTGGGACAAATTGACAAAAAAGAAAAATATCTTTCTCGCAGCGTCTTTCCAAAAAGAGTCACGTGATCTGTCCCCAACCACTACGATTTTTTTAACCAACCCTTAACCATAGTTAAACCAATCTTCACTAAACTCGACTCTAACCCTAGAAAATATCTAACCTGAGTTGATATCTCAGCCCCCTTTATAAATAGATTGTTCGTCTTCCTCATTCTACACAGCTCACTCATTTCTCCCTTTCACTGTAAAACCCTAGATCTTCTCGTTTCTCTTTCAATGGCGTCCGCAGATGTTGAGTTCCGGTGCTTCGTTGGAGGTCTAGCTTGGGCCACTGATGACAGAGCTCTCGAGACTGCCTTCTCTCAATACGGCGACGTTGTTGATTCCAAGGTCGGTTACACACGCAGAGATCGGACTCCGGGATTCCGATGATCTAAAATCCTCGACGGATCTGTTCCGATCTGTGTTTCTCTGTTACTTGATTCGATTACTCTGTTACTATGTTCTCTCGTTCTTTGTTACTGTTACTTGTTTTTCCCAATCGGTACGTTCATCTTCCTGCTGTTATGAGCCCGGAGATCGAATCGGTTTTTTCAAATTTCGTAGATCTCATTCTCTGTTTCAACTGAGTTGGATTTTAGATTTGCTGATCTGTTTCGTTTAATTCTTTCACAGATCATTAACGATCGTGAAACTGGAAGATCAAGGGGATTCGGATTCGTCACCTTCAAGGATGAGAAAGCGATGAAGGATGCGATTGAAGGAATGAACGGACAAGAGCTTGATGGACGTAGCATCACTGTGAACGAGGCTCAGTCACGTGGTAGCGGTGGCGGAGGAGGCCGTGGTGGAGGTGGAGGTGGATACCGTAGCGGAGGCGGTGGTGGATACAGTGGTGGTGGTGGAGGTGGTTACGGAGGTGGAGGAGGAAGACGTGAGGGAGGATACAGCGGTGGAGGTGGTGGTTACTCATCAAGAGGAGGTGGTGGTGGAGGATACGGTGGTGGAAGACGTGAAGGTGGAGGAGGATACGGTGGTGGTGAAGGTGGTGGTTACGGAGGTAGCGGTGGTGGTGGTGGAGGATGGTAATAATCCCTTTAATAATTAGAAAGGGATTATAAATTATGTTATCATTAATGCTCTCTTCTGTGTGGTCTCTTTGGTTCTCTGTTTCTTCTAGTTTGGTTGTAACTGATCGTGATTAGGTATTTTAATATCTGGAAGCGTTATGTTAAATCAGTTTTCGTGTGCTCTTAATAACAATTTTCTTCGGAATTATTCGTTTATCTTATTAGTTTTAAAATTAATTCGCAACTATATCATCTATAATTATTTAGTTTGTGAAATTGGTTATTAATTGAGTTTAATTTAAATATTCAAAAATTAAACTTTAATCTCTTACAAATAAAGCTTTGCACGAATCCAACTCGTGTACAAACGTTTGCATTGTAACTATTGTTAATGTTCAAACTTCTTGCGTCACTGTCAGTGATAGCCACTTGTGATCGAGTTATGAACGACCAAGTAGTTTGATTATGTCTAATTTGACCATACACTAGTTACTAGTTGATTAAAATAACTTAATTATGGTCGATTATATTTTAGTATAATAACTATTTACATGATCCTGTTTAAAATAACGAAAAAGATGATAAATTTGAACAAGAAAAAGATTAAAAAAAAAAAAAATTCACCTTTACAAAACCAATAAGAAAATATATTTTTTGCATTTACAAGTCTCGATGTGTTTTTCTTGAAAAGGTATATTTGGTATATATGTATATATATATATATATATAGATATTGTGCTAATCACAGGTCTAAATCTAATACGAGTCCCCATGAGATTAATACTTTGATTACTGGGGTGTGACGTTGGCAATGACTAGATTAATTGAGTGTTATTTACCTTTTTCTTGAAACAAAGTAGTAGTAGTATATATTTTGGTCCGTCGTTTGGATTTTAGTAGTCGTCTTGGTTGGTCCACCCACTACTCAGTGGCCCGTTTATTTTGGGCTATGGGAATCAAATAAAGAGGATTTTGACGTAGTTAACAAAAAGAAGAGAAATTGCTGAGTACCACCAATTAGAGAAACAACCAGTGATTTCTTTATTTAGAAAAGAAAAAACAAAAATAAAAAAAGAGCAAAAGATTACTAGAAAGCCTATGTAATAGTTGAAACACACTTGCTCCATTGGTTAAAAGTTTAAAAAATTTCTACATTAAATCTGGGGTTCGAACCTAGCAAACGCCGTTTCTTGCAGATTAAAGGATGTAAAGCTTTTCAGAGGTTCTAAAGTGCTGCAGATAGAGTCGTCTGTCGTGATCTCGTATATTGCGGGGAAAGCTTGTCCATTACACGGATGTCGTATATGCAAAACCATCTGTCGTAGATCTGAATGTTGCGAAGAGAGTCTGTCCATCATGAGGATGTCGCACATGTAGAACCGCCTGTCGAGAAGAATTTGCGTCGTGAAATCGTTTATTGAAGAAATTGTTCATCGTAATCGCAACTACCGCAAATAGTCGACCAAGAATTATCATCATTTTTTTATTTATAATGGGCTAAAAGATTTTCTTTTTGTTGTAGGCATCAAATTTTTTTGGACCGGACCTATCATGAATTGAAGCCACAACTCTCCAAACCAAAATAAAAATAACGCAATTCACTTTTACTATAATATAGCATATGTTACGATAAAAGATTAAAGACACACAGGCGACAAAAAAAAAAGAAAAAAAGATTAAAGACACACATCACCATTCATATATGAAGTAATTTCCCATACTTCATTCATTCAAATAATATTATTACTATAACCAAACAAAATCTAACTAATTTATGTAACCAAAACTAATATATGTGATTAACAATTATTTTCAAAACAAGATGTTAGATTCTTTTTAATAATTTATATGATTACTAAAACAATACCTCATTCAAATAATTGCATTTTCATTGCCACCTTCATCTTCTCTTAACAAAATAAACATATATTTTTATATATTGCAATCCTAATCTGATAAATTAGATAATTTTCATTTTTTTTACAAAAATCATACTATATAATTGTAAAATAGTGAACACATATAAAATAAATTAACGTTGACGTTTTTGAGTTTGTGATCTTTTTTCTATAATAGTGATGTTTGGCTTTTATAATTATGTGGTTTCATCCGCCCTAATTAAGCTTTCTCACTCAATTAGTTTTCTTGTCCGGTGTTGTAGCATACGTTTGTAGCATGTTAGCCAAGATTTCGGTTTTTTTCTTGGTTCATTTTGTATTTCTTCCGTGTTCTGTCGAAAATCAAAAATAGTTTTAAATTTTACATTCTATCAAAAGATATAAATTACAGTTCTGTTATAAATATTAAATATACAATACAGCTAAAGTTGTTTACATTAGTAAAATGAAAATAAAAACATAACGAATGTTCTGTATCTGGATTACGTTAAAAAACAAATCTATAATATCGGCATATCGCATACCTTAAGAAATGTTATAGCCGAAAGTCTTGCAATCAAATTTAACAACGTTCTTTCAAAAACAGAACTTAATATATATTAAATAACCCTCATCTTGAATAGTTAACTAGATTTGGATCAATTGTTTTAATATAAATTTTTAGTTTTATTTATTTATTTACTGTTTATTAAATAAAAAAATTTGATCCGCGGATATGAATATTAACTTGCTATTTTTCGTATATATGGATATCATGTTCTAAAAAAATAAAAAATAAAATATGTATAAACAGTAAAAAAACATAGTAAGTTGAAATTACACATAAGAAATATAAAGTTTTATACTTTTGTACACATGAGCTTCACTCTTCTATTGTATACTACTGTGAAATGTGATTTTTTGAAAGGTATAACCCACATATTTTATCAAAAAATTTAAAATCTACAAGTTCTAAAATAAAAAAAATAGACTGAAATGTGATTTTTTGAAGGTTATAATCCACAAGTATTACGAAAAATGAGTATCAAGCCAAACAATTTGAAATCTACAAGTGCTCAAAAATAATGAAAAATAGAGTGAAATGTGATTTTTTTGGAAGACATAACCCATATATTTTACCAAAAAATGAGTTTCATGTAAAAAAATTTGAAATCTAGAAGTTCTCAAAAATAATAAAAAAATTGAGTGAAATGTGATTTTTAGAAGATTATAACTCACATATGAGTTTCAAGCCAAAAGATTTGAGATCTACAAGATCTCAAAAATAATGAAAAATATAATGAGATGTGATTTTTTGAAGGCTATAATAACCCACATATTTTACCAAAAAATGAGTTTAAAGCCAAAAAATTGAAATGTACAAGTTCTAAAAAATTATAAAAAATGTAGTGAAATATGATTTTTGAAGGCTATATAACCCACATATTTTACCAAAAAGAGTATTAGGCAAAAAAATTTGAAATCTAAAAGATATCAAAAATAATAAAAAATGGAGTGAAATGTGATTTTCTAAAGGTTATAACCCACATATTTTACCAAAAAATGAGTTTCAAGCAAAAAAAAAATTGATATCTACAAGTTCTCAAAAATTATGAAAATGTAGTGAATTGTGATATTTTGAATGCTATGACCCACAGATTTTACCAAAAAATAAGTATCAAGAAATTTTTTTTGAAATCTAGAAGAACTAAAAAATGGAGTGAAATGTGATTTTCTGAAGCCTATAAACCACATATTTTACCAAAAATGAGTTTTAAAAAAAAAAATTAAAATCTACAAGTTCTCAAAAATAATAAAAATATAGTGAAATGTAATTTTTTGAAGGTTATAACTCACATATTTGACCAAAAAATTTAAAATCTACAAGTTCTAAAAAAAAAATGGAGTGAAATGTGATAATTGAAAGTTATAATCCACAAGTATTACGAAAAATGAGTATCAAGCTAAACAATTTGAAATCTACAAGTTCTCAAAAATAATGAAAAATAGAGTGAAATATGATTTTTAGAAGGGTATAATCCACATATTTTACCAAAAATGATTTTCAAGTAAAAAAATTTGAAATCTAGAAGTTCTAAAAAATAATCAAAAATAGAGTGAAATATGATTTTTTGAAGGTTAAAACTCACATTTGAGTTTTAAGCCAAAAAAATTGAGATCTACATGATCTCAAAAATAATGAAAAATAGAGTGAGATGTGATTTTTTGAAGGGTATAACCCAAAATTTTTACCAATAAATGAGTTTCAAACAAAAAATTGAGATCTACAAGTTCTTAAAAATTATGAAAAATGTAGTGAAATGTGATTTTTTGAAGGCTATAACCCACAAATGAGTTTTAAGCCAAAAAAATTGAGATCTACAAGATATCAAAAATAATGAAAAATGGAGTGAGATGTGATTTTTTGAAGGTTATAATCCACATATTTTACCAAAAAATGAGTTTAAGTAAAAAAATTGAAATCTAAAAGTTCTCAAAAATTATGAAAAATATAGTGAAATGTAATTTTTGAAAGTTATAACCCACATATTTTACCAAAAAATGAGTATGAAGCAAAAAAATTTAAAATCTAGAAGTTCTAAAAAATAATAAAAAATGGAGTGAAATGTGATTTTTTGAAAGTTATAACTCACAGATGGGTTTCATGTGATTTTTTTGGAAACTTTTAATAGGATAATAAGAAAATATTTTATTTTAAAATTAATGTTAAAAAATCATTGTCTTTGGATGTTAGGATTGTAGCATATATATTAGAGATGAAGATTAGCTCATATATATATATATAATTCTGAAGCATTACCCAAAAATTTTAGTCATTGTGGGACGTTGAACACACACTTTTTCATTATTAATTGAGTAATATATGTCCGTTTTTAAAAAATTGAATCACAATATATACAGAAAAATATAAAATTTTATTAATTTATATGTATTATATAATTATTCAAAATAATTTGAATGAAAAGAAGATCAAAGAAATGCGATAAGAGAATCATAATTCATACTATTAATATTATAATATTAGATAAGAAAATAAATGTGTTTGGTTACATCTGTTATAGTAATTCTGGTTTAAATTTATTTTAAAAATTGTGTTTGAAAACAATTATAAATCACTTTTTTTTTTAATAGTGTAGTAGATAGATGGAGTGAGATGTGATTTTTGAAGGTTTTCTCAGGATCCGGTCCCTTCCACCGATGGTTGAGTAAGCTTCCTCTGTCCTCTCTCTTCCAATCGATCTTCTACTTGCGCTTCCCTCTTAGGTCGAAAGCAAGGAGCGGATAACTGCTGAAAGCATCTAAGTAGTAAGCCCACCCCAAGATGAATGCTCTCCTATTCCGACTTCACCAGAGCCTCCGGTAGCACAGTTTCTGACTTTTATCGGGCGAATATCCAACTATAGCTTCCATTGAATGAATAATCGATCCAGATCCTAAAAACAACAAAGCCTTATAACTCACAGATGAGTTTCAAGCAAAAAAAATTGAGATCTACAAGATCTCAAAAATAATGAAAAATGGAGTGAAATGTGATTTTTTGAAAGTTATAACCCACTGATTTTACTAAAAAATGAGTTTCAAGCGAAAAAATTGAAATCTACAAGGTCTCAAAAATTATAAAAATATAGTGAATTGTGATTTTTTGAAGGGTATAACCCACATATTTTACAAAAAATGAGTATCTAGCAAAAAAATTTGAAATCTATAAGATCTAAAAAATAATCATAAATAGAGTGAAATGTGAATTTCTGAAGGCTATAACCCCAAATATTTTACCAAAAAATTATTTTAAAGCCAAAAAATTGAAATCTATATGTTCTCAAAAATAAAGAAAAATATAATGAAATATGATTTTTTTATGGCTATGACCCACATATTTTACCAAAAAAATTGAAATCTACAAGTTCTCAATAATTATAAAAAATAAAGTGAAATATGATTTTTTGAAGTCTATAACCCACAAGTTTAACAAATATGAGTTTAAAGCAAAAAAAATTGAAATCTACAAGTTCTAAAAAATTATGAAAATATAGTGAATTTTGATTTTTTGAATGCTATATAACCCACTGATTTTATCAAAAAATGAGTATCAAAAAAAAAAAATTTGAAACCTAGAAGATCTCAAAAATGAAGTGAAATGTGATTTTCTAAAGGCTATAACCCACATATTTTACCAAAAAATGAGTTTAAAGCAAAAAAATTGAAATCTACAAGTTCTCAAAATAATGAAAATGTAGTGAAATGTGAATTTTTAAGGCTATAACCCATTTATTTTACCAAAAAGTTTAAAATCTACAAGTTCTAAAATATATAAAAAATGGAGTGAAATGTGATTTTTTAATGCTATAATCCACAAGTATTACCAAAAAATGAGTATCAAGCCAAACAATTTGAAATCTACAAGTTCTCAAAAATAATGAAAAATAGAGTGAAATATAATTTTTAGAAGGCTATAACCCACATATTTTACCAAAAATTGAGTTTCAAGCAAAAACATTGAAATATACAAGTTCTCAAAAATTATGAAAATGTAGTGAAATGTGATTTTTTGAAGGCTATAACCCACATATGAGTTTTAAGCGAAAAAAATTGAGATCTACAAGATCTCAAAAATAATGAAAAATAGAGTGACATGTGATTTTTTTGAAAGCCACAGATTTTACCAAAAAATGAGTTTAAAGCCAAAAAATTAAAATTTACAAGTTCTCATAAATTATGAAAAAGTAGTGAAATGTGATCTTTTGAAAGCTATATAACCCACATATTTTAGCAAAAAATGAGTATCAAACAAAAAATTTGAAATCTAAAAGATATAAAAAAATAATCAAAAATAGAGTAAAATGTGATTTTCTGAAGGCTATATAACCCACATATTTCACCAAAAATGAGTTTCAAGCAAAAAAAAAAATTGAAATCTACAAGTTCTTAGAGTTATGAAAAATTTAGTGAATTGTGATTTTTTGAATGCTATAATAACCCACAAATTTTACCAAAAAAAGAGTGAAGAAAAAAAATGAGTGAAATGTGATTTTTTGAAGGTTATAATTCACAAATAAATTTCATGTGATTTTTTGGAAACTTTTAATATGATAATAAGAAAATATTTTATTTTAAAATTAATGTTAGAAAATCGTTTTCTTTGGTTGTTAGGATTGTTGCATATATATTAGAGATGTGATTTTTTGAAGGATATAACCCACAGATTTTACCAAAAAGTGAGTTTCAAGTAATAAAATTGGAATCTACAAGTTCTAAAAAATTATGAAAAATGTAGTGAAATGTGATTTTTTGGAGGCTATAACCCACAAATGAGTTTTAAGCCAAAAAAATTGAGATTTACAAGATCTCAAAAATAATGAAAATAGAGTGAGATGTGATTTTTTGAAGGTTATAACCCACAGATTTTACCAAAAAATGAGTTTAAAGCCAAAAAGTTGAAATTTACAATATCTCAAAAATTATGAAAAAGTAGTGAAATATGATTTTTTGAAGGTTATAACCCACATATTTTAGCAAAAAATGAGTATCAAGCAAAAAATTTTGAAATCTAAAAGATCTCAAAAATAATAAAAATTGGAGTGAAATGTAATTTTCTGAAGGCTATATAACCCACATATTTTACCAAAAAATGAGTTTAAAGCAAAAAAAAATTGAAATCTACAAGTTCTCAAAAATTATGAAAAATATAGTGAATTGTGATTTTTTTTAAGGTTATAACCCATATATTTTACCAAAAAGTTTAAAATCTACAAGTTCTAAAATATATAAAAAAATGGAGCAAAATGTGATTTTTTGAAGGTTATAATCCACAAGTATTACAAAAAATGAGTATCAAGCCAAACAATTTGAAATGAGTATGTTCTCAAAAATAATAAAAAATAGAGTGAAATATGATTTTTGAAAGGCTATAACCCACATATTTTACCAAAAAAAAGAGTTTCAAACAAATAAAATTAAAATCTAGAAGTTCTCAAAAATAATCAAAAATAGAGTGAAATGAGAGTTTTTAAGGTTATAACTCACATATGAGTTTCAAGCCAAAAAATTTGAATGGTATAACCCACAAATTTTACCAATAAATGAGTTTCAAGGAAAAAAATTAAAATCTACAAGTTCTTAAAATTATGAAAATGTACTGGAATGTGATTTTTTGAACCCTATAACCCACAAATGAGTTTTAAGCCAAAAAATTGAGATTTACATGATCTCAAAAATAATGAAAAATAGAGTGAGATGTGATTTTTTGAAAGCTGTACCCACAGATTTTACTAAAAATGAGTTTAAAACCAAAAAATTGAAATCTACAAGTTCTCAAAAATTTTGAAAATCTAGTGTATTGTGATTTTTTGAAGACTATATAACCCACAGATTTTACCAAAAAATGATTATCAAAAAAAAAAAAATTGAAATCTACAAGTTCTCAAAAATTATGAAAAATATAGTGAATTATGATTTTTGAAGGGTATAACCCACAAATTTTAACAAAAAATGATCTTCAAGCAAAAAAAATTAAAATCTAGAAGTTCTCAAAAATAATAAAAAATGGAGTGAAATGTGATTTTTTGAAGGTTATAATTCACATATGAGTTTCATGTGATTTTTTGGAAACTTTTAATAGGATAATAAGAAAATATTTTATTTTAAAATTAATGTTAAAAATCATTGTCTTTGGTTGTTAGGATTGTAGCATATATATTAGAGATGAAGATTACCCATATATATATTTATAATTCTGAAGCATTATCCAAAAATTTTAGTCGATGTGGGATGTTGAACACACACTTTTTCATTATTAATTGAGTAATATATATCCGGTTTTTAAAAATTTGAATCACAATTTATGCAGAAAAATATAAAGTTTTATTAATTTATATGTATTATATAATTATTCAAAATAATTTGAAAATAAGATCAAACAAATGTGATAAGAGAATCATAATTCATACTATTAATATTGTAATATTAGATAAGGAAATAAATGTGTTTGGGTACAACTGTTATAGTAATTCTGGTTTAAATTTATTTTAAAAAGTGTGTTTGGAAACACTTATAAATTACCTCTTTTTTAATAGTGTAGTAGATTAATTATATATCCATATTTCCACATAATGACTATATTCACTTGTAGGTAACTAAGAGCATCTCCAATAGTGACACATGTGTATAGAATGTCTTAATAGATATTGATTTTAATTTTGTTTTTTAAGTTGATCAATCATAAAGTGACACATGTGTATAGAATGTCTTAGAGAAAATACTATTCCCTTCTCTCTCTTCTAAACTGTCTTAAATTTATATTAAAAAATTAGTTAAGATACTTAATGTATAATCAATGAAGATGGTCTAAATTTCTACAAATACTTATAGTTGACTTATGACTATATACATCGACAAAGTTATATTCCTAATACTTAACTACACTTACTAAACACGGAAAAATGACCAATTGCAACATCAATTTTTTTTGGTGCCTTTTTCTACACCAACTAAGATTCGATGCATTTTCAACTTCAATTTACAAAATTTTCAAAAAAATATACGAACTTTCATGTGTACCGAAATCAACTTTGACCGAAACAGAGTTAGTCAAACCGCTGAGTCAGATGACACATATCTAGTTTTTTGCTAAATTAGATGCCACATGTACTTTCCAAAAAAAAAAATTTCAAAAAAAAAAATGCGGGACTTTTGAAGTTTTATGTGTACTTTGTCTAAAATTATTTTAACACTAATAATAGAGAAACAGAAACACCATAATCAACTCAGCCACTTTATCGGTTTTTCTTATCTCTTATGTAGCCATTACAACCGTAAAATTTTGACCATTAGACAGTACATTCTTGAATAATTACAAGTCAACACATATATACATTTACTATTATCGAAATTATTCAAGAATGTACCGTCTATGGTCAGAACTCTACGGTTGTTACGACTACAAAAGAGATAAAAAAACTGATAAAGTGACTTAACTGATAAATGTGTTTATGTTTCTCAATTTTAGTGTTAAAAAAATTTAAACCCAATACATTTCATAAAACCTCAAAAGTACATGTGGCATCTGATTCATAAAAAAAACTAGACATGTGGCACCTGACTCAGCAGAAATATGATACGTGCCATCTGATTCAGCGGTTGACTAACATTGTTTCGGTCAAAGTTGATTTCGGCACATATATGAAAGTTCATGTAGTTTTTTTTGAAAATTTTGTAAATTAAAATTGAAAAACACAATGAATCTTAATTGGTGTATAAAAATGAACCAAGCCAAAAGTTGATGTTGAAATTGGCCCTTTCCCCTACTATACACATAGATACGTACTTCATATCTTTTGTTTACCAATTTTAATCTTCAAATAAAACTCAAATCTTGTAGTAATGATGTTTAAGGATCTTGTTTTGTAAATCAGACACAACTCAGAAGTATTGTAAACAGAGCAAAAGAAACAGCCTTAAGGGATAAATAGCTGAGCAGCATAAACAAGTGTATTATATAAACTTATACCAACAGTTATATGCATTGAGTTGCTCCAAAATTTTACACAGAAAATCAACAAGAATAAAATAAAATCATCAAAAAACAAAAAAAAAATACAAAAAGTACAAAAAAAAACAGTACTATGCAGCTAATAATGCATGCTTCCACTTAACACTGTCTGGGAAGAAGATTATAGCATAAATTCTTGAAAGCAAAGATTAACATTTTTGTCCAAATTTGTATATTCTCTCATCAACCAATAAAAAACACTGAGCATGTTAGATTCTCCATTTCCTAAGTTCTTTTATTCAAAGATTCCAAGAAACAACCAAAAAAAGTAAATCTATACTGTTATAGGCTACTATGGCTGGTTTAGGACCAGGCTTGTGTTTAGATACTTTTCCCTCAAATGGGAATGGCTCTTATAGATTCCTGGTGATAATATGATGCCATTTTCTTCTTTTCTGTAAAGTTTGTCCGAATCAAATTTGTAAAGCGATCATTCTTTTGGTGATCTAAATAAATATCTCACCACTAGTGTAATGATCTTTCAAAACATAACTTAGCTGAGCTACAGAAACTTCCATTATTAGTGATTACTTCAGGTTCGGGTTCTTCTCCAAGTTGCAAAAAGAAGCAACCACTAAGAGACGAATCAGAATACTTAGTTCTTGTTTTTTTTTTTTTTTTTTTTTTGCTAGATTGTGAGATAAAGGATAAAGGATTCCAAATTTTGTAACAAAATAAAAAAGCTTTCTCTTTACTTCTCTTTTCATGCAGATTCCTTGTAAGCTACTCCGAGTAAATTCTCAGCAATGATCACTTGGAATAAAACCCACAAGCCTTTAGTCATGTTAACTATAAATAGTGAGAAAGATTTTTTTTTTTTTTCCTTGCTCAAAAACAAATAATTGACCTTATGAACTCAAAATTATCGTTTTTAAAGCTAAAGAATTTACACAAAGCTAGAGAGTTTCATTTTTACCATTTTAATACCTGGGCAAAAAGGGTCATAAGTTTGAAGAATAGTGACGATGAGAATATAAGTAGTGCAATGTCTACTTGCAGAATTTATTTTAGCAACTTGCAATCTATAATCTCTGGAATATATTGTGCCAAAGTCCTCAAATCATTATTAAGATTCTTTCTCTGTTTAAAGTTTTACTTCTTGAGAAGAAGTTTCGCCTCTAACTCGAAACCAAAGCCTATACCATTTCAGAAACAGAACATCCTATCATAAGTAGTAGAATCAATATCTAGACCATGAGATCATTTGGAATACAAAAAAATAAAATATCTTATAAGTGCTTATATTAGCATATATTCAGAAAAAAGAGTAAATTAAAGTATCATAAGACATGTGCACGTAAAGGAATATATATCATCTTACTTTGCAAAGCTAATAACTGTTAGTGTGATTTTGGACACTAATAAGTAGGGTTCTTAATAGACTTTACTTTACATAATGTGTATCAAATAACTTAACTAATTAACCTGATTCATTAGTGTTTAGATATATGAGTATGGTCTTCCATCTCCCATAGCACCTTGAATCACCTGTGTTTCCAAGAGAGGAAAATCTTAAGACTTTAAACCAATGGAATCAAACAATATTTTGACTTAAAATCAAACAACAAGTGGATCATTTATGAACAACCTGTGTTGCAAGAACAAAAAAAAATTATCTTCAAATCCTTTAAAAGAATGAAACAAAAATGCTCACTTTCTGAGTTAAAAAAACCAAACAACAAGTGGACGACTTATGTATGTTGTCTTTTTGCCAAGTATATGTATAGTCAAATTGTGAATTATTTAGTGTGATTTTTAGGTTTGCAGCAATGAAACAGTTGGTCTACGTTAGCACCCTAAATTAGTTACAAGACAATAATCTATTTGCCCATCTCAAGCTTGGATTTTATACCAAACAAGGTAACTAATTGATCATTGGAAACACAAGTGTAGATAATACGACAAAAAACCATTATAATATGTCAATCTTTCAAGCATGGGCTCTCATAAAGAGTGAGTATAAATAATTTCACCAACAATGAAGATTATAAAATAACAGTAAGACTAAGAGATGTGTAAAATATTTGGTTCCTGCCCATATACAATAATGCAATTTGAATATCCACAAAGAAAAGTGATTATTTAACAAATTAACAATCAAGAATCCACATTAGAAAACATATGACCAAGAAAAAACACAGTTGCCTAACTTCAAGGACATGGACCCAACATGCCAAGGAAAAAAATAAGGTAGGTAAACAATTAATGTTGACCTTTTTTCAACAACAATTTTTTCAACAACAAAAAAAAAACACACACACAAAAATGTCTTATGATTTGTACGGAAAGATCTATACAGCTAGATAACTTGATATGGTGTTCATGGCAGAGAATCCTTAGGTTAAAGCTCGATCTGCCCCCACACAAAAGAATATATGGCTTATGGTGAACACACGAAAAAAGCTTCACTTTTTTTTTTGTTTTGTGGATACAAATTAATCCTTACAATGTTTCAGATAATTAATGATAGTTTTGATAAGTATTAATAAATCTGAATAGTCAATGAAACTTATATGTAATAACAGAGACTTGTCCCTAACTTTTATTTAAAGACATATAATTTTCTTTGTTCTAGGAGCACGTGAGCTTTGTGCTGTGTGATTAGAGACCAAACTGTTGTTCCATGAACCATAAGATCGAATGATCGATAGAGATTTTCAAAAATATTTATTACCTAAACTGTTTATTTTGACAATAAGCTTAATCTAGAGAATGACGTCATAACACTAATTGGGAAAGAAAAATAAACATATTAGTTATAACACTTATAAAAAAGTGACTCTAGCTAGGGAGAATCATATGCCAAATGTGGGATGTAAAAAAGCATTTAAAATACAATCTTTAGGTGATTAGTTTGGATCCTTGATACTGATTTCCACAATTTTTGCTAATATTCTTTTCTAGCTTTGGAGACAGACTTAAAATTCTCTTTGTTTTTGGCCAAAATATAATATTTTACAACTGGCCCTACCCCACCCTCAAATCTCTTTATAAAGAGCAACGACTCTGCGACATCTGTGAAACATATCATTTCTTCATTACAACACAAAAAACAAACTTTATATATACTCTTTTTTTTGTTCATATAATGGCATCAGGCTCTATGTCTTCTTATGGCTCAGGCTCATGGACTGTTAAGCAGAACAAAGCCTTTGAGCGTGCATTAGCAATCTATGACAAAGACACTCCTGACCGTTGGTACAATGTTGCTAGAGCCGTTGGTGGCAAAACACCTGAAGAAGCTAAGAGACAATATGATCTTCTAGTGCGTGACATCGAAAGCATTGAGAATGGTCATGTTCCATTCCCTGACTACAAGACTACTACTGCTGATAACAACAACAGAGGCAGGGCTCGTGATGAGGAAAAGAGGTAATTAAATAACACACATTTTAATTTATACTAATTACAACCTAATCAACTTTGTTTATCTATATATATATAATATATGAGTCCACTATAAGATACTTATAATAGATAAGTTATATATTTCTTATGCCATGATATTACAGGCCAAAATCAACATAAAAAAAGGTCATGTCTGTTTCAGCATAAAGCTTGTGTTACTACTTTACAGAGATTCTCTTGACTTCTTATTTTGAGTTATGGGAGGCTCTAAATCTGCCAAGTGTTCTCTTCTTAGTGTTCCTCATGCTTTATTATTACAACCAAACCAAACTAAAAGCTCCCACAAAAAATATATACATATGCTTAGAATCATTCCTTGTCATCAATATGGTATCTATAATTTTAATTGATTCCCAAATCTTGCCCAAGAAGGTTCCAGAAACAAAATTAAACCCACTCTTCAGTCTTCATTATGAGAGCTTTCTAAAATGTTAATGATTTTCTTTTATAATTTTTTTTGACATGCAAACTTATTTATTTTATTTTATTTTTTTGACAAGGACATGCAAATTTATACAAAGATTAATCTGTTAATATTTTTATTGTAGGATGAGAAACATGAGGTTGCAGTGAGACAACAAGCAACAAAACTTAAGTACGTATGATCGTCACAAATAAAAGAGAATTACGCAGATTGATGTGTTTTCAACAATGTTAGACGAGTTTAATATTTTTATTGATATTTCCACAAAGCTAAAATCGAGGACAAAAAAAAGAAAACCTCGAATTAACTAGTTAATTAATCTGTATTTAGGGTTATTCGTAATGGATAATCCAATTTCTCAATCAATTAAAAATGTTGATCATATAGTAATTGCTATTATTATTATTATGCGTGATTGAATAATACTACGGTCACGGATCAGAAGAAGTCACCTCGAAATGAACGAATCAATCAACCAATGAGTATGTTCTTAGTAATGGAAAAATCCAAAGCCATAGCTAACTAAAATATTGATTAAACTATAATGGAGAATCCAATAATGCAAAAGGATATGCGAATCGGACAAGAAGAAGTCTTGAAATCTACGAATCAATTAACCAATCTCTCTATTTTAGGGTTCTTTTTTTTTTCTCGAAAATTTAACATTCAAAATTATTATTCAGTTGAATGTTGATAATTGGTGATATCACTGTTATAAAAGAATCTAACAACGTCACGGGTTATGCTAGATGAATTCAACCTCGAAATTAAATAAATATCTGCAAATTCTGATCACAACCATTCAAATCCACCAAAATATAAAGAGAGTTTGAAAAATTTCATAAAATTTTCAATTGAACAGGTCCTTTTTTTTGTATTGTAGAGAAAAAAAGAAATTGGTGGGAAATATAATGCTCCAAAAAAAGTACGTACGTCGTCATGTGCAACTAATTATATTATACATAAAGATATATTATTACCGTACGCATACGAATTTGTTCCCATGTATACGGAATACGGATACAATATGCGTATCTATCACCGTATGTTTTTTTTTTTTTTTTTTGGAGAATACAGTAATTTTAATTTCCTTAAATGATGTAGTAAGGGACAAGTAAAAATCTATAATTTAAGATTTAATAACAAAATACACTGCACGTACTTTTTTTTGTTAATTGAGAAAGAGGAAAACGTAAATATTATCTTCTTTTTTTTTTTTTTTTGCAGCTAATATTTTAAGTTTTAAAACAATAAATTTATCAAGTTTGAAAAAATAATAATAATAGTTATAGTTATCATTATTATAAAAGTTTTAGGTAATTATAACAGAGGATTTCAAAACCAAACCTACCGAAATTTTGCAATTGTTACTTTAGTTAGGCGGTGATTTTTTCAGAAAATTGTTGATTTGTTATATAGCAAACAATTATCGCTATTTAAACAAAGCAACAAAATTTAAAAAGTCATGTCATCATGATAAAGACTTGTATATTAATGACATGTCATATATGATTAAGAGTGGGATTAACATAAAAAAAAAAGCGGGTAATATATTAACACCCAAATACTTGAAGAGTATTTTAGCACACCATAGAAAGTTCTAAAAACTTGTTTAGTTAAATAAACAAGGAAAAAAAAAAAAGCAAATTAAAAACACTTGATATTGATATTTCCGAGCTAGCAAGTTAGAGAAATCTCTACTTAGTCTGAAGAGGAGAGTGAATCTCGACTGGCTTAGCCTCAGCAGCTTGCTTCTCTGCTGCAACCACATTCGACTTCCCAAAGATCTAACAAATCAAAAGCAGAGATAAGTTAAAGAGACACAGATTAACACTAAAATGTAACAATAAGCATCTTCTTGAAGATGTATCAAACACTTAAAAGAGACATAAGGACCTTGTCCATGGTGTTTTTGAAACAAGTCTTGTGTTCATCCATTGAGGCATGTATGAATTCATCCATACCATCCTTGAGGTTTGCAAAGAAAGTGGCATTATCATCCTTCACCCTCTTCCTGCATGATGATGAATTTGCTTCCGGTTTTGTCTGGTTAATCACGGTTTGGTTTGTCTGGGAATCCATTTGTTCTCTGTTACAAAAACATAAAGAAAATCTCATGAATATGAATGATCCAATTGAACTCCATCAAGACTAGGTCATGTTAAACCCTAAAGTCTCACAATTGAGATCCCAAGTCTCAAGAACACTTTTTTTGCTAAACCCTAAAGTCTCACAAACATAACTTATACAACAAATTCAACATCCATTCGAATTCTCAACCAAAATAAGCAATTTCACAAGGATTACTATAAGCATAAATAATACCCACCAAGTGTTCGATTAAATTCCTAACAGAGAAATAAACAAATTAAAAACTCACGATTTTTTTAAAAAAAATTGGTTCGATGATTTAGTTAATTCGTAAACAGAAATCTCTTGATCACAAGTAATTCATAAGCAAACAATTAATGAAGAGAGATTTGAAACTAGAATTTAACCTGAATCTTTGGTTTCTCTTCTTCCTGCTTTTTGCTTTCTCTGCAAGTTTTTTTTTTTTTTTTTTTTTCTTTTTCTGTAAGCAGAGAGAGGGAACTTGTATTTATATAAGGTCATCGGTTAATAATCCGCTGCGTGCAGAACACGTAGACGTCCTTGGAGAGCAAGGCAATAAACGCTGCGTTTTAACAGTTGAAATTAATAGATCTATATTTTTATTAATTTTTGAATTTGACCCCTTAATTTTCGAAAGTGAAAAAAGTAACCCTTGTATATTAGAAATTTCATTTTCACCCATTAACTTTCAAGAACCTTTCTTTTCTGTCTATACAAAAATTACAAATGTTTTCTCGGTGATAAAAAAAAAAAAAAAAAAAAATCTGTACGAAGAAGTCTCTTAGTGAACAATGAGTCGTCTAAGATGATCAAGAAACACAGACAAGCTAACATCATCTGTGAAAACATTACTCTCGCCCGAAAATGAAGCATTGCCATTTGAAGGATTCAGTTTTGCTAGAAGAAAACGAGCCTACAACAAAGAGAGAACCAAATCAACAATCATAAGCTACTGAAGAAGAAACATGAAACTGATTTTTACTAATTCTGGTTAAAAATAAGGAGATGTATGTACCTGTGAACCATACTGATCGCAAATGACAAGACGAGGACTGGGAAACCTTTCGCTGATAATTTTGTCTGCATAGCCACGAGGCGATTGCAACAGATGCTCAAATGCCTGGAACAGAGAAGACAAGTTTTGTGAAGACCCGACTCTAGAAGACAATTTTTATCATCACTCTTTTAAGATACTCAATGAATGACAATACCTGGTGTTCAGGTTGATTGTGGTATCCAGCTTTTCGCCATTGAGCGATTGTAGCACCGTGAAATATTACAAGGGTGAAGTATGAATCCAACAGTAGGATTCTGTCAGCTGCAATGGATGCCACATCAAGAAGAATTGGTTCTGGCGGTGAATGGAATGAGAAAGAAACCAGTGAAGGTTGAATCATCACAATTGAATTAGAAACATTCTCTCGGTACAATATCATTCGAAAATATGCTGTCTCGTCTGGGCTGTTGTTAAAAACCTACAAGACGGGAAATCCAAATGAGCCCAAGACGATAGAATTTGCGCTCAAAAGGAATATCAGTCTCTCAAGCATTTATGGGCAATGAGAACAAGTACCTGGACAAACTGAGATCGGCGCAAGTGAAACACAAACTGTGGGAAAATTGATAACTGAGAAGACAAGCTAAAGGAAGAAGGATTGCCTTTCTGGTAATCTCCAAACCGGGTGCATACATTTATCAAAGCTTTGTCGACCCACCTTTGGGGATTAAACTCAGGCTATAAATGAATACATAAGAAACCTAAGAAACACTCAAACATGATATCATCTAGCATATATTCAGCTTAAGTAATCTGACTAGCTTTCATCATCGAGTACCTGAGTCTCCATTTTGAAAGATAAAAGTCGTGCCATGACTACAGCAGCTGCTTCTTGGTCAAAACCATTACTCAACTCCTATATTTTACAAAGCAATTTCTAAGGAATAGTTAGAGACCATAGTTATATGCAGTATACTAAACCACTGAAGAATTCTCAAATCTGGCTTTGAATCACTACCTAGAATGAATAACTAATTCTCTTGACAATAGCATAAGATGAAATAAGCCATAAAGTACCACAATTTAATGTGTCTCGCAACTCGTTTCTCATATATATAACACACACCAATCATATTAAAGTGGTAGTATAAACGTTGTCCTTTAAACGTTATAAGAGTCTCTTTCCCAACTTCATCCAATTAAATTCCTATTTAAGACTGTAGATTCTCGAAACTTGCCTGTAAGCTTTCAGTTCCCATTACCCATCTTCTTGAAAGAGTTGTTACCCGGAGTCTTGTCTGACCATTTGAGTGCTGATAACTGTAGAAACATGAGTGTCGTAAGCAGAAAGTGTGTAGTTATTACATCCATAACTTGCAATAATAATTTTAGGTGGAAGTTTTTAAAATCCTTACTATGTTAAAAATTGAAAGTAAAACTGATTGTTCTGCGACTGCAAAACAATATTAGCTGTATCTCTTTTAGCAACTTCAAAAACTAAACATATGGAAGTGTTTTTGTCGAGGCCACACATCTTCCATGCACTTGTGTGTCCCTGACCGACGACAGTGTCAGAGCACAACGGTCCTTTCTGCAAACAACCATCAGAAAGTAAACATATTGATCACAACAAGCTGAAGGAAAAATAGATTACCTTGAACATTATTATATGGTACCTTTTCAAGAGATGCGCAAGGCCCAATAATTCCCTGAACTTTGATATCCTTTGAGCAGTTGATTTCAAATATACCACTGTTAGAGAGAAACAAATTATAAGAAACAACTCGCTGAAACTGAACATAGCCAACAAAACATTGTATATTTTCGATAAAGAAAACATACATGAAAGTCAGGTTAGCCATTACCATGAGGACAAGCATAGATCCTTTTCACCTAACTGAAACACACGCCTGAGAGAATCCCTAAATACTGAGTGGCCAAAACTTTCAGCAAGCACGACAAATCCACCAGTCTGCTCAACTGCAACTTTGAGCTCAGCAATGCCTACCTAGAGATGCACATATTAACTAAAACAGTAGCTGCGAAACAAGAAAGACATATTACAAACAAATCTTTCCATCCAATCACCTGATCAACGGAACTCGCGAAAATATCAAGAACATGGCCTTGATGAACAAGTTGTTTGGCAAGCCCTTGATAGAACTCAACAGCTTTGAGATAACATGGAGCCGAATCTTTATCAATGTCCTTATGAGAACGAATTGGTTCAGAAAGCTCCCGAGAAACAATCTAAAACAAAAGAGCATCAGCTAGCTAAAACCTAACGGATATGATTAACACAAAAGAAAGGACTTACAGCTCCAGGGCCGTGAGTGGAAGGTCCTCCAATAAAAGCCATGATTCTAGCAGCAGAGCCAGGAAAGCAAGCTCCTAAGAGACCAGCAGCGATTCGAAGAGCAACACCGGTGCATCTCCCAGGTCGGTGATCAGCTTCAACAGGCCAAGGATTGCTTCCCAGCTCCTCAAGCACCTAAAAAGCAAGAATCAAAAATCAGAATACAAAATTGAAGCTACAAAGAGAAGAAAAGTCAAAAGGCAAATTGAATTTACGAACAGAGTGAAGAGTAAATTGGCAATCGGAGGCTGGTAACAGAAACCGTGCAATGTCATCGGAGGAAAGACCATCACGAACACCGGCGATGACACCGGAAGAAGGTTTAGGGTTCTTAACGAAGAAACTGAGCTGATCCAAGAGCTGATCTTTAGTATAGTCTTTGTTTCCATGGAAGAAGTAGGACTTAGTGCAATGTGAGAATCCAAGTTCGTAAACACGGACTAATGAATCGAAGGTAATGAGCCCAACAATGGAAGTATCAGGAAGCAGATCTAATGCTTGGAAGAGAGATGATTTGAGGAAATCAAGTTCTTCAGAGATCAAGCAAGTGTCGACGACGAAGAGGAAAACAGGAGGAGAAGGAGAAGAGGAAGAGAAGGAATCGCAGAGATACTCAACGGTTGTAGATTGAGGAAATAGCTCCGGCGGGAGATTGTTATCGGCGATTGAAGAGTAATTACGCGGGAAAGGGTTTCGATTGAAGCAAAAAGGACAACCCCAAGTACAGGCGGTGAAATCGACGACGGAGTAAGGGTTTAGAACTGAGCGACAAGTTCGGCAACGAAGAGGAGAGTAAGGGAGGAGAAGAGAATGATCATCAGTGGAAGAAGATTCAAGAGGTTTCAGAGGTGTGTAAATGGCGGAAACTGGGATTTCAGAATCGATTGATTCTTCTTTGTTCGTTACAACGGGGATGATGTTCCATGGCATTCGAATACCATCTTGAGCTTCGAGCTCTCCTAACTCCGCCATGGTTGAAACTTTGACACTCCTCTCTAATCTCGAGCTTATTGCTGTTCACAAAGACGCACACCAAGTGTTCGACTAAATGCCTAATAGAAAAATTTCAGAACAAAAAGAAAAATAAAAAATAAGAGTTTCTACTATAAGAGGATAAAAATCTTCACTTACTCAAACACATAACCATTTAATACAAATAACAATACAATAATTTCATTCCTGAGCAAAAGTTTATACATAAACTTGAAACTACAGAACCCAAATCACAACGCGCGCACACACACAGACAGAAGAGGAAGATGAAACAGTTCGACAACTTTCAAGTTTTTACAAACGCACTGAAACTAAAGCTGCAACAATAATGAGAGAAGAGAAAGATGACAACAGTCTTCGTGGAAACACACTTAAATTTGTTTTACATCAGGTTTTGCATCTCCTGATCGTTTCCAGTCTACAATCGACTCGTCTCCAGCTTCTGCTTTACAAACACAAAGGTCTTAGTTAAAACAAGGCAACTGTGAAAAAACGACTCGAGTTTTAACGATGATTGATTGATTGATTTAGTATTGTACCTGTCCCAGGAACGATGATGACGGGAGCGGATTTGCAATTGTGGAAACAATACTCGCTTACGCTCCCTTGTAACACGCTGAATAAGAATCATCAAATCATGAAACCCAAAAAAGAATCAAGAGATAGATCACAACTAGTACTTGTTGTTCTTATATGTATCTAACCTTCTTACTAAGCTCCGTCCTCTTGTGCCCATAATTACAGCTGCAGGCTTCAGTTTCTCTGCTTCTTTGCAGATTACTTTACCAGCTTCGCCTTCAACAACACGAGCCACACTCTTCACCTAAACATAACAAAACTAGTATCAACCTAAGCCATTCAAATTCAAAGAATACATGAAATTATCACAATGTCAAACCGCGCCAGAGATTTTGAATTTAAGCGTAAAACTAAGCTACACAATGACATACAATTCATAACATTTGGATTCTAAGCTACAAATTTACATATTGTTTCTAAAGCAACATGATTGTATTTGGATTCTCAGACCCTAACTTAGCAATCAAGAAACAGTTTCATCTCCAAACATTATTATTAGGCAAAAAAAAAAAAAGTAAAGTAAAGCCCTAAACCATGGCAACTTGAAACGCCTCAACAGCAAGTTTCTCCATCAACGCTTGGCTTGTCTCATACACAACATCGTTCTTAACACCTATGAGCAAAAATCCAAAACCCAGACTTAGATTTAGATTCAAAATTTCAAAATCGAACTATTTGGGAATTCACATTGACTCAAAAATTTTAAAGAGAGAACGAACTTGAGACGGCGTGGACAAGGTGAAGAGTATCGGCGAGACGGCAGAAATGAACAAGAGCCCAGTCAAAGGCGTGTTTGCTATTGGGACCATGATCAACGGCTACGATTACATCTCTTCCTCTTCGTCTTTCTCCGGTCTCTCTCTCTAATTCCGGTTCTGGCACCACCGGAATCAACGACGGCAACACGACTTCTCTGAAACTGTACTCTTCATCTTCCATCAAAGGCTCCATCGATTTCGATTTATGAGTTTGATTTGGTTTTCGATTTCGGTTTCTGGGTCGTCGTGGGTTCAATGGATCGATATTATTGGTTTTTTTTTGGATTTGAAAGATATTTGCGTGATATGATTTGTTTTTTCTTTCGGGGTCGTTTGGTTGCTTTTTGACGAAATTTCATGTGAGCCCACACTTTTATGTCGACGGCTTTCCAGAAGGAATCATTATTGACACGTTTTTGTTATAAAATAGTACATTATAATCATGGGTTATTTTGATCAAAATACATATGTTTTTAAAAAATTAAGTTTCTAGTAGAAATTTTTCACTAATTAGTTCTCTCTTTTCTCGTAACTTGTTAGACCAAAATATCCTTGATATAATTTTAGCGGTTAAGTATTTTATTAGCGAACAAATTTTCATGGAGATCAATTATGGTTTTAGACGGCTAAATATTTTGTTAACGTGATAAAAATTCTACTTCTAAAAAATGATTATCATGTTATTTATTTTATAACTTACTATATATATTAGAGAATGTTAAAAATTTATTATTCTATACGAAATATGAATATTCAAAATAAATATAACTCTATGTTTTGTTATTTATGAATTATATCATGCTAACAAATGATTAACATGTGATTTATTTATTTACCTTGCTATATATTATTATATATTGATTATAAAATTGGAACATATTAAATGTTTTTTTATCATCTAAATAATAAGTTATTAATATATACAAAACATGAATATTCAAAGTAAGTATAATTCTATGTTTTGTTTGTTGTGAGTTATATTATGCTTACAAAATTATTAACATGCTATTTATTTATTTAACATGATATAAATTATAATAATAACAATTTATATGGAAGGATAAATATATACAACGTTAAATAACAAGTTACATTCTATTCAAACGTGTTAACTAGTATTATTATTCATGAGTTATATTATGCTAACAACATGATTAACATGTAATTTATTTGTTTTAAATAGTTATATATTTGTTTAATTTGATATATATTATAATAAATCGATAAATGTCAAAACTAAAACATGTTAAATATTGGAATATATAGATATTCGAGATAAATTTGTAGTTTAATCCATAAAAAATGTATATTCGAGATAAATTTTTAGTTTAATATTTTTAATATATAGTTATCTCATAAGATACTATCGAGTCAACTTCATATAAATCTGCTACAAGTTAATTCTCAATACTTTAATGAAATATTCTTAATCATCTTAAATTAATTGTCTATCAGTCGGCTGCTTCTTCAAGAGCTTGTCCTTGTGTTGGCTATCAGTTGGCTGCTTCTCCAAGAGCTTCTCCTTACTACTTTATGTGTGTTGATTGTTGAACTAAAGTATTAGTTATGTTATTATCATTTAACTACAAATAAACCTATAATTATAGACATAAAATGCATGCATTCATTGTTATTGTGTACTACATTTGTGCATTTTTATTTGAAATTTAAAAATTTATATGAAATTTTTTTCCATTGACTAGCAAAATAGTTTGATATGTAAATTGATGTTATTATATTGTTTTAGAGCTTATCTAATGTTATCGTAGTGTTTTAATTTAGAGATGATTTTTCAATCGATTTCAACGTATATAATTGTTACTATTTGATGTTTAATGATGGACTCGATGTGAAGACACATTTTAACCAATGCGTAAAAGTCTTTGACAAAATAATCATGTATAGTATACTAATTCGAAGCTTATAGTTTTTTTCTTCTCATTCTCTATTCTCATTTTGTATATAATCTGCGGTAAATAAGATATTATTTTCTCATCAATAAATTTGACATTGCACCCAACAAGAAAATTTGGACATTTTCAAAAATATCTCCTCTGGAAAAATGAGGTTGAAAATAGCTTAGAATCAATTCCCTAATAAAATAAATAAATTCATATGCATACATAAAATTAACTCAAAACGTATAGCAAAACATAATCCAAATAGTAAACAAAAATCTGTTAAACCTTTGACCTCCTTTTTATCAAATGTGTTCGTAACTTGGATGTATAAAAGTAGAAGTGAATGGGTTTGCAGCTTAGAAGTAGTATAGTTTGGATTAATAGACCAATGTTTTTTTCGATATGAGACGAGCTATAACTATAATTTTAGAGATAATTAATAAATAAATTTTGAAATCTGTTTGCTTTTTCTATTTTCCACTGATTTTTTTTTCTTAATTATAGTAATCTGTTTCTGTGCCTCATTCACATAATCGTAAATTCGTAATACGTTTATGTGGCCATTTATTATTTTCGACCCATCGTTATATTTATAAAAATTTCGTTATATACTTATATATAAGACTAGTAATTTGCCCGCGTTAAGCGCGGAAGTGTTATTCATACATGATTAAGATTTGTTCTTTTTGTTTAATTTTTTTTTTAGTTTCTCATTTATCATCTTTTGCTTTGTTGTTCCGGTGAATTCGTTTAATTTAGTTTATTGTTGGTTTTATCATTATTATGTATGATGAGTTAGTTGTAGTTAATATTACAATTGTTTAAGAGTGTTTATGTAGGTAGTGAGGATTCATATATGATTAAATGTTTTTGTTTTTTCTTCTTTAGATTATCTTTTTTTTTTCTTTCCTTAGTAATTCTCATGATTTCTTTAAATTAATTTATTTGTCAGTTTTAGAATTTTATGATTGATTAATTAATTTTAATTAATATATTGATGGCTTATGAGTATTTTTGTGGTTTATTAAGATTCAGTTATGTATTTTTTTTATACAGGTGTATGATGGGTTAGTTATAGTTAATATACAATTGTTTATGTAGGTAGTGAGGATTCATATATGATTAACTGTTTTTATTTTTTTCTTTAGATGATCTTTTGTTTTTCTTTCGTTAGTTGTTCTCATGATTTTTTTTAAATTAATTTATTTGTCTGTTTTAGAATTTTATGTTTGATGAATTAGTTTTAATTAATATATTGATGGTTTATGAGTTTTTTGGTGGCTTGCTTATTAAGATACGGTTATGTGGTTCTTTTTTTTTTGTATAGTTTTTTAAAATCTTTCTTTGTTTTGTTATACCCATGAATTCTTTTAATTTATTTATTTGTTGGAATTGTCATATTTGTGTTTGGCGAATTACTTGTAATTAATATAATGATTATTTATGACTACATAGATAGTTAGTGAAGATTCATATATGATTAATTGTTGTTATTTTTGCTTTTATTTTAATAAATTTTCTTTTAATATTATTTGTGGTGTTGTTCTCATATTTTCTTTTAAATTATTTATGTGTTGACTTTATAAATTTTATGTGTTTGATGAATAAGTTGTAATTAATATTATGATTTCATTAGTATTTAGGTGGCTGATGATTTTCATATATAATTAAGTGTTGTGCTTTTTTTTTTCATTTTTATCTTTTTTTATTTGTAGTTCATCCTGTTTCTTTTAATTTATTTTTTGTTGGTATTGTCATATTTATAGGTTTGATGAATTAGTTTCTATTAATCTATATAATTTATTATTATATTTTGTTTATGTTTGATGAATTAATTGTAGTTAATATTATGATTTATGAGTGATTAAATGAAATAAAATTTTAGTTTTGATGATGATGTGGACGCTGATTATTTATGAGTACTTAATGTAATATAATGATTTTTATTAGTTTTAATTAATATAATGATTTCATATATGATTAAGTTTTTTTTTCTTTAGATTTTTTTTTTTCTTTGCTTTGTTGTTTCCATGATTTATTTTAATTTATTAATTTGTTAGTTTTATTATTTTTATGTTTGATGAATTAATTGTAGTTAGTATCATGATTTATGAGTGATTAAATGAAATAAAAAATTAGTTTTGATGATGATGTGGGCGCTGAGGTGGCGGAAGGAGAAGAGAGAAAAAGTCTACTTTATATATATTTAGGTGGCTGATGATTTTTCATATATAATTAAGTGTTGTGCTTTTTTTTTCATTTTTATCTTTTTTTATTTGTAGTTCATCCTGTTTCTTTTAATTTATTTTTTGTTGGTATTGTCATATTTATAGGTTTGATGAATTAGTTTCTATTAATCTATATAATTTATTATTATATTTTTTTATGTTTGATGAATTAATTGTAGTTAATATTATGATTTATGAGTGATTAAATGAAATAAAATTTTAGTTTTGATGATGATGTGGACGCTGATTGTTTATGAGTACTTAGTGTAATATAATGATTTTTATTAGTTTTAATTAATATAATGATTTCATATATGATTAAGTTTTTTTTTCTTTAGATTTTTTTTTATTTTTCTTTGCTTTGTTGTTTCCATGATTTATTTTAATTTATTAATTTGTTAGTTTTATTATTTTTATGTTTGATGAATTAATTGTAGTTAGTATCATGATTTATGAGTGATTAAATGAAATAAAAAATTAGTTTTGATGATGATGTGGGCGCTGAGGTGGCGGAAGCAGAAGAGAGAAAAATTCTACTTTATATATATAGATTTGTTAAAAAAAAAGGCAGCGGTTCATGGATAAAACGTATATTAATGTGTGTTTTTTTTTTATGTTTTCACGAATGTAAATAGAGAACTCAGCCTCTATAACGCATAACAAAGACATATTTATTTGGGTCATAAAATAAGCTTTCATCAAATTGATTAAAGAGACAGCAAAAAACATTCCAAATACTAACGATAGTATTACCAAAACACGTTCAACCCGATAATATAATCCAAAAATTATAATCTGAATCTAATTTATTAAAATTTATGTTTTAATAACACATAATTTATCATTTTAAATCAAATCTCTCAAAATGTTCAGTTCAATACATCTCCATAAGAAAGGTTTGTTCCACTGCGCATGTTCTTAATAACGGAGAGAATGGTTCGTAGTGGTGCGGATCGAGAAAAATAGAAGAAATATGATGCATATCAACTACGAACCGCTTTTACATAATAAAAAATTTGTCCGCGGCGGATTGTTATCCGCTCCAAAAATAGAGTGGTAAAATCTGCTAATGGTTTAGTCCGCTTCCCGGGCATCATCCATTCAAAGCTTTAGTGAACAAAAAGTATATATTTATTCACTTAGATCTTAAATGTATAAGAAAACACAAATATATATAGGCTCTGATTGGTAAACAATGCATAATTGCTTAATTGCATAATTGCAGAATAAAAATTGCAGATTGAAAAGCTGTAGAATAAAAATTTGCATAATCAAAATTTTGTGTGATTGGATATCATGCATAATGAAATAAACCACTAAATGCATGCTTATTTGCATAATGACTTTTTACTTGTATTTTTTTAGGCAAAAAATAAATCTTGCGTTTTTGCCTAATTATCTATTATTAGGCAATTTTTGTGATTGGTAAAATACTTGCATAATCGCATTAGAAAACGCAATTAGGCGATTCTGCATGTTACCAATCAGAGCCTATGGTAACATGCAGAATCGCCTAATTGCGTTTTCTAATGCGATTATGCAAGTATTTTACCAATCACAAAAATTGCCTAATAATAGATAATTAGGCAAAAACGCAAGATTTATTTTTTGCCTAAAAAAATACAAGTAAAAAGTCATTATGCAAATAAGCATGCATTTAGTGGTTTATTTCATTATGCATGATATCCAATCACACAAAATTTTGATTATGCAAATTTTTATTATACAGCTTTTCAATCTGCAATTTTTATTCTGCAATTATGCAATTAAGCAATTATGCATTGTTTACCAATCAGAGCCATAGAAAGAAACTAGATGTTACAAAAAACTCCCTCTATTCTTAGAATATTGATGTTCTACCTTTTCTATTTTGTTCTACAAAAATTAATATATAAAATTTTAGAATGGAGCCCAATCCAATACAATTAAGTTCCATTGATCTTCTATTTATATTGACATAGATTTACACTATTTACATATATTTGATCTTCTAAATTCATGTTTAAACATTTATTGAGTTTTTAACTTCTTCAATTCAATGTATACAATTAATTATTCATAGTAAAAGTAAAAGCATTAAGTAATTAATTAATTTTAAAAATAAGAAGGCATTAAATTTACTACAAAAAATTAATAATACAAGAATAAAACTTTATAAAATCATTTTTTATACAAATGAAGTATTTATTGTTTCTTATGAAAAGTGAAAACGGTAGAAAATAGATAGCTTGCATGAAAGAGAGAGAAAAATATCATCATGCATGGAAGAGAGAGAATCACATTAATAATTGCACGAAGATAATTATATTTAAAAGAAAGGACAAAAAAAGAAACAAATCTGCTTTATCAGATTCGGATTATATATTTTTTTGGTTCTTATTCATGTTTTCATATTTCATCTATTTTGTTTCTTTTTTATTTTTTTGATAAAAGGGCTTATCATCTTCATCTTAGGGGCTCTGTTCTGAAAATATTGTTTCACTAAAAAGTAAAACAAAAACGAGTGAACTCGTCGACTAATTCAAAGATGGACAAAATTGATTGGTCAGATTTACCAGAAGAAGTCGTCGATTTAATCGCCGATCGTTCATCCTCCAACATCGAGCTCCTTCGTATCCGTAGCATCTGCAAACCCTGGCGTTCTGCGGTTGCGATGAAAAAGCGTTTCCAGAATCGCTTTCAAAGCAATCTTTCTTCCTTGAGAAAGACGAAACATACTCGTCTCTTTCCCACCACTTTCTTCCGTGTAACTTTACCTTCTTCATCATGTTCTTCCAAAGGATGGCTCATAAGAACCAGACAAGTCTCCGAATCAAGTAAGAATAATCTCTTGTCTCCTCTCTCTCGCCAGCTCATCACAACACCTCCCAACCAAACCCTAGACCTTTTGAAGTTTGCGGTTTCAGAATTTAACCAATCTTACGAGATTCAATACTTGAAACGTCCAAGAAATCAACTATCGTCTAGAGTTGTTTTCATAGACGATCTGTTTTTCTCAGTCCACCAAGACAATAAAATCAGATGCTCCAAGAGTGGAGAAGAAAGTACTAAAAGGTGGACAAGGATCAAAAACCAAGTAAAAGATTTCTCCGACATTATACTTCACAGAGGAGATGTCTATGCCTTAGACATAACAGGAGCAATTTGGTGGATTAGTTTATCACAGCTCAGCACCGTTCAATATACACCTTCAACTCCATTAATGGACAACTACGGGACTGTTAGTTGCACAGGGAAGAGACTCGTGGAGTATTGTGGAGATCTATGCATTGTTCATCGTTTCCGTAAGAGTTATATCAAGAGGACCATTGGTTTTAGGGTTTATAAGATGGATGAGGATTTGGCAAAATGGGTTGAGGTTAGTTCCTTGGGAGACAAGGCACTCATTGTGGCTGTGGATAGTTGTTTTACGGTCGTAGCCTCTGAGTACTATGGATGTTTGGCGAATTCAATCTACTTCACTGATAATGATGATGGAGATCATACATATGGGAAAGGAATAGAGTTAGATGATGTGAAGGTGTTCAAGCTTGAAGATGGTAGTATCATCGAGAACGATTCTTCTGATTCTCAGAGTTGTTTTCATATGTTCTCTCCTCCCTTTCTCTGAAAAGATTTATAGTTGTTTTCACATGTTCTCTCCACCTTTTATAGTTGTTTTCACATGTTCTGATCATAATATTTTATAGTTGTTTTCACATGTTCTCTCCACCTTTTCTCTCAAAAGATTAGTTATTATATCTTTATTTAGCATCTTGTGTATCGCTTATATTTATTTAATGTGTGTCATATGATGTTGTGAAATTTTAGAAATCCCTAAAAAGCCAAACTAGCTAGAGATGAAAAAAAAAAAAAACACATTCAACAAAGAAACAAAAACCAAAATACAAACATTCAATAGAGTAGGCATTACCACGGTTACGGTTATTACGGTTATAGTTAGTTAACCACTGGTTACGGTTATAATTTTTGCTTAATCTTAACCTTAACCATTTAATATACGGTTAAAATAGTTACAGTTAAAATAGTTACGGTTAAAAATGATTACGGTTATAAACGGTTAAATATAATTCATATTTGACAATCATTATAAAAATTAATATTTTTTTACTTTTTTGAAAAAAACGAGTTTAACTTCTATTGAAAAGGGTAGATATGATATATCAACTAATATTTATTACTATAATTGAATATATATAAATATTTTATTCAATTTTTAAAACGGTTACGGTTAGAAGAGATGTACAACGCGCATTCGGAAATCGGAATTCTCCAATCGAGTTTTGCTATTGTGAAAGTACCGACTCGTTTTTGGAAAAAGAATGTGTTACATGACATTATAACTATATGTATAATTTTACGGAATATGTAATCGATGATCAACGTGATATTGAAGCACCAATTGAATTTGCAAGAGAAGCTCCACTTCTAGAGGTCAAGATTTCAGAGAATGATAATATCCGGTTTGCAGAGTTTCTTGATCAGTTTAGAGAATTCAAAAATAGAGAAGAGCATTTCTCACTTCGAAATGCGTTAATTGATCATTTATGGAAAAATACACTAATATTGATGTTTAAACTAAAATCTACTATGTTTTATTATGTTCTTATTTTTATATGGTGTAATATAATCTACTACACTATTAAAAAATAGGTGATTTATAAGTGTTTCCAAACACACCTCTTTAAATAAATTTAAACCAGAATTAATATAACGGTTGTAACCAAACACATTTATTTCCTTATCTAATATTATAATATTAATAGTATGAATTATAATTTTTTTATCACATTTGTTTGATATTATTTTCAAATTATTTTGAATAATTATATAATACATATAAATTAATAAAATTTATATTTTCTGCATATATTATGATTCAAATTTTTAAAAACGGACATATATTACTTAATTAATAATAAAAAAGTGTGTATTCAACGTCCCACAACGACTAAAATTTTTGGGTAATGCTTCAGAATTATATATATGAGCTAATCTTCATCTCTAATATATATGCTACAATTCTAACAACCAAAGAAAATGATTTTTAACATTAATTTTAACATAAAATATTATCTTATTATCTTATTGAAAGTTTCCAAAAAATCACATGAAACTCATCTGTGAGTTATAACCTTAAAAAAATCATATTTCACTCCATTTTTGACTATTTTTGCTAACTTCTATATTTTAAATTTTTTTTGCTTGAAACTCATCTTATGGTAAAATTTGTGGGTTATAGCCTTCCAAAAATCACATTTCACTATATTTTTTATAATTTTTGAGAATTTCTAGGTTTCAATTTTTTGGCTTGAAACTCATTTTTTGGTAAAATATGTGGGTTATAGCCTTCAGAAAATCACAGTTCACTCCATTTTTGATTATTTTTGATATCTTCTAGATTTCAAAATTTTTTGTTTGATACTCATTTTTTGGTAAAATCTGTGGGTTATAGTCTTAAAAAAATCACAATTCTCTATATTTTTCATAATTTTTGAGAACTTGTAGATTTCAAATTTTTGGCTTGAAACTCATTTATTGGTAAAATTTGTGGGTTATAGCTTTCAAAAAATCACATCTCACTCCATTTTTCATTATTTTTGAGATCTTGTAGATCTCAATTTTTTTTGCTTAAAACTCATTTGTGGATTATATAGTCTTCAAAAAATCACATTTCACTACATTTTTCATAATTTTTGAGAACTTGTAGATTTTAATTTTTTTTACTTGAAACTCATTTATTGGTAATATTTGTGGGTTATACCCTTCAAAAAATCACATCTCACTCCATTTTTCATTATTTTTGAGATCATGTTGATCTCAATTTTTTTGGCTTGAAACTCATCTGTAAGTTATAACCTTAAAAAATCACATTTCACTCTATTTTTGATTGTTTTTGAGAACTTTTAGATTTCAAATTTTTTTGCTTGAAACTCATTTTTTGGTAAAATATGTGGGTATAGCCTTCCAAAAATCACATTTCACTCTATTTTTCAATATTTTTGAGAACTTGTAGATCCAAAAAAATTTTAAAAGTAAGTTATAATTTAAAAAGAAAATCTAGAAATATAAAAAATCGATATCTGCTAAAAAGTTAAAAAGAAAAATCATGACCAAAATAGGAAACAAAATAATAGAAATTATTCAAAATATTAAATTTAGTATATAAGACAACTTATGCCTTAATTTCTTATTAAGCAACCAAATAAAAAAAAAACTACTCAAAATAATGAGTTTCCATAATTTTTTATTAATGAATAATTAAAAATAATATTTTGTTTTCATAACTTTATATTTTTCTGATAATAATATAGAAATTATTTAATATGAAAATACTAAAAAGGAAAAATAAATATGTGCTGTTAAAATAAAGATAATTGGTCATATAATAGTTCTGAATCCTTATTTAATCTTATATAGTATATTGTATATACATAAAGTCAAAAAACGAAAGAAATAATAAACCTTAGAGAAAATCTCAGAAAAAATGAGAAAGAAAAAGAATGATATAAAACCCAATGACAAAAAAGGAAAAAACTATATGACAAATCTAAAAACTTTTAAGAAAAAAAGAGATAATAAAATTGTTAGAGGAATAACTCATGCTTAAGAAAAAGATCAATACCGGAAAAAAGGTAATAAAATATATTATGTACATTTTTATTTGTATTTGAAACTTGAAAATGAAAAAAATAAGAAATAATTTAGAAAATTTTTAAAATAAATAAAAATTAAAAGAAACATAATTTTTTTTTATCGTACTTGCTATTTGTAAACTTTAAGAACCAAGCTAACGATATATATAAATGAAGAGAAAATATCGCCTATGTAAATACTAAATAGATTTGAACTGGAAAACCAAAGGGAAACTAAATAAAAATATGAAACAAAAATCATATTTGAATAAGTTTAGATATTTAAAAGAACAAAGGAAAGTAAAATCAAAAGATAGCAAAGCAAAATCCTATAAAATAGAAAACAAGAAGAAAAACAAAAAATTGCATGATAAATATATTGAATGCAAAAAATATCATATACATATTTCCTATAATAAAATTTAGGAAAGAGATTTGGTAAAAAAATATGAAAAAATCGTCAAAAATATGACACAATATATATGCTCAAAATCATATTTATAATTGGGAAAGGATCTTACTATATATATATATATAATCTTAAAAATGATTAATTCCTTTAAAACTTACACATTAAAAACATATGATAAATTATCAAATAATAAAAACATACTATTAAACCAAATTTTAATAATGGACTATTATAATCAATTTATTTTTAGATATACATTACTATAGTTTTCGAAATTATTTAATTTTAATTGCAATAGTAGACTTAATTATACTTTGAAAATTTAAGGATTAAAGTCACTAAATTTTTTTTTCAAAAAGTTAATATATATTATTATCATCTCCTATAAAAAAACTAATATTTTTATACTAAAATGTACTAGCGTGATTCTAAGACCTAGAGAAAAACTCAAAATCATGTTTATAATTGGAAAAAAGATCTTACTATATATATAATCTTACAAAAATGTTTTATTCTTTTAAAACTTACACATTAAAAACCTATAATAAATTATCAAAAAACTACTTTTGTTTCATATATCTTCAAGTCAAACCAGGCCATCAATCGTATAGTCAACAATTGGTTTGTTTGACATTTTCTAAAAAGGTATAACTCATAGATTTTACTACAAAATGAATTTCAAGCAAAAAAAAATCAGATCTACAAGATCTTAAAAATAATCAAAAATGGAGTGAAATGTGATTTTCCGAAGGGTATAACCCACAAATTTTACCAAAAAAATGAGTTTCGAGCTAAAAAAATTAGAATCTACAAATACTAACAATAATGAAAAATGTAGTGAAATGTGATTTTTTGAAATCTCGAAGTTCTCAAATATAATAAAAATAGAGTGAAATATGATTTTTGAAAGGCTATAACCCATAAATTTTATCAAAAAATGAGTTTCAAGCAAAAAAAATTTAAAATGTAGAATTCTCAAAAATAATCAAAAATGGAGTGAAATATGATTTTTTGAAGGTTATAACTCATTGATGAGTTTCTTGTGTCTTTTTGGAAACTTTTAATAAGATAATAAGAAAATATTTTATTTTAAAATTAATACTAAAAAATCATTGTTTTTGTTTGCTAGGATTGTAGCATATTTATTAGAGATGAAGATTAGCTCATATATATAATTCTGAAGAATTACCCAAAAATCTTAGTCGTCGTGGGACATTGAACACACACTTTTTCATTATTAATTAAGTAATATATGTCCATTTTTAAAACAAATGTGATAAGAGAATCATATTCATACTACTAATATTGTAATATTAGATAAAGAAATAAATGTGTTTGGTTACAAATGTTATAGTAATTCTGGTTTATATTTATTAAAAGATGTGTGTTTGAAAACACTTATAAATCACCTCTTTTTTAATAGTGTAGTAGATAACCCATGGACTTTATCAAAAAATATAATCAAGCAAAAAAAATTGAAATCTTGAAGAGCTAAAAAATAATCATAAATGGAGTGAAATGTGTTTTTCTGAAAGCTATAACCCACATATTTTACAAAAAATGAGTTTAAAGCAAAAAAAATTGAAATGTACATGTTCTCAAAAATAAAGAAAAATGTAGTGAAATGTGATTTTTTGAAGGCTATTATTACCCACATATATTACTAAAAAAATTGAAATCTACAAGTTCTTAATAATTATGAAAAAATGAAGTGAAATGTGATTTTCTAAAGGTTATAACTCACAGATTTTACCAAAAAATGAGTATCAAGCAAAAAAAATTGAAATCTAGAAGATCTAAAAAATAATCAAAAATAGAGTGAAAATGTGATTTTTCGAAAGCTATTCACATATTTAACCAAAAAATTGAGTTTCAAGCAAAAAAATTTGAAAACTACAAGTCCTCAGAAATTATGAAAAATGTAGTGAATTATGATTTTTTGAGTATCAAGAAAGAAAAATTGAAAGGTAGAAGATAGGCCTGGGCAAAATATCCGAACCCGAGTACCCGACCCGAATCCGACCCGAAAAAATTAACCCGAATCCGAACCCGAAATATTAAAATACCCGAACGGGTACTAAACTTCAAAACCCGAAAACCCGAACCCGAATCCGATCCGAACCGAAACCCGAACATGTACCGAACATATCCGAAATATATGTACATACTAATATATTATTAGTAATAATTATACTTGTAATAAGACAAATGCTTAAATATTCATGATTTTTGGATATTTTAGATTTATTTTGAGTATATTTAGTTGTTTTTTTGGTAGATTTGGGTAATAATACTTGTATTTTTTTAGAATTTTGGATATTTTCAAGTAATTTAGTAGATTTACATTCAATTTTTTTTTTTTTTGGTTATTCGGGTAAACCCGAACCGAACCCGAACCCGACCAATTCCTAACCGAACCCGACCCGAAGTTTTCTAATACCCGAATGGGTAAGGAATTTGTAAACCCGAAAAACCCGAACCCGAAAAATCCGACCCGAACCCGACCCGAATATCCGAACGCCCAGGCCTAGTAGAAGATCTCAAAAATGGAGTAAAATATGATTTTATGA
The DNA here is from genome assembly GCA_963667165.1 of Barbarea vulgaris. Classification (NCBI taxonomy): domain Eukaryota; kingdom Viridiplantae; phylum Streptophyta; class Magnoliopsida; order Brassicales; family Brassicaceae; genus Barbarea; species Barbarea vulgaris. The sequence goes on from OY763892.1 coordinate 26,941,496, forward strand.
AGGTTATAACCAACATATTTTACCAAAAAATGAGTTTAAAGCCAAAAAATTGAAATCTACAAGTTCTCAAAATAATGAAAAATGTAGTGAAATGTGATTTTTTGAAGGCTTATAACCCACATATTTTACCAAAAAATTTAAAATCTACAAGTTCTAAAAAAAAAAAAAAATAGAGTGAAATGTGATTTTTTGAATGCTATAATCCACAAGTATTACAAAAAAAATGAGTATCAAGCCAAACAATTTGAATCTACAAGTTCTAAAAAATAATGAAAAATAGAGTGAAATGTTATTTTTGAAAGGATATAACCTACATATTTTACCAAAAAATGAATTTCAAGTAAAAAAATATGAAATCTAGAAGTTCTTAAAAATAATCAAAAATAGAGTGAAATATGATTTTTGAAGGTTATAACTCACTGATGAGTTTCAAGCCAAAAAAATTGAGATCTACATGATCTCAAAAATAATGAAAAATGGAGTGAAATGTGATTTTTGTAAGGTTTTAACCCACAAATTTTACCAATAAATGAATATCAAAAATTATGAAAATGTAGTAAAATGTGATTTTTGAAGGGCATAACCCACAAATGAGTTTTAAGCCAAAAAAATTGAGGTCTACAAGATCTTAAAATAATAAAAAATAGAGTGAGATGTGATTTTTTGACGAATATAACCCACATATTTTACCAAAAATGACTTTAAAGCCAAAATATTTAAATCTACAAGTACTCAAAAATTATGAAAAATGTAGTGAATTGTGATTTTTAAAGGCTATAACCCACAGATTTTACCTAAAAATGAGTATCAAGAAAAAAATATTAAAATTTAGAAGATCTCGAAAATAATAAAAAAATGGAGTGAAATGTGAATTTTTGAAGGCACAGATTTTACCAAAAAATGAGTATCAAGCAAAAAAATTTGTAATTTAGAAGATCTTAAAAATAATAAAAAAATGGAGAGAAATATGATTTTCTGAAGGCTATATAACCCACATATTTTACCAAAAAATGAGTTTCAAGCAAAAAAAATGAAATCTAGAAATTTTCAAAAATAATGAAAAATAGAGTGAAATGTGATTTTTTGAAGGCTATATAACCCACAAAGTTTACCAAAAAATGAGTTTCAAGCAAAAAAAATGTAAAACCTAGAAGTTCTCAAAAATAGAGTGAAATGTGATTTTTTGAAGGTTATAACTCACATATGAGTTTCAAGCCAAAAAAGTTGAGTTCTACAAGATCTCAAAAATAATGAAAAATGGAGTGAGATGTGATTTTTTTAAGGTTGTAACTTACATATTTTACCAAAAAAAGAGTTTCAAAGAAAAAAAAATGAAATCTACAAGTTCTCTAAAATTATGAAAAATGTAGTGAATTGTGATTTTTTGAAAGCTATATAACCCACATATTTTACCAAAAAATGAGTTTAAAAACAAAAATTTGAAATCGATTAGTTCTCAAAAACAATAAAAATGTAGTGAAATATGATTTTTTGAAGGCTATAACCAACATATTTTACCATAAAATTTAAAATCTACAAGTTCTAAAATATATTAAAATAATAGAGTAAACTGTGATTTTTGAAGGTTATAATCCACAAGTATTACCAAAAAATGAGTATCAAGCCATACAACTTGAAATCTAGAAGTTCTCAAAAATAATAAAAAAAATAGAGTGAAATATAATTTTTGGAAGTCTATTACCCACATATTTTACCAAAAAATGAGTATTAAGCAAAAAAATTTAAAATCTAGAAGATCTTGAAAATAATAAAAAAAATGGAATGAAATGTGATTTTCTAAAGGTTATATAACCCACATATTTTACCAAAAAATGAGTTTCAAGGAAAAAAATTTGAAATATCGAAGTTTTCAAAAATAATGAAAAATATAGTGAAATGTGATTTTTGGAAGGCTATATATAACCCACAAATTTTACCAAAAAATGAGTTTCAAGCAAAAAAATTTAAAATCTTGAAGTTCTCAAAAATAATCAAAAATAGAGTGAAATGTAATTTTTTGAAGGTTATAACTCACAGATGAATTTCAAGCCAAAAAAATTGAGATCTACAAGATCTCAAAAATAATGAAAAATAGAGTGAGATGTGATTTTTTGAAGGTTATAATCTACAGATTTTACCAAAAAAAAAGTTTCAAGCAAAAAAATTGAAATCTACAAGTTCTCAAAAATTATGGAAAATGTAGTGAATTGTGATTTTTTGAAAGCTATATAACCCACATATTTTATCAAAAAAATGAGTTTAAAGCCAAAAATTTGAAATCTACAAATTCTCAAAATAATGTAAAATATAGTGAAATGTGATTTTTTAAAGGCTATATAACCCACATATTTTACCAACAAATTCAAAATCTGCAAGTTCTAAAATATGAAAAAAATAGAATGAAATGTGATTTTTTGAAAGCTATAATCCACAAGTATTGCCAAAAAATAAGTATCAAGCCAAACAATTTAAAATCTACAAGTTCTCAAAAATAATAAAAAATAGAGTGAAATGTGATTTTTGGAAGGCTATATATAAGCCACAAATTTTACCAAAAAATAAGTTTCAAGCAAAAAAATTTAAAATCTTGAAGTTCTCAAAAATAATCAAAAATGGAGTGAAATGTAATTTTTTGAAGGTTATAACTCACTGATGAGTTTCAAGCCAAAAAAATTGAGTTCTACAAGATCTAAAAAATAATAAAAAATAGAGTGAGATGTAATTTTTTTTAAGGTTATAACCTACGTATTTTATCAAAAAAAGAGTTTCAAGCAAAAAAATTGAAATCTACAAGTTCTCTAAAATTATGAAAAATGTAGTGAATTGTGATTTTTTGAAAGCTATATAACCCACATATTTTACCAAAAAATGAGTTTAAAGCCAAAAATTTAAAATTTATAAGTTCTCAAAAACAATGAAAAATGTAGTGAAATGTGATTTTTTGAAGGCTATAACCAACATATTTTACCAAAAAATTTAAAATCTACAAGTTCTAAAATATATTAAAAAAAATGGAGTGAAATGTGATTTTTTTGAAGGTTATAATCCACAAGTATTACCAAAAAATGAGTAGCAAGCCATACAACTTGAAATCTACAAGTTCTCAAAAATAATGAAAAATAGAGTGAAATGTGATTTTTGGAAATCTATAACCCACATATTTTACCAAAAAATGAGTATCAAGCAAAAAATTTTAAAATCTAGAAGATCTAAAAAATAATCAAAAATTGAGTGAAATGTGATTTTTTGAAGGCTATATAACCCACATATTTTACTAAAAAATGAATTTCAAGCAAAAAAAATTGAAATCTATAAGTTCTCAAAAATAATGAAAAATAGAGTGAAATATGATTTTTGGAAGGCTATATAACCCACAAATTTTACCAAAAAAATCAGTTTCAAGCAAAAAAATTTAAAATCTGGAAGTTCTCAAAAATAATAAAAAATAAAGTGAAATGTGATTTTTTGAAGGTTATAACTCATAGATGAGTTTCAAGCCAAAATACTTGAGTTCTACAAGATCTCAAAAATAATGAAAAATGGAATGACATGTGATTTTTTGAAGGTTATAACCTACAGATTTTACCAAAAAAAGAGTTTCAAACAAAAAATTTGAAATCTACAAGTTCTCAAAAATTATGAAAAATATATTGAATTGTGATTTTTTGAAGATTATAACCCACATATTTTACCAAAAAATGAATTTAAAGCCAAAAATTTGAAATCTATAAGTACTCAAAAATAATGAAAAATATAGTGAAATGTGATTTTTTGAAGGCTATAACCCACATATTTTACCAAAAAAATTAAAATCTACAAGTTATAAAATATAAAAAAAAATGGAGTGAAATATGATTTTTGAAGGCTATAATCCACAAGTATTACCAAAAAATGAGTATCAAGCCAAACAATTTGAAATATACAAGTTCTCAAATAATGAAAAATATAGTGAAATATGATTTTTTGAAGGCTGAACCCACATATTTTACCAAAAAATAAGTATCAAACAAAAAAATTTGAAGTCTAGAAGATCTCGAAAATGATAAAAAAAAAAAATTGAGTGAAATGTGATCTTATGAAGGCTATATAACCCACATATTTTACCAAAAAATGAGTTTCAAGCAAAAAAATTGAAATCTAGAAGTTCTCAAAAATAATGAAAAATAGAGTGAAATATGATTTTTGGAAGGCTATAACCCACAAATTTTACCAAAAATGAGTTTTAAGCAAAAAAATTTAAAATCTGGAAGTCTTAAAAAATAATCAAAAATGGAGTCAACTGTGATTTTTTGAAGGTTATAACTCACATATGAGTTTTATGTGATTTTTTGGAAACTTTTAATAAGATAATAAGAAAA